>VXBJ01004078.1:26526-138490 GCA_013400055.1 Nycticryphes semicollaris
TCAGAGAACAGGATAGACGTGTTACTGGGACATGTGGTCCCAGTCCTGTGTTCAGGGGAAGACCCAGCTCACATCACTGCCAGCCTCATGGCTGAAAGGTCACAGCCACAGCTTCTGCCTTGAATCCCAGCTGGACACGAGGCCTTCAGACTAAGTGACAAAGTAGGAAGGCAAAAATTGGAAAAAGGTAATTTTCCAGGGCACTAGACAGCAAGAGAACATTCCTGACGTGCAAAACCTCGATTATTGTGCTAACTTTCAGGAAGAAACTAAAACCACTGAAGGCCTGGCACCATCCCCTTCCCACTGCTCAGAGCTACTCTCCCATTCTGCACCAGCTTTACCAAGGCTGTGGCAGCACCCGGGAAATCTTAACATCCTCAGGTGCAGTCACAGTTTTAGAGGAACTTTTCCTAAAATATTCCAGGAGTCTTAAAGGGAAATGAAGACATGCTGCAAGAGAGAGCCTCAAAAAGCATAATTTTTCTTTCCCTCCTTTATAATTCCTATAGCCTCAACTCCAGGTTTGCTGAACATAATCCCATCACCAAAACATGTAAACTCCTGTTTAAAAAACGTTTTAAAACCCAAGAGATGGTTAAATTACATCTTGACTTGTTCTCTGCTGCTGGGAAGGATTCTCGCCCCCCTCTAGCTGGCAGCAAATCTGGAAGCTTGCAGAGATCTTCCAGCTCCTGGGTTCGGTGGCTGAGGTTCTGCGCTGCCTTCTGCTCCCTCTAAGCAGAAGGAGCCATGCTGGTGGCCTGGTAGGGTACAGGGCCACCATGCCAGGATCCTGTGTCACAGGTTATGGCCAGACCAGTCCCGGGCTGGGTGGGGACAGCTGAGGGAAGGACCTCTGCCTCCTCTCCAATCTGCCATTCAGATCTGCTTGACAACTGACTGAAAGCCATTATTCCCCTAACTGTTGCTTATTTTTAAGTAATACAGCTGCTCTGCACAATCCTAACCGCCTTTTTGATTGTTCATTAGGGACCTGCAGTACTCTTGGTTTATTCCATTTAAACCTGGATTTAACTAACAGCAGTTATGTGCCCCATCACCTCTTCATTATCAGACTGAATTGCTTCCTAAGGACCAAATCATGCAGAGTCTGGCAGTTTCTGCGAGATGCCGGGCACCTTCTCTTCTCATCCATTTCACTTAGGCAGCCGCTTTCCCTGGAAACTGATGGCAGGGCTGAGGCTGGATGAGTCTTGAGCCAAAGTCCTGATTCTGCGTTCAGAATCTTCATTTGTGGCAAACAACGAGGCACATCACCCCGTGTAACGCAAGCCAATGTCTGCATGAACATCAAGGAACGAAGGCGGAATAAAGGATCAATAATCACAATGGTCGAAGCAACGGTTTTGAAATATTTCACCAGAGGCAACAATTAAGGTTCTTTTGATGCTGCAAACTTAAAGCCTTGAAGCAGAGTTAAGTGTTTGCCCTTAATGATTGTACAAGTTTCCCTAAATGATGCTTCCCCCTGGCCAAGCTCAACTACAGAGCCAGTGCGGAAACAAAAAAAAATCGCACTTCGAAAATCACATGAAATGACAATGAACTTTTCTCCTTTGCTCACTTCTTGTCACTTTTAAACAAGACTAAACTAAAGATAAAATTTACAATTTAACTCACATGATATCAAGCCATTAAACGATTCCCAAGGAAATTTTGGATGAAGAGGACTTGCGTTTTATAAAACATCAAGACCTGCCATTATTCCTCAGCTGGTGGGGGCGGAAATGCTATTGGGATTTTTGGTGCTGTTTTTCTGCATGATATTCAGATTTTGGAAGTGAAGAAGAATATTTGCTTGTTGGTAGCCTGAATCCCACTGAGGTAGAAATCTCTGTCTCTTTGAGAATGACAAGAGAAGTCAGGCAGGGTATTGTATACCATCTTGCATTAAGAAAAACTCAGAGGTTTAAGGCCATCTGTATTTAAATCCAAGGACAGATGAGACATTTAAATTTTAGTAGCACTCAGTTATATACCTGACATAGAGAAATGGCTGCAATCCTTTTTATCAGGCTGGAGAACAGGCATTAAATGACAAAATATTAGTCAGGCCATAGATCCACGAAACCTATAAGTTCTGCAGCAGCTTCATTAAACCTGTTTTTTATCAGAGGGGAGAGAAGGGTCTGTTATAACATTGCCAGCATTTGAGGCATTGGGCTTTTAGAGGATGGCTGCCAGATCCTTCATCCATCTGTCTATTTTCATATTTATTGTTTTACCAATCACTTTATTCATCCATCTGTTCATCTGTGTAAACCCATTTTTTTAAATTTTAATTTTTATTTATAGACTGACCTTAATAAACTCTCCTCAAGTACCGCGTGTTTATCACTGTCACGGATGAAAACGTTATTAATGACAGGAGGGCTGAGCGGGGAAGACGACTGCCCTTTAAATTCCTTTTCAGCTGACTGGACGGCAGCAACTCAGCTGGGTGGAGGTGGCTGGATCGATAAGGTCGGAGTTCAGTCACTGGTCCCATCTCCTCTATCATCCCCCATCGCTAACGATGCCTGCAGGTGGAGCGGGGGGCACCCGGCTCCCTTTATGAATTGCCTTGCTCTGTAGCCAAGGCTTTTCCTCCCCGTAGGAAAAGCTGTGGCCGGCTCAGGATATTTATTCTGGAATACATACAAGGGAAGAGGCGGATGTCAATACAAGAAAAGCAGCCCGGTGTGTTTAGAGTAAATATCGTTTGTGCTCGGAGAGCGGTGCTGGCACCGGGGGTATCAGCCCTTCCAGGGAAAATGTGATTAAACATAAATAAGGGATGTGCCGAATGCTTTCCACATCACATGGAGGAATGAGAGGGGAGGTAGTTTTCAGCACATAGTCCTATATTTTCTGTCCAACTACTTAAACTGCCTTAATTGCCAGGAATCTGATAATCACAGCATTGCATATGCCTCTGCATTTGCCTGTGACAGCCAGGGCCTCGATAGCCACACCTGGTTTGGGCAGAAATAGATGTATTTCTTTTCACAGGTACAAAAACTCATCACGCAGTTCAGAAAATGCCACTTATGATTACTGATCACATCCTTCTTTAATTGCCAACGGCAACATAGATGATTGTTACATCAAAAATAGAAGGTGGTAAGAGTATCTCAAAGTGCCTCAAAATTACAAAGCTATGGATTAAGAGTGTTTCGAATTTATGAAATAGTCATGGGGTGGCTATAAAGGCTTTACGAGTTCACTTAGCTGACATAAGGTCTAACCTTGCTGCAAAAATACATTTTTATTCTGCTGACTTAAAGCGGGTTTGACAAATACTCTCCAGGATAACTCAAGCCTCGCGTTTTATCTCTGGTCGGCCCAGGTGCTGTTTGTGACAGAGCTTTGCGGTGAAGGATGTAGCCGTGAGGCTGGGGACATTCCCCTCATGGCTTCATCTCGCCTCCCAGCTCATTAGAAGCCTCGGGTTTCTGCCTGGGATTTTATTTTGACATCAGAGGTGTAAATCAAGTCATAAACATATTTAAACTAATGTTGTTGAAAATCTGTAATTCTGACAGCGAAATGAGCAACCAAAAGTGCATATAATATTTGGTGACATGTAATTTTAACTTCATCCAGTCTCTTTGCTTTTGAGACATTGTTACCTGCAGGATAAGGCAATAAAATAAGGATGTACAAGAATGTGTCAAATGTAGGGCTTCCCTAAATTACACTCTGAGGCACAGATTAATACATTTAATACATTCCAGTCATGAGTGAAGTACTTATAGCAGAACAACTGCTCCTTCAGTGATATCATTCACTGGAATGAACTACAGCTAACAGTGACAAGCTGGAAAAATGCCCCCACTTTTCAAACTGTACAAATGGCATTTGGACACAGTAACTCAAAACTGGACACTTCATTTCAAGTTTAAAGCTAGTGGTCCAGTCAAAAGCTATTACTCCATCTTCTTTATTTGTAGTCCATGCTTTTGTGCTCTTTAAGAATCAAATAAATACTGGTGTAATGGTTAGCAACTGCCAGTTCAACGAAAAATACTGCTAAATTCACCAATAAGTCTTTTTTCTACACACACAAATTTATGACATAAGAACTGAACCCATTCCTGCTACAATGTCTGGATAGTTTTTTAATGTAGAGGGAGACTCACTTTAGTGATAAGAGTTTAAACCTCAACTCCTTTTTCCTTCTTTCTGGATCATACATCTAGATAGAGAAGAGCGTGAAATAAACGACTGGTGCGTGTCAGCCAAGGTGTACTGAGCTGCCCGTTCTCAGCTCCATCAATCCAGCAGAGGCAAGCGATCTCCGCAGCTCGGCAGCCTCTTGTACTGACTGCTCTTCCCCCTTTTCCATTTGCACTGGGATTATTTAAAAGCAAAGAGATTATTTGCCCTGAGGCTATTTAAAAGAAGATGCAAAGTCTGTCTTTTCCTTTATATTAAGAGCTTGTCGGAGAAGGGAAGGAGCCTGAGCTGAATACAGGCTCCTAAGATGCCTCTTCCTTGTCACTTCTGTACAATCCTCTTTGGCCACACGATCATAGAAACATCTACATTGGAGGGGACCTCTAAGGTCATCGAGTCCAACCATCAGCCTAACACTGACAAAAGCACCACTAAACCACGTCCCTTCCACTGCTTGCAAGTCCCTCTCCCTCGAAGGGACATCCCAAGCCTCCGACCCTGCCCCACCCCTGGCCGTATAATCCTGGTTTGTGGTCCCCACGGGCATCCTGCTGCCACATGTGCCTGTGCAAAGGTAGGGATCAGCACTACCCTTCAACTGAGGACTTTGTAGAGAAACAAGAGGTTATTTCCCTTCCTGGCTGGTTCCTTTCCATCCGTTGTATCACCATGTGCAAGATTTGGGCCTTGAGTTCGAGTTTCATTTTTTGCTTTGACCTGCCCATCAAAAATAACCAGTGCTGAGCTCTGTAGGTCCATAGCCATCGGCATGTGGGGAGAAATCTCTCCTGCATCCCCACACAACTGCCACATCAGGTGCTATGGAGGCGCCTGTAAATTAATGCTTATTCCAGACAATGTCTACACTAAAAAACCGCATTATTAGGTGCTGCATCGCACCTGGAAGAACGTTTGCAGATCTGGGGGTTACGCCAGTAATTGTGTTAAACCTCTGAAATGGGCAGAGGTGAGACTGGAGCAGAGATGGTGTGATGAAGGGATAAATATTCATGCTGTCCAAGTGCCACCTCTTCTCTCCAGCCGGCCTTTTTTACAGCGTGCTGCATTAAATGTGACACTAAAACAGGAACCTAACACCCACCGCAGGGAACAAGGGATTACTTTCTAAAAGGAGAAAAGCTCACAGCCTAACACTTCTTCAGAAAAGTACACAAATACGTTTCCCCAAACTCGTGAGGTTACTTTCAGCTTGTTTCAGGAAGACAAGGAAGTAAACTACAAGTAATTCTGGATTTTCTCAATATATTGGTTTTGTTCTCTAGCTTCCCCGGGTAGTGATTATAGTCCTGTTCCTTTTTGTCACTGATATTTGCAGTTTCATTTCCACCAGGGCAGCAGTCCCACCGTTGGAAGACCCACAGTTTCTGAAACACTCGAGAAAAAGTGTCTGGAAACTAAGATTATTTTAATTTCCATGGAAAGGACTTACATTTTCTTTTATTCAGTTTCTTAGATAGCCATGCTGAGGTGAACAAGGATTTTGCGATGTTCTAAGTAATTTCATTTGGTGTCATAATTACATCTTGATTAATTTTATCCACATGGAAAATTATGAGTTGTGGGGTATTTTTTCCCTTATCTGCAGGGTCAATTGTAAAGATTTTGTCTTAACTGCAAGTAAAGTGAGTTGGGAAGAACTGTGACTGTCTTTCATGACTGAGAAGGGATAAATGACAGGTATAACAGGGGCAGGACTGTCCCCCCGATCTCCAAGTTGACATTAGGAGAATACAAAGACCCTGTGCAGCAAAAAGTAGGCTGCTGATAGACATACCTCTGCCATCTCCCTTCTTCCACTGCTGACACTGAACACAACACGTCTGTTACTATCTGTCCTGCTCGGAGAGAAGATCCTCAGGACTTGCTGGGTGTCAAATGAGAGCTGAGAGCTCAACAGCATCCAGCAGGATGCAAGCCCCGTCTGGCATGACTGGCTTTTGAAACAACAGGCTGGAAGACCTGGGCTCCTGTAGGTTTTCTAAAATAATTTAAGGTTATTTTAATCCTGTTGTGGTTTAACCCCAGCCAGCAACTAGGACCGCGCAGCCATTCACTCACTCTCCCACATAGGGTAAGGAGAAGAGAGAGAAAAAGGAGGGGGAAAAAAGGAAAAAAAAAACTTGTGGGTTGAGATAAAGACAGTTTAATAGAACAGTAGCAAAAGATTAAAAAGCCCAGTAGTGACAGTAACGGTAAAAGAATTTACAAAATAAAGTGATACAACACAAGTCACTCTAACCACCACAGTTGCCCAGCCCATCCTGAGCAGGGATTACAGATTTCTGCCCCCCAGTCAACCCCCATTTTCACACTGACCGTAATGTCTGTGGTATGGAATATTCCTTTGGCCGGCTTGTCCTGTCTGTGCTCTCTCTCAGCTTCTGTAGGGAGCTGAAAAAGTCCCTGATTTAATATAAATATTACTTAGCAACAAGTAAAACAATATGTATTATCAACATTATTGTCACACTAAATCCAAACCACAGCAACTACTAGGAAGAAAATTAACTCTATCCCACCCCAAACTAGGACAAATCCTTTGACCGTGGCCAGCTGACTCCACTTTTGGACATGTAGCTGGTATTCTAAAAAAGCAAAACTTTAATTTCCTACACATACAGACTTGCAAGTTGATCTCCGGAGCTGGTAAGCCCAAAGATAGGTAGGAGAAGCCAGACAAGTTGCAGGAGGTAGCTTCTACCCTGCCCATGGAATTGTGCTGCAAGGCAGCTCTGACAGCACTGGCAAAGCCCGCCCTTATTGAAAGCAACCACAACTCGTTCCTGGAAGTTTCCACGTGGCCCAAGGATTTGTATGATAATAAGAGGCTGCAGGACCTCGCAGGATGAGCCCAAGGAAGAGGAAAGACTGTGGATACTCAGAAAAATCCTCACAAATTAATATTCATTTGAAAAATAGAATTGGTATCTCTTTTCCTTCCCCTTTCTGCCATTCTCTCTTGCAAAATAGCTTCACAGGGAGGAACCTATTATTGTCCATTGCACATCACTAAATTTAGAATAATTTCTCTTCCACTGCATCTTATGGTCCTGTGTTACGCTGCCTAATAGCGTCATCCCAGCACAAGAAGCATCACCGGTTTCAAGCATAACACAACAGACCAGAGTTACTCAGTCCAGGAGAGACTTAAACTAGACATCACAGAGCAGTGCAGGGGTGGAGCTGGCATATAGATATGCACCCATGAAAATATCGCTGGTGAAGAGACATTGCTTTATGCAAAGGGACTGGGAGTGCAGGCAAGAGCTGTGAAGCTTGGGAGGTTTCCCAGCACTGTCTTGGTTAGAAATTCAGATTTCAAGATTAAAACCCACCCCTAGTAAGATATAGTTTGAACAGGTAAAACTAAATATATAAAGAATACATTTAGTTTTACCTGTTTCAGCTCCAGTGAGCTCATGGATGGGCTTCTCTGTGTATTGAGTGCACTGAAGGCTTTGGCCAGGGGAAGAGTCTACACATGCCCATGTCTATGGCCTCGCCAGACAGAGGGGACACCACTCAAACCACCTTCCTCCAAAAAGCTGAAGTCCAGACTGACTGAACTGAGACCTCCAGTGTGTGTTACAGGTAAAGGGGCTTTGGATCCTGCCTGGAATCCAATGCTGAGCAGACCCCACCACTAAGCATCAGGATGGGTTCTACTGCCACTAATCTGACTTTACTGGAAGGAACAAAGTGGTTTCACTAGAGCAAGTGAGAGGTTTCTGCTCATCATTTTTTCTTAAAAAATAATAAGCAGAACTCCTTTTTTTTTTTTCCTCTTTTACCCAGATAGCTGGGGTTTAAATGCATCTTGTACAATGGGCCACAGCTAAGGATCTGAGATCAATAGAAATAAGAATGAAAAATAACACTGTGTTCTAAATTGCTATGACTAATTGCTTGTATTAGTAATACAAAAACAATTCAATCCATATCGCAGGATTTTATCAGAGGCTGATTCAGTATTCAGTACTAATTCAAAATTTTACCAGTGTCTGGCTGCCTCACCACGGAATAATAGCAAAACATATTCCCAATGCTGATTTTGACTCATTAAATCCTGTTGATAAAATGGTTTAAGAATTAAACAAAATCTTTTCCAGAAGAACTCTCTGCAAGGCACACAGACAGGAAGCAGCCCTCAAATATGTCATTTTTGGAAAACCCAACGCGATGCTGCAGCGCCTGTGCAGAATACGGAGCGCGGAGTAAACTGACAAAATAATTGGATTATATGTGCACAATTCAGACTTTCAGTTACTGGGTGCTTTCTTGCTCCTGGTTTCCACAGAAAAGTCAGGTTTTTTTGTTCCTTAAGTCCTTGTACTGCCTATTTACATATGAAAAGGTAAGTTTATAAAAGAGCTTTCCTATTTTACTACATCTAATAGTTAATAATTTAAATCTGTAGCCATTATCATCATATAGATTGACACAAATGGCATATGGATCATTCTGGGGATGAGGGTTAGTTTCTTTTAAGAGAGAATTGTTTTAGTTTTTGCAGGAAATTAATCAGGGGAATGGGCTTTGTGGAGCATGGAGCAAATCTAATCTGTTCTTTGTTCAAATTTGCCTTGCTCCAATTCCTAGCAATTGTAGACAACATGCTCTTTTGTTCGGGAGCCACTTGTTACATGCATAATTAGAGACTGCAGTAGCGGTGTTTAAAGAAAAACTGTTTTCCAATGTAATGTGTGATCTTGATAATAGTATTTTCATCAAAGGTAGCAATTACATTCATTAAGCTGGGACTGGCAAGGCAGCAAGGAAATTAAGTGGAAGGTGAATAAAAAGCTCCCCGTTTCTTTTTAAAATCTCTGGCTCTTTATAAGTTGAAATGCACCATGTTGAGCTGCAAACTGGAAAATACATACTGAATATAAAAAAAAGAAAGAAAGGAAAAAATATAAAGTCCTCCTTAACCTTTCTGAATAATGATCCAGAAGATATCCTAGGGACACCTACTATAGATGCACTTTTCAAATTAAAGGGCTTTATTCTACATTAATTTCTTATGCAAGTTTTAAACGAGCTCAACATATGATTCAGGTCTTTAAAGGCTCCAGGGCTCTCTAGGATTAATTCACTGTTCTTTTCACACATAAATTAATTGTTTTGTGTTTTCAAAAACAGCAAACAGCACATAAATCAACCAGTTTAGAAAAGAAGCAAGGCTGGTACCTTTTGCAAATCACTGAAGTTTGCTATTTACACTTCATTATTACAATATGGAACTTTTAAAGGAAAAGCTGAAGAAGTAGGACATATGTTGTTCATTCTAAGCAGATTTCTTGAGTGCATAACTCAGTTTAGCAATTTGATTCCTGGAAAGACAAAACTTGTGGAGCACTGAAAAGCCATTCTTCCAGGACTCTATTTTTTCCAGTTAATATTCAATTGCACATCACTAACATATTTGCAAACATTCCCGCGTAAAAATAGCTAGTTGTATGAGGGGCGTTTTTTACACTCTTTTTGCATTAAGCCTTATAAAAGTGAGATTTACAGATGGGAAAATGTGAAAATCTAAAGATGTGAAGCCCGGGAGGGTTGTGCTTGGCCCATGGACTCCCCCAGGCACTCCTGCTGAGCACACACATAGAAATCTTTTTTTTTTTGACTCCAAAATTTAATCCTCCCCCTCCTTTTTTTTTTTTCCCCAGGCACTGTATCACAGGCCGAGAAGTGAGGGGAAGTGGGTCCACTCCTCCATACCTTTGCCCCCGTGTGGACAGCCAGGGCCACGCAAGATACAGAGAAACAGTTACTTCAGATGAGGGCTGAGCCCTATTTTTCCAGGCAGGCAAGAATTCAGGGACCTCAGGAGGTGCCAACCAAAGCAGAGGATGTTGCAGCGAGTGGGGCATGTCTAATTTACAGGCACTTACAGCAGGAGAGGCACCGAGAAGCAGGCAATGGCAGGAACTGTGCTCCCTCCGGAACAGGGATGTCCCAGCGTGGTCTGATCTCGAGGCAAGAAATAAAAATGAAGCCAGAACCTGGTTATCCATGACTCCGAAAATAACCATTTCTCCCGCTGCCCTTCCCAGAAATAGAATATGAAACCACAGTATCTTGGCCAAATCAGAATTTGCATAGTTCTGCAAAGCATTTCCTTCAGTTAGGAATGATTTAATTATTCTTCACTTCCTCTTCTAGAAATCATTCCTGGATAATGAGGTTAGCATAGAGCAGATACGTTTCAGTCAAGAAATAGATGTAATTCAGTGCCAGAAGGCTTTTACAGTTTGGAAGAAAAAAAAAAAGAAATTTTTGGACACTTGTAAATAGAAGCAGCAGGTATGGAGAAGGTTGGTTGGGAAATTACAGTAGTCTGAGACACCAGATCACCCAGGTGCTTTAACCCAGCACCCTGAAGAATCGAGGCCCGGATTCTTACACAAGGGTAACAGGGCACGTTTTAAATAATTATAAAATACTGACAAGCTGCATTACCTCCAGAGAATTGTTTCTCTCTGCAAATTGAATCATTGCAGTCAAAGCACAGAAGAGCTAAAACACTTCTAGCATAAACTGGAAGAGCTACTGCTGGCTCCTTACTTTGGACCTTGGAAACTGTGAATCCTGCACAGCAGTCAAATACATTTTATGACAAATAGCTTGCTGAATCTAGCTTTTATTATTCAAGGAACAATCAAAACAACCTGCCATATCAATCAAATGTAGACGCTGCTGCAACTAAGCCGAGCAAATTATTTTCTCCTTAAAGCTTGGCTGGACAGACCAAAGTAATTTGGAATTTAAGCAGGGAGCACAGTAGTTTGTGTTTGGTAAAAGTCATACAGTAGAACATAAGGATTTTTTTCTCTGAACATGGGAAAACAAGACTATGAACGTAAATACAGCCTTCATCTCATATAACCATCTTCTAGTACATAATAGGGAATCATAAAACATTTTCAAAGTTCAAAAAGTACCTGAGCTGAAAAAAAAAGTGCTTTGCCTCAATTCCTACGGGAACAATTGGAGCAAATGCTGCATTTGGTGTGTAAACATCCTCCATCTCAGGAACAGAATGTCTAACATTTTCTTTCCTAAAACAAACAGCATCAGCTTTCCCACTGAAACACATTTGCCCTGTACCAACTCTGTCTTCAACAGCTCCATTAACAAAACCAGTTCTAAGGAGCTTTTCAGTTTTTAACTAGTTTTCCAGAACCTTAACTCTAATTTCTGAATTATTCCCTAATTTTTTTCAGGTCAGTTTAGAAGAGCTGCCACGAAGCTGTTCTGTATGAGATAAAAATGCAAAAAAAAAAAAATGTAAAACATTGTGCTTAGTATAATTTCAAAGTTGGCTTTTTCGCTTCAGCTAGTCCTTTAGCCGGGTGCATGACACAGTGACTCCATAAACAAAATTATATCAGCTAGTTCTTTTTTTGCATAAATAACCATTTGCAGCTTCTGGGACTCTTAACCTTTCACACTCACACATAATAATAATCCCGAGAAGTGAGTGTCTTTCTAAAATGCAATTATCATGTCTTTAGGTACCACCTAAACAAAGGCAGGAAAACTCAGCACCATAGTATTAAACAAAAAGTGGGTGACTGTTCTGATTATATTGAAAAAAATTTGCATTTAATTTGCATCTTTAGGATAAAAATTAGCAAACAAAAAAAATCTTGCAGCGTGTCCTAGAAAATAATTCAGACCAAAAACATCCAAGACACTTGCAGCAAACAACGTGATGAAAAGGATGATCAGAAAATTACTCTGTTCCTCTCATGGGTAGGCCTTGGCTGAATGACCACAAGCGGAGGCTGGAAACCACCCCTCAACCAGGAGAACATCAGCTCTGGGTGTGTGTATCCGAGCTTCTTGTGTCCTACCAAGTGGGGACCCCCCCTTTGCAGGGTCCTTCTGCAAAATGGAAACTTTTCAAAACGGAAACAATCAAACTGGGCTGAGAGAGGCAGGAGACGCCAAACCCAACATGAATCCATCCTACTGCAGCTCCGCTCTTCCCTTTGCTCTCTTTACGCTACGAAACAAAAGTTCTCATTAATATTAAGGCACAACTTGATCTGCCAACTCGTATTTGGCCCTAAACCAAACAAGCAATAACACCCCGTTTCAGCGCTTCCCACCGATAAGGCACTTTCCCACCATTGCCCTCCAGCCATCGTTACAGATGAAGTGAAGCTCAGTTTAGAAGTCTTGCTAATGTCTGTGAGGTGCCTTCTCTCCTCTGTAACACACATCCACAGCAGCCCAGCCCTGCCTTAAATGGTCATTTCTAACCAATGTGTTTGAAGCCATCGCAAATCGTCACAAGGGTTTGTGCAACGCTTCAGACTGTAAGACCCCCAGGGCTGACTGGTTAGACACCACCGTTTACTTTTCAGTCCGTATACGCTAATCTCCTGGTTAGGTCACAACACAAGCTTGTGACAGGGAAGCTGGGCATCCATTGCTGTATTTTAGGTTTTCTTCTTGCTACTCAATTTTATTTTAATTTTTTTTTTCCTTTTTGGTAAGAAAGCGGTTACAGCTTCTAATAGCCTCCTTTCTTTACAGATTTGTAAAACACATCCTGAACATACGTTTCTCCACTTTCAGAAGCTCTTACTGTGTTTATTAAATAAACCCAGTTCTGAGAGTGCTGGTTACTTGGCTCTCGATACTCAGCTTTCTGTCAGCTAGGGAGTGCTTCTTCTTTAGGTTCATCAATGAAATAACCTTGAGAATTCTTTCTATGTATAGTCTTCCAGTAGCTTTACAGCCAGTAAGGCACACAGAGGAAGAATAGTTTCAGAAAGATCTTGAAAGCATATAGAAAAAATCCTGTTATCATAGGAAGAATGGTTTGGGTTGGAAGGGACTTTAAAGATCGAGTCCCACCCCTCTGCCCTGGGCAGGGACACCTCCCACCAGACCAGGTTGCTCCAAGCCCCATCCAGCCTGGCCTTGAACCCCTCCAGGGATGGGGCAGCCACAGCTTCTCTGGGCAACCTGGGCCAGGCTCTCACCACCCTCACACCAAAGAATTTCTTCCTGAGATCTCATCTCAATCTCCTCCAGTTTAAAACTGTTCTCCCTCATCCTGTTGCTCCACTCCCTGGTAAAAAAGTCATTGTTCTATTGCTGCCTGTTGAGAGTGTATATTTTTTGATTTGTATTTTCAAGTATTTTATCAGAAAAAGTGCTGCAATAGGCATTGCATGTCCTTTTGAGCATTAATATACCAGTATGATTCAATGTTTGAACGGTCTATGAAACAAGCCATTAGGAAACACACTGGTCAGTTCTAGTCACCTCATGTATTAGACACATTATTGCATATGAACAGAATACTTTTAGAGAATAATAATCAGTGAGATTTCAAAGCAGCTTAATAACGTCTCTAGTATCAGATAAGGAGAAATTCCCTCAATGTCACCAGGCTGGACTTTGTTAATTACAGCGCCTCATCTTACAACTGGCATATTTCACAGAAATAATGGCTGTAATTCCTATTTGTTAGCCTGGAACTCTGGATTCACTTGGAACGGGCTCAGAAAGATCTCTTGCTTCCTCTCACAGCTGACCACGCTCTGCAGCTCTACGCTACTAACCAAGCCCCTCACCTACGTCTAGGCCAAGGCGTTACACTTCCGAGAAGACAGCTCCTCGCAAAATGCTTTATGACTGTTATTTCGATCCAACATCAAATGACAGATTGGGTGAAAACTCTTCGGGAATCATACGATACATATTCATCTGCCTGTCAGCCTCCGCCAACAGTTTGCCCAGTGATAACGTAATGGGTAAATACTTATGAAGCATTTGTGGAAGCTGTTTCACAACTTTGTTTTCCTCCTCCTCTTAGGAGAAGACCTATTGCCCTGGTACACTGAATACCTGCTGGGGTTGAGGAAAAACATTCCTTCGGCTTTCACATATCTAATACACAAGCTCAGGAAAGTCAACCAGCTGCTTTCGAAGCAGACTGTGTTTCAAATCGAGCTTAGCTTCATAGGAAGAACTTAAAATGTGTCTCTCACCAAAAGACTTCCAAATGGAAATGCAGTAACATGTTAATTAGAAAATTCTTTACACAGTGAAAGGCTCCCAATGAACAATTACTGTGTATTTCACATAAGCCTTTCCTAACACAATCTTTACATGGGGAAAAGAAAATATGAAGGAAAGAACAACAGCATAGAAAACATGGTATAAAATGTTCTATCTCAGCATTGCCCAAGTAGTGATTAAACCTTTCTGTGGAAATCTGCCTCACACCTTTATCACAAACCAGAGTAACGCTGAAGAAACCTGACAGATGATATAGTCATTCTCTCCCATTACAAAGATTGCATTTTAAATGATGGATTATTAGAGAACCATCACCCAATACACAAAATTAGCGTTGTAGCAAGTCAAATATCAAATCCAGGCACTTTTTAATACATTCTCAATACAGGTCTTTTCTTCTAAACCAGGGAAGCCCAGATGCAACGTCTGATACTGAAGATGCTCTTTCAGACTAGATTGACTGGGCTGCCTAAGGCATATCAAGGGAAAATTCAGTAACACAAATACTTCTTGTGTGTAAAGCAGTGTTGAGTCCTGTCATCAGCAGAGAAAGCCTCACAGCGTTCCCAACACCAGCCCTACACCTACTGATGTGGCCAGTAACCACCAACACTGCTGTGCCCAAATGTGCAACTTGTGACAATCCATAACTGCCTGTCCCAGACTGAACAGGGGTGAGGAGCACAAGCAGCTCTTAACACCTCCCAGACAATGACATTTAGTAATTTTATTACTAAACCAACGGAATCAGACTGAAGGGGATGAAACAAGTTGACTCTTCCCAGAGTTGGTGACCAGAATATCTAACGCTCTCCACAGCAGTACGTGTCCTTTCAAAACAACAATAAAAGAAACTCAGTGGTTGCCAAGTCATTTGTGCGCATATTACTCCACAGAATTTTGGGGACAAAAATAAAATACAACAAACACATTTTTTTCCAAAGTTATTGTGTACAGAATACAGCATATAAAACCGAGAGACATGAAACATTTACAGCTGTAACATTAGTTAAAGGCTTGACCTTGTTTTTCTGAGAAGAAATGTTGAGTGGCTGATGAGGCTGTTCAGACTGTGTCCTGGAGTACGGCATCCAAGTTCAGGCTGTAGGAAATCACATTATTTTGACTTTTTTTTTTCCTGATTATTTTATAAATGGATACCTGACACAGTTCTACACAAAGAGACAGTCCTTTTACATAATCCTGGGTATCTAGCCCTTAACAGTTCTTCAAAGATTCTGCACTTTCCTCCATAAAGAGTTTGCTTTTAGCACTATATTAAGTCAGTTAAGTATTTTCACTCACTCCATAGCCTCTTGCAAAACTACAGAAGCCAAGCTAAGGTAGTAACTCACATGAGGAGAACTGCTAAACAGTATGAATCAAAACCTGCGCTCTGCTGACACTCATGTTAGCAAAGCAGGTTGAACTGCAGCAGCGAAGGACTGTATGTCCCATCAGCACAACTCACCATAGTCATCAACGTCAACTCAGGCATTTTGTAGTAGGTTGTGATCATTTTAGACTATGATAGACCATGTTGAGCAAAATAACTGTAGTTAATTGTTGCGGTGTCTGCAGTCTTAATTCTAGTCAAAGAATATCCCCAGCCATTTCAATTCAGCTGGAAGAAAGTCTGCAACAACCTAAAACTGCATTGATAATAATAACAACAATAATAATATAGCTAGAAGAAAGCTTCAGAAATCATCTGCTTTACCTTCTCACTCCTGTATTTTTCAAAGTCTCAAAGCTGTTGATCAAACTGATATTGGAGGTGGTTTTTTATTAGTGTAAGGATAACTACCACATTAATTCTTTGCCTATCAACAGGCAAAACACTTACGTGGGGGAAGATGTTCACCAAAGTAGTTACTTCCCTTTGAAGCTCACAGCAAGACAGAAAACTTTTAGTAGTGCTTTTCCTCCTTGCTTGTTGCTTTCTATAAGGCACTGCAGTCTGCTTGCGTTACAAAATCATACTTGTTAAGTGTCATTTCCCCTAGTTTTGCTAGAAAAACCTTTAGGAGTCTCAGACTGTAACAGTCCAGGCTGCACTCAAAGGGACTCATCAGTGACTAGCAAGCTTTAAAAATGAGGTTCTTTCTAAGTCAGCCAAAACCAGAAACTCAATCTTTCCCTCCCAAAAACGCTTGAAACAAATTAACTATAATAGCTATTATAATTTTTCATGTATTACCTGTCCATCTCTTGATTCTTAATTAATTAGTTCTCAAGCACTGAAGAGGTTTCTGCAATAAATAAAATGTCTAGTTTGAAAGTAAATGGAGAGGGATAAAAAAGCAAATACTTCTCAACCTGCTCCTCTCTCTCTCAAAAACGAGCAAAACTGTGTTCATTTTGCACAGAACCACTAATTTCCATGAGCAAGTTTTCCAGGCTGCACATTAACAGTCCCTCCCTAACTCCCAGGAAGTCTCTGAGGATTAAAGTTTGTAAAACGCATTGAGAACATGGAAAGGCCACTGCGATGTAGCACAGCGTTCCTATTACCCAGCTTCTATCTCTGTCTTTTTGCAGAACTACTAGAGCTTTTTTAACCCCATTTCACAAAGACTTCAACTCAACCTTTTATGAAAGGAGAACTATAAATAGCCTCTTAGATTAAAACCCTTAACAGCTGAGAAGGCTAGAAAGGGAGGTAGATATTATCCACCTTTCAGTACTACAAATTGGGGCTGGAAGGGCTTAATTACCAAGATATACTTAAGAACACACTAAGGGCTGCTATAAAAATGACTCCAATTATGGCAGCTCCACAGATATTGCTCCACCTGGGAGAGAGGAAACCATCACGTCTGTCTCTGTCCACATACCTCTCCTCTGCCCCATGCTAATAAAGGACATCACTGACAAACAGCAGTTCGTCACCTGCAAGGGTCCTGCTGTGTGCGTGAGGTCCTTTCTCCAGGGTGGCTTAACAGAGCCATTCACACCAGGCAAACCAAGGATTTGGCTGCTTTTGGTTTCACTTTGAAATCTCAAAGTGGAGATAAACTGTTATGGCAACAAAATAATTTCAACCAACGTATCAGCTTGGAAATGTCTCGGGAAGAAAAAAAAAAAAAAAGAGAGACACTTTTAACCCACAATTTGAATTTGAACGTGGAATTCATGATTTCACGCAAACCACACACTCACTGTCCTGAAATGGGGAATTCACAGTTTTCCTTATGATTTTGTCTTTGATGTTGTATTCTTATTTCTGGGTTTTATAATTACAAATAAATGTGTAATTCACAAGGAGCATTCAGGGAAATAACAGTCCAGAAGTCTGTAGGTTTCAGTACTCCTGTGCTAAGCTTTTTGCAATGGTGCTCAACTGGATATTTGAAGTTCCTTCATATATTGTACCTGAAATCAGAAGAAAAGAAATTAGAAGATTATAAAACCACAGTGAGCACATGAAAAGAGACCAAGACATCATTCCGATAGTCCAGTTAGAAAATTTACAATTATGAAGTGAAGCTTTAACCGAGGAAGTTCTAGAAACAGAATTTACAGAAATACTCATATTTTATTATCTGCAACAATTAAAATACTCTTCTGCTGGTACAATGGAATGACAAGACTTTTTCCTGAAAAACAATTCCTAAATAACACCTAAAAAGTAAGTATTTACAAATGCTATCAGCACTAACAGTCAAAGGGTAATATTGTTGGAAATGCTAAACTGTTAGGTCCGAGGATTACACTGGCAAACAAGGAAGTCCTGAAAGTAAAACTCCACATAGAGTCAGATCTTAAAGGCAAAGAAAGTACTTCAACTTTTTTGAACTGGAATTTTCTTAATAGAAGAGGACACAATATGGTGTGTCTGTATTTTATTGGTATCTAATGAAACATTTTAACTAGCCTTACATACACAGATGTGTACAGCAAGTTTTACCTTTCCATATCTCAGCCTTTGAATCAGTGTTAAATACAGTCTCATGGAAAAACAATCTTAATAATAAGTAGACAGTTATTCATTCCCCAAACTTTAATACTGCTAGTGCTACAAGCGGTAGTTGTTAAGGAACTCTCACTCACCTATCTTGCAGTCACGATAGTACTTTTCTATTGGATAATTTTTTGTGAATCCAACGCCACCCATCCATTCAATACATTTACTAGTTGTCAGTGTTGCAACCTATGAAAACAGCTTCAGAGTTACTATTCGAGGATTCAACTTCATGCCAGTGGTAATAACTTTTATTCTTTGTAGCTATTCTAAGTACAAACAAAACAGTAATTAAATCAGTTCCTAGAATAGCGGGAAGAGGAAGTACCGATACTTTTTTATTCATATTATTTATGCAAACTATTTTAGAATAAAAATTACATTTGTCTAAAGTAGAGGACATAAAGAATTCACTAACCATTAGGGCAATAGTTCATATGCTGTACTATGAAAAAGACAAGGAGCAGTGTGCAAGACAGCAATGGCAAAGAGGCAGAAGCGATCCAGTTTTGAATCATATTAAGATTCAGAGAGAGTTCTGACCAGCAGAGTTGAAATGGTCCCAAATGGAGTCTTGCCATGCCATTTCTCCAGCCACAAAGAGAGAATTCTAAGAAAATGAAATCTCTATAGATAAGGGATAATACTAACTCACTTCCTCTTTTAATGTCGTTGCTTGTTTTTCAAAGTTTTATTCAGAGGTGTGAGCAGTTTGTTCTTTGGTGGCTGCTTCACACGGACTGAGAAGGAGGGACAAGGTAAAAGTACCTCCACAAATCTCAGAGCAAAACATGAATTACAAGTCAAACTTGCAGTAACAGAAGAAATGCGTAAACAGCAGTGAAATAAAACCACTGAACAAAGAAACTGCAGGTTACCTCAGCAGCGTAGTATTTGGCCATGCTTGCCTCCTTTATGAATGGCCTTCCTGTTTCAGCAAGACGAGCCGCGTTGTAGGTCAGCAACCTTGCTGCCTCCAGCTGTGTGGCCACCTGAGCTATCTGGTGTTGCATCCCCTGTAACAAGCACCCCGCAGGTCAGACAGAACCAGGATCTAGCACTCAACTGTAATTTCTAGCAAGAACAATTGTTTTCACCAAGGAACAGACCTATTTTTAAATTAAAAATACAAAATGCAGCTGGACTAGTGATTCTGCAAATCCCTGCATATATGACATTGGTGTGGGAAAAATTCTGGGCCAAAGCCCTTTTGGGGACCACACTCCAATTTTCTCCTTCCCTTTCTTAGATCCAGGCATACTGGGGAACTTCTTGCCCGACTGGTTGGACAGGAGGGTTCAACATGAACCTATCTGCACCCACGAATATCAAGGAAAATTTGAGCCAAATCTTAACATTCTTCTTAGCACCGCAGAGACATGGGCAGGTCAAGGCCCTACTTTTATTTTGCAGCTCTTTATTGAGAATGTTCATACATTAACAAGTCTAGTTCCCTGACGAAACTGCAAGAGAATGTACCTCTTCAATGAAGTGAAGAACGTGTCCCATAGCCATGAGAGAAGAGTCAGGAGCAGCACAGAAGTACAGAGGACATGACTGATAAATGGATTCAAAGGGAAGGGAAAAGGTGACAGAGCTCACATCTAAATGGTAGGTATTACAGAAGAATAGGTGGATGGAAGGAGACCCAAACATTATGATGGTTGAAAATGGACATTTAGTAGCCTAACTTGCTCCTAAAACACAATAAAATCTTTCATCTTATTAACGGTGCTCCGTAAAATTTGCAAAAACATATACGCAGGTCAAAAAAGCAAAATGATTCGGCAATTAAAAATTCCATTTCCCATTCAAAAGATGTAGTTCCAATCATTTCCTAGGTATCTGTGGGTGCTTCCTAAAATTTGTATAAATTATAAGTAGTACTAATGTTCCTTCTCTTCAGCTGAGATGTAGGTTTCTTTTAACAAGAAAATTACTACAGTAATTACAATTATATATCTTCCTTATTAAACTATACGTCATTTTTGCAACAAAGAATCTTTTTCGTTTTAAGATACAGATATTATCATGAAAACTAAATGCCTTTGTATAGCACAGGAAATCTAATAATTCAATCAGTTTTCCTCATCTTTTTATAATTTCTAGTGTCTCCAGAAAAACACCTTCCCCTACATCTCATGAAAGGCTATAAAAACCGGAACACATTCAACATACTGTGAGATTAAAATCAGAAAAGAAAGGGGTTCCACGTACAGTATTTTCAAAGGCAGTGAATGAAGCCAAATGAGTTATAGTAATAATGGTTTAAAGTTTTAAATGGTTTATATGGTACTTGCAAAGGCACACGGCGCTGAATTTATGTATTTTATGTGGCAGATGAATGTTCATCCAACATTCGTTTGAAAAATTCTCAAATATTGAGAAGTCGAGGCATGACACAAGGTGGAGCACAAATTATGTAAATCCAATTACTCATTTCACTGCCATCATCTACTCACAGCAGTTACTACAACTGTGGCAACTTCTACCCTCTTGGAGGAAACTTCCCATTTGTTCATCAACAAGTACCTGGAAATCGAATACGCTTTTCCCAAACTGGACTCTCTCCTTTGTGTAAGGAATTGTATGGTCAAAACACCCCTGTGCCAGTCCCAACATCTGTAAAAAATAACAGATACTGAGGTGAATTAGGATGAAGGAAGAAGAACAAACCTAAAAAACCACCCTCAAAACTCCAAAAACTCCAATAAACCTATTCCATCCTATTCTATTCCCAGAAGAATGAAAAGAATACCACTAATTTTTGGACAACACTTACAAGTCAGCTGTGGTTGTGCAAATATTAAGCGTTTCTGGAAATTCTTAATTACATGGGAAATTTACTGTAAACTAAAAATCTATAGACCTACATTACACTATTAAAGGAAAAATTAATTGAATGATTATTCAAAGCTATTTTTATAACCAAAATAATTTCTTATTTTATAGAAGACACTAGACTGCCTAGAATTTGCAATTTATTTCAAAAGTTAGAAAATTAATATAGTGGAAAGAGGGAGAATATTTGTTCCAGCATTTCCTAGAAAAAAGACTCAAAAAACCCAACAGAACTATTTTCAAAGACCCACTGTCTTTTCACACACCCTCTTCACTCAGCAGCAAAGAGAGCAAAACACAATTGTTATCTTGAAGGATAATATGCAGAAAACCCACGTAAGAACATTTATAACGAGGTAGCTCACATCTACAGGAGGGTCCCCTTTGTTAGCCTACACAAACATTATGAACTGTGGAAAGTAAACTACTTTCATGTTAGTTTTGACTACCAGATTTTGAGTTTTTCACTCCAAACAAGACCATAAAGAAAGGGCCCTGCCTTTCACACATCTTGGCATACAGAGCTATTGGTTTCACTGTATAACTACCATCCACCTGAACACATTCTTTCTACCTAGTTTCCTTCCTAGCAAAAACGACGATAGGAAATTAGATCAGGGGATGCATCAAACAAGGCAGAGGGGAGGGGGGAAAAGGGAAATGAATGGCATGAAGAATCATCAAAAAGCAAGGTGACATTATATGGTAAAATTGGAATCTCATAAAATTTTGAAAGTCAAGACGGGCTGCAAAATAACAGAGTCTGCTGCTTTATTACCCTGTTTGTTGCCTTCTTGCATAAACTCACATAGATGAAGCAAGTACAGCAACTTCAGCACCTGTAACAATATGTGCAGCTACCTTGTACTAGAACTATCTGAAACGGTTTTCACAGCCACAATTACATTTTATAAGATGTTCATTATCTTATAAAACAATTACTACCGCAGAACTGTATTCAATACTAAAGGGCTTTAGAACTGCTGTTCTTGTACGTTCATGGAACATTTCTCTTCATTTGAAGGTGCCAAGAAAGTAGTAACAACTACCCGACCTTAACTTTTAATTAGGTTATAAGTGTAACTTGGAGTAATTAAGAGTAAAATCCAGACCATGTATTTTACTGCCAGAGCCTTTACATTATTTACATGTCTAGCAACAATGGGAGCCACAGCCCTAGTTTTTAAACGCCATATCAGACAAAATTTAATCACAGATAGTATTTAGAAATGACGGAAAAGCCAACCCATTTGGCAGCACAGTCTGCTGCCACGTGGAAAGTCTAAATTTCATGAGGATTATTACTTCTGGTCTGTTTGCAACTAGGGCAAAAGACAAGGGAGATCAGTAATACAGACATGTTACACCCTACACAGCACAACTACATCCACAACAAGCCAGAAAAAAAAAGAGATTACTTTCAAAAGTAAATTAAAAAATACAAAAACTTGTTACAAGTCGTTTTATTACAGGGCTGAGCCTGATTTCCACTGAAATCAGCAGGAATCTGAGATCCAAACTGAGTTTACAACAAAATGCAACATTGTGAAATAACTCCAAGGTGAGCAAATATTTTTCCCTAAGATGCCATAAAGTACAATTTTCAAACACAACAAAGAATTTGGACACTTCTGCTATAAAAAACCTCACACAGTAAGAATTATATTTATAAGTTGACTTTTAAAAATAAGTTGTTGGGAAAACATCTGTTATCATAAGGCCACATTTGGTAATCCCACACATTCAGTTGGAAGCATTAATATTATACATGTCAGTGCGGTGTATTTTCCAAAGCTACTCCTCTTTGTAAAATAAATTTGCATAATGGCAGATAAAAATGTTGATATATTTCAGTAGCAATAAGTTATGCACCAAAGACAAACTAATTGCCATTTAATGTTTTCTAAATCTACTGCTTATGTCACCAAAGGAGAATTTTGCCATTTGCACTTGTTTCAGTATTTTACTGTACCTTAGACACAGGAATAGTGACATCTAGTGGCGAGTTAGTTTTTAATAAAGTATTTTCTAAATGTTTATTTGTATTAGCTTTAAATATTTTGTAAATTTTAATCCAAATCCAAAGTTGTATACGGCTTGTATTCAGTATTAAACTAAATTACCCACCTGTGCAGCAATACCTATTCTGCCAGTATTCAGCATTCCAATCGCATACTTATAGCCTTGTCCAACCTGTCCCAGGATATTGGTCTCAGGAACCTAAAAAATAAAACCACTTAATTATTTCTGTTCTATTCTCCTTTGCAACGACGAGTAGGGTTTGTGGGTGAATCCGTGTACATGTTTCATCTAATGTTCCTCGTAAATGAAGGCATAAAACATAAGGCAGACATCTGATACCTAGAATATCTGGTTAGAATACTTCCTGATACTAGTGATAATTGAGAAAAACTGCGTCAAAATTTAAGAAACTCAACCCCCCTCAAGACTTCTGTGAAAGAACAGAGAGGAAAAAGTTAAATATGATAAATAATCAGTATGACTAAAGAAAAAAATTGGGAATTTAGTTAACATTCTTTCCCTCTATGTGGTCAAGTTCCAGGTACACACAATTTATGCTTGAATAGCTAAACAACTTACGATACCTTAACGTTTTCAAATGTTACTGGGCAGGTAGAAGATGCTCTGATTCCAAGCTTGTCCTCCTTCTTCCCTACATGGAGTCCCTCTGTGTCACGATCTACTATGAAGCATGTAATTCCCCTGTATCCCTAGGATGAATTACAAAATACTCAAGAACTGTTTTTTAGATTAATATCAGCAAATGCTGGTCAAAATATCTCATTTCAATACTGAAGTTCTGCACCTGCTTAATACTATATTACTAATTAAAATACCAGCACCATCATCTGCTAATTATGGTTTACCAGAAGCCAGAGACACCTTTCTATTAACAAATTCCATGCGGAAAGCTTAATCGGAACAACGTTAAAAGTTCTCTTGATAAGACAAGGGACTGGTATTAGGTAAATGAAACAGACAGGACTGTGGTACTTCCCCGTACTGGAAATCACTGGGAAAGCAAGTTATTGCTCTGCAGTGAAGTTACTGCTCACTGTTGGAACATGTGTCACAGTCAAACAATGGACTGCAAGAAGACATCAGATATCTTTACACTGAAGTGGTCAAGTGAATAATGGCTCTAAACCCATCTGTCAGATGATCCTATAGGATGCAAGATTTTACTTAAGCCCGATTCCTTCAGCTACTCTTGTCATGGAAGGCTGCAGATATACTCTTCCTTTTTAGGTTGTCCAAAGTAAGAGCACTGACTGGTGAGACTGGCGCCACTGGGAACTGCGCTTAAATAATCAAAGTGCAGCATAACAGCAGGTATTATAACAGACCTAATCTAACACCCAGAACTGGTGCACACGCTCTCCTTGGGATTCCAGTTTGCACAACACTGGTATCGCTCTCTCATCACTTTAGAGAGGTACTGTGAGTATAATTTAATAAAGGGGGCTGAAATCATTATGATGGCTGTTAGTAAAAAGCTCAAATAGTTTATTTGGTGTTCAGATCATGATCTGGACAGGACACTAAATAGTGCATGTGACAACACATAAATTGTATAGCCAACCTAAATTCTGGCATCTCCTACATACAGGCTTACAATCTTCACATATTTGACACCCTAAACTAGATTCTTAAAGTACAGAATGGTGATTCCTGATAGCTGGCCCTGTCTTTTTTTCCCCCTCTGTAATTCTTATTCCCAATTCTCTCTCATTTCCACCACTCACTCTCACTCCCCCAGCCAGAAGCACAGCAGCATCTCTTATGCAGCATACTGCAAGGTCTATGACATAGGAACATGAGGTGTTGCTGTCCATATATCCATCTCTCACTGTCCCTAACACCCACAGCACCTTCTCTCACTAAAGTGGTGACACTGAGAGGCAGGAAAAGCCTGTGGTTCTTCTGGAAGAGTTACCTCCTATTAAAGAGGCGGCTGCTGCTTGAATCTCCCCCCGGTGACAGCCCATCTCACTGAACAGGAGCTGCTGGTTTAGTGCACATTTCAGTATACAATTGGGCACTGGTCTGTTTTCTCATTTATATTGACATCAACTGTTATTTAAACTTCGAGCTGCATTGACTTGTAATCTCCTTCTTCAATATTTAGAAGCAAATTTCTAACTTTAAGCAGACAATAGATTATGTATTTTTAAAATACAGCAACAACTCCAGGTTATACAGCAAGGCAGAGCCGTTAGCAAATATAGCAGCTGGCTTATCAAATATATTTTGATATTTCATTGCACGCCATGCTCAATTCACCCACCCAGTTGTGAAGAAATGGATAAAAACTCAGAAAGCAACATGATGCTTTCACTGCTCAATACAATGAAAGAAAAACCCCTCTTCTTATTTAGTCAAAACCTGAAATTTTAATTTCAAAAATAAGTATCTTCAAGCTAAATTTTTAAGAAAGTGATAGTGGAAAAAGTTTAAAAAAGAAATACAAGTTTTTAAAAACTTAGTTCTTTATTTGGTAGTCGCACTACTCTGTATTGGTATATGTACATTTTAAAGCCTGCAGTTGACTTTTCTGAACCTACTACCTATATCCAGAGCAGTGACAGAACCTGAAACACCCATATTCAGCTATATATTTTTTTACCTCAACATACTTTGCTGATGTATCCTTATCAGTTTTCCTGTGCACGTAGCCTAAGCTCTGTTTTGCCTTTTAACAGCAGCAATTTGTCAGTTAAGCCAGAAGGGTTGGAAAGACTTTGACTATCTGTTCTTCTGTTACCCTGAATAATACCGATGCGTGCCGTGCTCTTCATCTAAGCAATTATGGTTCTGACATTTTTATTTTCCCCAGTAGGAGGAATTTATTAAATTGCTCAGCAAGTTCTCAATTTTTGTTGGGAAATATTTTTAAAGGTTTGCTGTCATCTAGGAAAAGGTTCAAAGAATATTCACCTTTTAAAATCAGATTGCTAATACAAAATCCACAGTTTCATCTATCATCAGCTGTCACCAAAATGCAGCTATTCTTGTGCAACTTACTAAGGACGGATCTGTATTTGCCATCACGAAGAAAACTCCTGCGTGTTCTGCTAAACTAATCCACATCTTGGAGCCATTGATAACGTAGTAGTCTCCTTTCTTCTCAGCCCGAGTCTTCAATGAAAAAGCATCACTGCCAGATCCAGCCTCCGAAAGACAGAAACTGCCTATCTGCCAATTGAAGGGAAAAATTCTTGTTCGTTTTTACTGCACATGTAGGCACAACACATAGCAAATTCTGCAACAAAAAACGTTATCAACAAGCATAAGTCTCTTAAATTTAAACATTTTAATCCATTGCATCGCAGTAACTAAGTTTCAGACATGGATATTAAGAATAGAAACACTATGTAAGCTCATGTCTCTCAAAGTCAACTGCTTTAGGGTTCTTTTCCACAGTAAATTAAATTTTAATGAAACTAATAAGCACCTTTCCACTTTTACCTCTCAGCTACTGATGACAAGACCTATCTCTACCACCACAGATCTCAGCTTTAACCAGTGTTTCAAAGTTCACACATATTTTCCAATGCTGCAGTCACCCATTTACTTACTGAAAAAAATCCCCCCCACTAACATTACCTGACTATTACGGATTATATTGTAGTTTAGTAAAGTGAGAATTTGACTCACTGTATCTTTAGCAACTCTGGGTAGGTAAGTTCTCTTTTGCTCTTCTGTTCCATATGTGGTAAACAACTTATTTGTGAGTGTATTTTGGAGTTCACATAGAAGAGCTACAGCTGGATCAACTTTGGCCAGTTCTTCTACCACCAATATGATTGAAAAAAATGAAGCTCCAGTTCCTCCATATTGTTCCCCAAGATCAATACTCATCAGCTGCAATGTAAAAGATACAAATATATCAATCTGTTGGCTACTTTCAACAACTTTTTAGTTCAAGCTGATAGTTAAAGACTAAAATGAAAACCACAGAATCTAAGTAGTTCCAGATCCTCCCCCAAAGACCTGTTTCCCTTCAATACCTTTAACAAACTAACAGTTTTTCACAAAGGTTGGTAGTCAATTCATGCAGGAATTCATGACACACAGGGAAATCACACAGGGCAGTCATCAGCCTAATTTAATTACACTTTCCAGAACAATTGCAATCTCAACAGAATTCTAATATTTAGCGTGTCATTACACTTTTCAGTCATGCTGGTTCTAGCATTCGACGTAACTATGCTTATTCAATTACAAAAACAAAAGAGGGGGAAGGAAGACAAGGAAACTGAAGATAAGATGAAGACTGTGGTATGGGAGAGCAAGGGGTGAAGAATATTACAGAAAAAGATGGAGAACAAAGTTGCCTTGCTGTTGATAAATCCAAAATTTGTAATGACACATTAATTCATTTAGATTATATCCCCCAATCTCTTAATTTAGAACAGCGCACAGCTAGAGACACAAACTGATGTCACTTTCTGAATAAAATATTAAATAAAAGCGTGCAGACCCCTTGTTCAAACAATCCCTGTATTATAGAATCTTCCATTTTCGAATTCTCATCCATTTTTTGCACCAAAGGTGCAACTCGCTCCTGAGCAAATTTTGTCACTGTAATGAAGAGAAGAAAGACAGCGTGTAAGTATTCTAACACTCTCCTTGAAGATATAACACTCATGTGGTACTTCTGACAGGTTCTCCATGGATTCCCTGACTCTCCCAGACAAGCTAATCAAAGGACAAAATGGTGCCCAAGTGAAACAAGGTGATGTGCCGCCACAAGGCTTAATTATAACTGATGTGTGAACTCAGCTACAACTCTCTAAACCAAAACAAATATTTCCTTTAAATTCAGAAATGTTTAAAACATCTTAGCAACATTTACATAACATTGGTTGACCAGAAAAATTATAGAAAATATTTCACATACACCCCTTATTTGGTTAGTTGCATCATACTTCTTTAAAAATTAAACATAACAATGAAAGATGGTCTTTGGCTTTAACACATATTATTCTGAGTGCACAAAATCCTCTAAGTTAACTGCAGCTGAACTAAACACTTCAGAAAGGGCACGAGTCAATGCCAGGAAACTTCTCTTCTGCCACAGCAACTGTTTTAAACAGCTAATATTTATGCAGAGTAAACAGCCCAGTGGTATGTGGAACTGTGTAATGGTAACATGAAAAAAGAACATTGCTTTAGTCCACCAGAGCAAAATGCAATTTTAAAATTAAGCACAATCCTACACAACAATATCAACGTTTAGCTAGAAATAAAGAATGAAAATAAATTTTTAAGCTTTTAGTTAGACATTTCTGAATTTTAACCACACATAATAGGTACCCATATTTTTCAGCATTTTCTCCTCTTCAGTGAAGGTCTGAAGTGGCGCACAGACAACTCCATCACTGGCTAGATTTGGCTTAAGTTCTGATTTGGAAGATCGAAAGGCACAGGGAGAAGCCCTCCAAGGAGTCAAATACGATGGCAAATTTCTTTTCAGCTGTTGACAATAAATACAGAATAATAGAACAGATAATAGAATTTGTATTTGCAGACAGACAACAATACACAATTTCATCCAGCATTTTTATTCAGGAAGGGAATAGGAAATAGAATTTACATTAAATGTCACAAATGCATTTTACTATAGGGGAATGACATGAAGCATATATGGCAAAAGTCACAAAAATGTGCAGAACAGACAGTAGCTTTTGTAAGCAAGCTACGAGCAGTGATTGTCAGGTGGGTGAACACAGACGTGATAGGTAATTAGTTTGTGTCTTGAAGAATTATTCATAATGTTCAAAGACTTACTCAAGAAGGTAACAGCAGGCATTAGAAAGGAACACGTTTGGTTTGAAAGTGAATACATCTTCTATCCACAGAATAATGCTTAGGATTTAAAAAAGTTAGTATAATGAATATGATCTGGCTCAAAAAGTATCAGGCTAACAGTAGCTAAATTGCTGCAAAATGTATTCCTTAAAGCAGCACAGTTCGACTGACTGATCTCAAAACAGGCAAGACAAAAAATGGTTTTCCTCTCATAACTCCAAACCCAAACTTATTCTGTAGCTACCATCTACAGATCAAATCTCTGCTACAGATATATGTCACTATTGCTATGTGAGTTTAAGTGTGGAGATATTACTGCCTTACTGAGACAACTCTTGACAGAAGCCCCCAGTAGAGACACAGCTGTTCCACAAAAATAGTGTATATAACAAGCATATGCCTGCCAACATACATTTTTGACAGCCCACAACCCTAACCCCGCAGCGACCAGACCAATTCACTGTGGCATAACCGGGCTGCTGTTTAGCTCACAGAACACAGGACAGTTGTGCAATGCACGCTGTGACAGCAGCATTCCTCAAAACATGGCAGAAACTTAGGGGTCAGGAAGTAAAAATTCCTTTGATCCTTCTAATAATTCACTCTCTTTCATGTTGGCTTTCAACACCTGTCATCTCCCTGGCTGAAGAGCTGATGTAAAACAGATCTATGGGCTCCTTTTGTCTTAGAGACAAAACACGTGAGTCTATTACAGTATGGAAACTCTGCTTTTAGCACAACCAGTCATGTGTGACAAAAAATTAATAGTAGAAGTGGTAATATAGAAAACAAATATTGCTGTCAACATTTAATGTTCATTATGGTCAACACCCCTGATCACACAAAACAAATACTGACTAGTGGGGTTGATTCACAAATACAAAGTTTGGATGATCAGTGACAGCTGCAACACTTTCAAATGAAGATTAAAGTACTGGAGTCACCCCAGGTCTTCATGGAAAAATAAAAACAAAACAAAAAAAAGAGTTGCTTTAATAGAGATAAAATCCAAGGCAACCATGTTCTGGAAGCTGTCAGTCAGGCACAGATTATTTACAGAACATTCAGCTATGATAGGGTCACTCAACACCCAGACATGCAAGACATCCACCTGCATAATTCCATATTCTTAGCAAGGTCTGAGAAGGAAAAATGTAAGTATAGACACATACACATATATATTTAACATAGTAAGCTTTATGAGCAGTTACAGGATTACAAATCGCATGCAATTCCTATGCCTTCCACTACTTCATTTCCAAATAAAGAGCATTTTTCTTTCATGGTGGCTTAACCACAGGTGAACCACTGAGAATATTTTACCGGTACTGATCAGGAGCTGTCAGGAAAAATGCACGGTGCCTTTTTAAGAATACAAAACTTTTGGAAAAGCTGCAAGTAATTACCCTCAGTAGGCAATAAGCCAGTACTGTTGAAATAACAACAGGTGATACTTTGGGATTACCTCTACTTTTGTTTGATAGCACCTGACATTTGGATGTAGAATTATTGGCCATGCAGGTGAACACATCACTGAAAGAATGCAGAGAACCCTGCCCTGTCCAAAGCTGGCAGTACAGACTTTTTATACCACAGAAAATACACAGATTTTTCTCATATGCTTTCAGGAAAATGGGAAGCTGGACAAACTTGATTAAAAGTAGCTCAGCAAGGTCAAGCACAAGTCTGCAGGGCTGTGTTGCCCAAGGTGACCTGCCTGGCTAGCAAGTAGCTTTCAAACACAGTAAACAGTTCAGGGTTTGTTAAATTACAGCAGGCAACAACGCGAGAGGTTTTGAGAAAGTTAGTGCTCACAGTAACTGTCCCTTCCTTCACCTCCACTTAGTAGAAACCACCTCAGGTTCCCTCTTCCCCAGAGCTTTCATTTGGAGCATCTTCCACTGCAACCAACTCACTTGAGAGGAGCAGAGAAAGGCATCCTACCATGGCAGTAGAAACACAGGTAACCCTTAAGTGTACCTATGCAGACACAGTTTGACAAATGCTTGTCTGATACCTGACTGAGAAGCACTACAGGACAAAAGGAACATTCAGAACCTTGAAAAGTCTCAAAACCAGCAGGATGTCCCCAAGGGATGGGAACTGCACCAGCAACACCCACACACAGAGGAGCAACCCATAGGTATACCAGAGTAATAGCACTGTGTAGGAATGATTATTTCAACATTTAGGTAAGAAAAAAATATTAATACAGTCATTACATTATTATTTAAATTTTTATTCTTACAAGTCATGCAGTCATATAGTATTACTAATTTTCAGTTACTTAAAGTCCATGTATGTTACTCAAATGCTTTGTTACTGCTTCCCTGTTTTCTCCCTCTTTTTCTGTAGGTAAGGTAATGATTTATGCTGCTACAACATTCAGACTGCTTGCCCTACTAAACACGTTTGAAAATTGGTTTCTGGGTTGCTGATAACATTGATTTTTCTGTTTATCTCAATTCTTACCTCCACCTCAGCTCTTTAAAGGTTAGTTCTTTTGGTTTCCTTCTGTTTGTTTCACAATCTAAAACAAGTTTTTAATGCTGGTGGATCTGGCAGCAGCACCATTAAGATATAAATAAAAAAAAAAGGCCAAAGCAATACATTTTCCTAAGCTCTCTTTGCTTTCCTTGATGACTTCCACTCCTGCATCTGTCCCATTTGCCTTTCAGACAGCTCCTATTTCTCAGCAAAGAAGGCCCACCACAGAAAGCTTGCCTAAGTTTATGGGGTTGGTTTTCTTTATTTAAATTGTCACAATGCACCCTCCAGCTGCCATAAGAAGGTCCCAGGCCAGCTTGCCCTCTTACTTTACACAGCAAAAGAGCGCGTGTGCCAAACTCCCTGGTTTTCTGCTTGTTTCCTTTGTCTTTTGATCACCCCTATAGAGCCGCAAGTCTGTTCAGGTAAGTGAAGGAGACATCCCAGCACCTCAGCTGCTGGAGCTGTGCTGTCTCTCACAGGCCTGTCAGCCATGGACTGCCCCAACTACAAGCCCTTTCACAAGATTTACAAAAGCTTTTCTTAGCAAGAATTTACCAAATAACACCCCTCCGTACAAAAAAAACCCAAACCCACAACCACCAGCCAGAAGAAGAGGGATTGCCAAACCCCCCCTTCACAGACCTGCACCTGAACCGGCCGAGCGGACCCCACCAACCCACTCGGCGGCCCTTCAGCAGCCTCAACCAGCGGTGTGAGGTAAGAGGCAAGATAGGGCACTCTCTCCTCTTCCCCCCCACCCCTTCCCCAGTCCCCTCTGTCTCCCCACTTCACCTTCCCACAGCTCCTCAGCCAGCCACCCGCTGCCGCCATCTTGGCGCCCGCCCCCGCCGCGCCACGAGCCCCCGCCCCCACCGGCCGCCGTCTCGCGAGGCTGGGCCGGATGGCGGGAGGGACAATAAACATGGCGGCGGCGGCGGCGGCGGAGGAGACGGGCGGCGGTCGCGGAGTGGGGCGGTGAGTAGCGCCTTCTCCTCACCGACCTCTCCCTTCGCCGTGAGGGGGCTCGGCAGCATCGCAGTCCGCACAACCTCCCCCCCCCAGCGCGGTGGCGTCTGCTGCTGTGACACGCCTGTCCCCGCCGGGGCCTGCCTTTGGCATGAGGGGGCCGGGCGGCGGGGAAGCAAGCTGAGGAGGCGGCGGAGGTCTGCCGTGGCCCTGTCGCTCCCCGCCCAGCCATGAAGGTGGAGAGAGGTGGAGGACAGGCGGTTTTTACGCTCTCTGTCGTGGAATGGGGGCGGCGGAGCCCCCGGCGGTTTTCGGCGGCTGCTGTGACAGGTCCTGGGGCTCGGCCCGGCCGCCACCGCCGCCGCAATTGAGCTTCCCCTTCGTAGGCGCAAAACTCCTCGGGAAGGAACAGGAATCAAGCTTGAATAGAGTTTGGGATCCGTCGTCCTTCGTGATGTTGATTTTAAGTCATTTGCAGGGGAAAACGTGAGACTGGGGCAGCGAGATTTCCCACCCCCTACCCTGCCTCCTTTATTTTTCTCTTGGATTCCTTAAAAGAAAATGCGATACGTACGTGTGCTTGTAGTCGTATTATTTTATTCTAATTACTGCTGTAATGAGTTCTTACTGTGTGTGAAAAACTATTAGTTTTACTGTGTCTTATCTATTTTCTGTAGCAGAATTCTTCAGGTAAAATATTTATAATGCCTTTCCACCTGGCACATCATGTGGCGCATCTTGGTCAATAAACTTGGGACACATCAGCATTTTAATTAACGTTAAATCCAGCAGTTGTGCCTGGTAGAAAATGAGTAACCAGTTTCCCACCCATCAGTGTATAAAGCTGGAGAAGACGCAGTTGTCTGTGCAGAAAACGTTCTATATAAGTAGAATTTGAGGGACATCTGGTGTGATCAGCCCACCGCAGGAAACATGAGCGGGTCTGCTCGGGTTTCTGATAGTTCGAATTGCATTTCCTCGTTTGCAGTAGTGACAGAGCAGGCATCTGATCTGTGTCGATCAGCAGGAGAACTGCTGGTTGCATAACTCGAAAAAATGTACAGTGTAAAATCGCAAAAGGTTCTTTTGTGCATACAGGTGTAGAGGTTGGCAATTTAGCTACACTGGCATTAAAAAAGAAAGAATGTTTTCAAATTAAATCTATGAGGTGGGGAAAGGGAGTTTTATCCCTCAAATTATGGGTTTTCTCCAATCAGATTTTAAAAATTTTTTATGGTTTTCTTTAAAAACTAAATGTAACTATAAAAGTAATCAATCCAATAGTATTTTATGCCTTGCACAAAGGGATACACGGATTTTTCAGTGAAAACGTGAATCTTTAACATTGTTTCATGTTGAACCATTCAACATTTAGAATTATTTAATTTTAAATTGTTTAATCATTATAATTTGGTGATAGTTGGCCTGGTCAGGACTCTACATTACCTTGTCCAATTTTTCTCTTCCATATCTTTAATTCATATCCTGATATCTTTGTTTTATTGCAGGAGACACCAACAAATGGAACACAAATTAATTTAAGCTTACACCAGGCTGGTGACATCTGGAAGAGGGTAGGCAGAATTGACATATAATGTGTATAATCATGAAAACTAACTTATGGGTGATAGTAATGATAGTAGTTGAGCACACTTAGGTATGATAGGAAAGAATATACTCACCTGGATGCCAAAAATGAACTAACACTTGTAAATAACTTGTGTTTAAATGTGTTTAAAATGGTCTTGAACTCAGAACTTGAGTTTTTGTAGAAGTATGTAATGTTTTGTTTAGTACATACTGGAAAACAAGAAAAGCTTTGTATTGAAATTGTAGCATCATAAATTATGTCTGATTGTAACCTGTAGGAATAATAATGTGACTGACTCAGTGCTCTCTTTCCAACTGAAAGCTCTGTCTTCACAAATTCGTTGCAAATTCGTAACTTCAGAGGCTTGTCATTTACAGTCCCAAAATAGAGTGTGATCACAGGCTTGTAGTGATTATTATTTCAGTGCAAAATAATGAAATGGATTAAGACTTTTATGTAGGATAGGAAAGTAAAATTTTGGGAGAACTATAAAATGCTGCTTTGCTTGAGGCTTCTTTCCATTTTTGCCGATCTGTGACATTCAGTTGGTTTCCCAGTTACTGTAATTGACTGACCCAACTCTGAGTTTTTTTGGAGCCACGTGTTCACCAGAGAAACTACTCAGATGATCAGTAAGATCCAAGTGTCCTTCGGCAAGATGCGCAAAGGAGTAGATGCGGTCTTTGAATAGCTTTTGCTGGAATTGTTTTATTAAAACTTGGAGCAGTAGAGTGTTAGAAACTGTGTTTCAAAACATACATGTTTTATCAGCTTTCTTTTTTATAATTCATGGGGGTTGGGACGAATAATGTACTTATATTTCTTTTTTTCCCTTCCAGGGAAAGTGGACAAGCTGTGCTCTGTGCTTGCTTTCTGACCTGTTCAGAGCACATTTTGGAGCATGTTTGCCACTTAGCAGGGATCTAAAATTCAGGTACGTTAAAAAAAATAATAAAAAACCCATGTTGACTTTGATTATTGTGTAATTTTATCCAATCTGATATTGTTCTTATATTACTGTTGCTGAAAATGGTTTCCCCAGTAATGTGTATTTGGTGATCTTTAAGGAGTTAAAAATTCTAAAATACTCTTATGGTTGTCAGCTTGTGCATTGAGTCATGCTGTATGATAAATGTGATTCTTCACTTAAAAAAACCTCAAACCCAAACCACTAATCCCCCCTCCCTCCTTGTTTCCATGATTTTATGAATACATTCAAATTCAGTGACACTTGTGATTTGAAAATATTTTTCTTTCTAGGCACAAGAGATTGTAAACGTAAAGAGTGAATATGGGTGAAAAGAAGCCAGAACCTTTGGACTTTGTAAAGGATTTTCAGGAATATCTCACACAGCAGACTCACCATGTAAATATGATTTCCGGATCAGTCAGTGGAGACAAGGAAGCAGAGACTCTTCAGGGAGGTGAGCTCATTTCAGTGCTACCTAGTTTTATTTTTTTGAGAATAGCTGCACTGCTGACGTTCCAGATAATGATGCAGACTACTACAATTGTACGGAAGCATTCCGGATAGGTGTTTCCACATCACAAAAGATATATGTACCTTTGTTTTAATTGGGGTTTGTTCTTATAGTTCTGTATATTTAAAGACCAAGGGTGTGCAGAAGCAAAATATATTTGGCATATCCTCACAGCACGATAGATAAGATTGAAATCTGTGTTGCATTATTCACAGCTGGGACAGAAGGTGATCAGAATGGTCTGGATCATCCTTCTGTTGAAGTTTCACTGGATGAAAACTCAGGAATGTTAGTGGATGGGTTTGAAAGGACATTTGATGGAAAGTTAAAGTGTCGATACTGCAACTATGCCAGCAAAGGAACAGCACGGCTCATAGAGCATATCCGAATTCATACAGGTAGGAAACATTCTGCAGCACTTCACTGTCAGGTGTTGTGGTATTAACTCAGTCTCATGTTTGCATGTGAGGAGTGAGCATTTTCAAGCAGTGTGATAGTTCTTAAAGTTACTCCAAAATTAGAACTGGTTTGGGATTTTGTTTAAATAGACCATTATTTTTTTAAAGGTATGCCATGTACCTATTTAAATTATGCAAATTCCTACTTAACATTTGTTATTTCAGACTACTGAATCTGAAGTAACTACCTATGGGAGTTAAGTTTAGCATGAAAGCATCAGTGTGAATTGAAGAGCCCTAAACGTAACTTTCAGTTTTTCCTTGCTAATCAGAAGAGTGAAAAATGTACATGCTGCCATTTGGAAATTTAAAGGGCTTTTTCTTCCTCTATTGTTTAGCTCTGAAAATATTCCTGTGTTGTATTTCCACATCTAGAACATTGTAGAAAACATAGTAATACGAAGAAAGTTTTCGTATTGGTAGAAGGCTCAAACGTGAGGGTACACCATCAGATAAGTGATTAATAAGGGTAAGGAAAAGGTTGGTTATTGTTGGTCAGATTCTCACTTTGCTGTGAACTGTTGCTTTTAGACAGTAACTCCCAGGATGTGTTCTGGGGAAGTTAGTGCTCCTTGTGCTGGCCCTGCAGAGTTGGCTTGTTGGAATAGAAAATGGCAACCAACTAGAAATCCAAGAGTTCTGAGGTTCAGACTCTGAAAATTTTGTAAATTCTCTTTTGCTACCAAGAGCTACCTCTGTGTGTAGCTGTTGCAGTTTTCAGATTCCCAGTGGAAATCCTCTGGAATCTTAATAGCATATAAAATACCATTTTTTTTTACTTTTTATCAGAGTTAGGTTGACGGTTGGACTAGATGATTTTTAAAGGCCCCTTCCAACCTAGACAACTCTATGATTTGGCACAGCGTTAACTCCAGGGCTTGCTGCAGATCTGCAAAGCAGCAATGTGTTTTGGGGTATTTTTTGGTCTAATTTTTTATAAAGCAGTTAACAGCTTCACCTATATTTGCTTCATATGGTACGTGGACAAGGAGGAACATTTTGCTTTCAACAGCTTTGCTCTGTGCAGTGCTATTTCTGAGCTTGTGAAATGAGGGCCACGTAGTGGGAGAAACTGCACTGCAGACTTCACACAGCTCATTTTTAGATGGTACTTAAAGATGCAGAAGTAACATCAGTTTTAAAAGTCCCATGTCTTTTCAGTAGCGTATAGCTGTTGCCATCTAAAATCTTGCATCCCCAAGCCCATGGTTACTGTTGGCCAGTTGTCAGTGTGAGCAGAGGGACTGCTAGAGCTGTGATGGAAGACAAATTGCTACTGGAAGATGTTGGTGTTGTGCGTTTACTGATTCCAAAGATGTTTTTGATGGCTTTGGTGTGCGTGGAGTTTCTCAGGCAGAGTGACTGAAATAATGGGTTGTTACTTAATACCAAGTGTCATAAATTTTATACATACTGGAGAGCAAAAAATAAATCTTCTTTAAATATCAAAATGTGGATCAGAATTCCTTCTTCTACTGTAGGAAGTTGCTTACCTTTTTTATACTTTCAAATCTTAAGTTAACAGTTCTGTTGTGTTTTCAGAATGCTTTCTGATCCTGCTGCTGCTTTAGGGATCAGAGATCACCGAGTGGCTAGAGGTAGCAGAACAATTCCTGCTGTAGTTTATGACCATTTCAACACAGTTGCAGCATATATACCATATATATGTGCTTATATATATTATATAAAAAAGCAAGAAAGATTCCAACTAAGGATTGGGATACTGAGAAATGTCCTCAAAAACTCTGACCCAATATTCAGAAGCAAACATTCCGTGAGCTACACAAATTCAGTTTTTAGGGCAAAGCATAGTACTTTGTGTTTGTGCCTTGACTAACTTCTTGAGTTGTTTCTCATGGTCACAGTATATGATATGGTCAGTGTTACACCAGAAGATCAGAGGTTTACATGTGGGGTGGCTGTTGTCTGGGTGCTGCTGCTGCAGGTAGTCCTGTTATCAGAGGGTATATGATCAAAGAAACTTTCACAAAGGTGCTAGGAAAAGATAAGCAAATTGGAGGCACACATCATTCTACTGCAAAATTGTGCAGTAAATGAATTATTTCTGTTTCAGAAAGCTAATGATGAGAGGGGGATAGAGGGGGTCTCAGCCTACTGTCTGTGGAAGAGCTTCAGCAATTCGGACACTGTGAATGCTTCATAACCCGTAGCACTGGTTGAAACATGTCCAATGCCTAATGAAATACCAGCAACTGTGCCATGATAACAGGTCGTTTCCCTATACCAATCTGTTCAGTTTTATAGTACAGCTGAGAATCTCAGGGTGCCAGAGGCCTTTTTGTTTCTCTGTATAGTTTGCCCATTGCCTTTTCACAGTACATCTCATAGCCTTCATTTCTATACAGCGCTGCATGGTGTCCTCATGGCAACACCATTTTGCCATTACATTAATGGCTCTTCAGAAGTCTTCCTCCCTTTCTCACAGGGGACTCCAGAACAAGGAAAGGGGTTGGGTTTTTTTTTTTGCTTTTTGTTATGTTTTATTGTTTCTTTCCCACAAGGGCAAGGAAATCCAAGACCTGAGTGCTGTTTTGCTCAGAAGCGTGGTGGGGAAGCATGGCAAAGGGCCAAGAGATGGTTTGCATGGACTGTGAAGGCTCGGAGGGAATAAATCAGCATTAAAATAGGGGAGTGGTAGGTGACCAGTAGCCTCAGAGCAATGTCAGTGAGTAAGTAATGCACCCTGGGTAACGTGCTAGTGCAGCAGGTATCTGACAAAGTAATTATGACCCAGGCGTGAACATGCAACCATCATTAAGTGCAACTCACTGCAGAATTAACTTCCTGCTGAGCCTGACAGCATTGTAATTAGGAGTTTGCCAGCTGTGTTGTATCAAGGGTGTGCAACATAGGGTGCAATTCTTTATCTCTGTGTAACCAGTTTAGAATGAAATAAGACAAGTTCTTTGTCAGTGTGTGGAGTTTGTCCATCTTTCTACATCATCGTTTGTACCAAATCTCCAGATCTTGACACACGTATAATAATCTGAATGTTTATGTATGCTAATGGAGAAATCATGGTTGCAGTTGATGCAAATAAATTACTTAAAGGTAGCGCAAAAATTGCTTTCTTGCCTTTTGAAGAACCGGTGATGTAGGGGAAAAAAATAATCATCTTCTATTCAGTATCCCAGGTTGTGATTCCAAACTCTGGGATGCTCGACATGAGAAGGGCTTTCTGTATCAGACACATGCCACCTTACGGGGCCTGCACGGCGCTTGCAGTGTAATAGTGGCCTTGCTGCAGTCAGTCTCTGGCTTTTACAGTTTTAGGTGGATTTTGGAAGCCACAAAACACAGGAATTGATGTGTATTGTAAACAGTAGAAAATACTTCAAAAAAAACCCATAAAGGCTGAAGAGAAGGAGTTTGCTCGTGGGTTTTTTTGGTGTTTGTTGCACTGTGTGGCAAGAGAAAGAATTGCACAACAGCAATTTAGAAATTGTCCTGGCATTCTAGATGGGGAGATAAGATGATGCATTTCAGCACCTGAATGTGAATCAATACTTCAGGCGTTTCTAACGTTGCAGACCTACATCAAAAACTCCAAAAAGATGAGTCTGTGAAAGGAAAATGAAAAGTTGCAAAGTGTTATGTTACAGAGGTGTTGGCCTGCAATTACATTGCAAAGTTTTCTGAGTACTTGAAAAATCATTAATGTGAATATCTCTAAATATTATTTAATAGAAGAGCAAAGCCCTACCTATCAGAAAGAAGAGTATCTGGTGCTATTGTGTGAGAGAATCCAGGGATTAGCTGGTTTTTTGTTTTCTTTAATAACTCTTTAGCCACAGGATACTTTTTTCAACATCCTGTTCTTGAGTGGTTGTGTGTGTGCATGGGGGATATTTAAAATAGGGAATGTTTGGAAGATATTGAAAGGATACCCTCCCTCGGTGTTTAAACCCCATCCTTGTTAAGAATGGGTACATTTTTGATGGCACACACAGTGCTTGTGTGCTTTATAGGTGAGGTAGAGCTTGGATCCAATTAAGAGCATCACACAAACATCGTTGCCTCCAGTCCTTGCCATCATTGCTGCAATTTCTTCTCAGGTTAGCTGTGGTACAAAGTCTGCTTACATTTTTTTCTTATGCTTACTATCACTTGGGTGAGGCAGAGGTGTCTTCTGTCTGTTCTTCCACCAAATGCCCAGCTAAACTCAAAACTAGTGGTGACCGAAGCTGAAACTGAACTGTTTGATTAGTAGCTCCTAGTTTTTGGCTTTTAGTGGAACGGAAGGTAGCTTTTATCAAGCACTCCATGAGATGCCATAGTATAATCTGTTGTAATTTTCCAGGTGAGAAGCCGCACAGATGCCATTTGTGTCCCTTTGCATCAGCTTATGAACGTCACCTGGAAGCGCACATGCGATCACATACCGGTGAAAAACCATACAAATGTGAACTGTGTTCCTTTCGCTGCAGCGACAGAAGCAACTTATCTCACCACCGCAGGCGCAAGCATAAAATGGTGCCTATCAAGGGTACAAGGTCTTCCCTAAGCAGCAAGAAAATGTGGGGGGTTTTGCAGAAGAAGACCAGCAATTTGGGGTACAGCAGAAGAGCGTTAATTAATTTGAGTCCGCCTTCCATGGTGGTTCAGAAACCAGACTACCTTAATGATTTCACTCACGAAATCCCAAATATCCAGACTGAAGCATACGAGAGCATGACAAAACCAACCCAGAGCAGTGGGTTGCCAAGAGATCCGCAAGACCTCATGGTAGATAATCCTTTAAACCAGCTCTCTACGTTAGCCGGACAGTTATCCAGCTTGCCACCTGAAAACCAAAATCCAGCCTCTCCTGACGTTGTTTCCTGTCAAGATGAAAAGCCTTTCATGATCCAGCAACCTGCAGCACCTGCGGGAGTTTCTGCCGTGTCAGCAAATATTCCTCAAAGTTCATCTCCGACCAGCCCGGATCCTCGGCCTACACACAATCAAAGGAACTATAGTCCTGTGGCAGGTCCCAGCAGTGATCGCAGCGCCCACACCAGTACTCCCAGCATAAGCAACAGTCAACCAAGTACTCCAGCTCCCACCCTTCCGGTTCAGGACCCTCAGCTTCTGCATCACTGCCAACACTGTGACATGTACTTTGCAGACAATATTCTTTATACTATTCACATGGGATGTCATGGATTTGAAAATCCTTTTCAGTGCAACATATGTGGGTGTAAGTGCAAAAATAAGTATGACTTCGCTTGCCATTTTGCAAGAGGCCAACACAGTCAACATTGACTGGAAAAACACGCTTTTCTTTAGTTTTTTAACGTATTACAGTCTATTTTTCATACTTGCTGAAGGAAAGCTTGCACGTTCCCCTAAGGAATATTCACATTAATCAGTTCGACAAAGGAGGCAAATTTCTTTCTCCGTTGTCATAAAACTTGCCAGGGAAATTTTGTGTGAGATGTGGTTGTTATTTTATATGTAGCCTTTCAAAAAAAAAAAAAAGCTGAGGGAGTGCTTTAAGAATTGGAATGCATTTACATGCTTTGGTTGCTGAATTGAAATTGCTTGCACTTAATCCCAGTAAAGCGTTCTACAACTGTAGGAGCAGAGAGTGTGTCCTGAAACGTAGGGTACAACTCTCACATTAGTTACTAGGGCAAGACAAAATACATTAACCATAAAATAGGAAAGGTTGATGCAGTGAAACATACAGTTCCTTTGCAGACATCCTTAAAAACGTAATTACTCCAAAATGGAAAAACAAATAGGAGCAACTTTCACGTGCAAATCCAATTTGATGTACAACTTGCTTTAATCAGATGAAGGTTAATAATAGGTTTTTGCTTAATATAGTCTAAACTCTTCATGTTAGAGCTCAAATACTAGTTTAACTGTTGTTTTTAAAACTCATTGCAGACCTAAAAGATAACAGGTTGTTGTGAATGAAATCCTGGTAGGAAAAAAGGAAGAGTTAAAAGCTCGTTACTTACTAGTTAAACAAAAGAAAAATTAAATATGACACCTTATTTAAAATGACACCATAATCTTACATGTCATTCTTTTAAAAAAGGAGGAAATTTTTAAACAGTCATAATAAAGAGCTTATAGAACTAATATATATTCCGTGAGACTTTTAACTGCCTTAAACTAATTTGTACAGCTATTTAAAATTTGCACAATTAGCCTTCTGTCTTGCTGATGGAAGTTCTAATAGAAACAAAGGAGAGGTTTACAAATTAGAAAGCATTTGTTCAGTTTTATCTCGGGCCAAGCTACAGCTGAGAGGTTGCCTGTGTAGTTGAAAGTCGTAGTCTGCTTTGTTTTGAACTTGGAAGTCGGTCTCTCTGGTCCTTTTCCCCTTGGATTTGTTGTCCTTCCTGTGTGCTAGAAATATGGGGAAGGGCTTTCCAGGGCTGTTGGTGTGAGAGGCCGGCGAAGGCGGCTCTGGCTGCGCTGGAACTTGGTGTGATTAATACCTGGGGGGGGCAAAGGGTAACTCAAGATGTACGTGAAGTCCGTTGCATGTGTTTGGGTTTTGTTGGTTTTTTTTTTTCTAATATTGTACATCATACTTTAGAAGCACCTAGGCTAATGGATGGGCACTTTAATAGAAACCTAAATTAAACATCCCAGCAAAATTAATTAATGCTCTTAATATGCTACACAGGAATTTGTAGTGTTTCCACAATTGAAGAACTGTTACTTTTCCCCTACTTAGACATGCACTTTTACCTTAGTTTGCCTTACTTGAGACAAATTAAAGCTTCCCTTACATGTTCCCTTCTGCTATCAGTAAATTCTGGCAGCAAATACATTTTGTTAAAAGCAGGAGGATTTTATTAATGTTCTGCAAGTCAGAGGCTGGAATCTGAATAGCAAATGTTTGGCTTATTCAAATGCACATCATTGTAGGAGCCAAAGCTTCCTGAAGCTGAAGGAAAGAACTTACAATGACTACAGCACAAGATTGCGTCAGGAAAAACCACACTTCTGAGAATTTTAGCCTGAGAAGTAATTTTGACTTTAATGAATAAGAAATTTGGGAACTGATGATGTTTCTCTCTCCTTGACTTACCTACCATTGAGATTTCTGTGCTGAAGGAACTGGATTCTCTTGGCTGCCCCTTGTAGTTAAGGGGTCAAAAATATGCCTTTGAAGTATTTCCAATGTAGTGAAGATGAAAATGCTGTTGGTTTCAGGCCTGGTCACAATCCATTTCTGTGCCATTTATAAAGCAAAATGTAATCTCCATTTTTCATAATGACACTCTTTGTAATTCCAAAATATCCCTTTGTTGCTTTATACTTCTAAAAATTATTTTATAAGCAGAACAACACCTCTGCGTGTATAAACATACGGAGTCCTTTATTTTAAGGACTAAAAGTTGACTGAACTGGAATCCAGCTGGACATTACTGCTCCTGTACGGGTTTGGTAACATGATGCTTCCAGTCAAAGAACGACATAGGAACAATCACATATCGACAAGTTCTAAAATCTGAACTTGGCTAAAACGTGGTATTGGAACTACAAACATTGCCGTTAGAGACCATCACAACTAGTAGTTTTTAGAAGTCATTTTCCTTGCCTTCTGAGAGCTGATGCAAAGCGCTGTTCTCCTCGGTTTGCAGCTCCAGCCCTTCTGCCCTTGCTCCCTGGTGGGAGGTAACTCCAGGGCACAAAGTTTTGAGCTTTTATCCTTCCTGTCCGGTTTCTGGTCCGTGGGGACTTGTGCTGGCAGTGCCTGTGAGCATTACAGGCTTTTTATTTTTGTGTCAGATCATCATTTGGTCATTTAGGAAAATGATTTCTGAACCATGATGCCCCTGAACGAAATTTTAGGAGAACAGTTGGGGCACTAGAGGAAGCTCTAACAGCTGGGAGCAAGAGGAAGTCTGTGTCATCTTGTTAAAAGGGGCCCTTATTTAGGAGGGGATCCTCTCTTGCCAGGGAACGTATGTTCTTATTAATAGAACTCAGTATGAAAAAAAAACAAACCACCAAACCTAACCCCAAACCTTGCAAGTTTAGAAGTATTTTAATGCTGCTGACTTGATCTAATTTCTGCTTCAAGGTACCCAAGGAAAATAAAACTGTGGTGAACATGTAGGAAATGTTGAGCAGCTATGAAGCTGTTTTCCCTCCTTTCCTTGTGCGAGTCTCTGTTCATGGGGAGCTTTTAGGTGGCAGCAGGTTTAGGGGTTCATCCCTCTGTTCTGCAGCCAGAGTCAGGAGGTGGGTCCCTGCCCACCTCCTGGTCCTGCGTGGAGGGATACCCTCTGGCCTAGAATTCCTCATTTTTCAACCTAAACCCACATGTTCAGTTGTGCCAAACAGAACCCTGACTATATCTAGTCCCTTGTGTCTACTGAGTAGGTTTGGAAGGTGGATTTTCACCTAATTTTTCCCTAATGTTGTACATAACTATTTACTATAATTTAAAGACTGGAAATAGTACTGGGAAACCGTTCTGGAGTGTGATCCCAAGGATTCCCTTGCAGGGACAGGCCTTACTCTGTGTCAACAAGGGATACTCCTCAGGAATTGTAGGATCGAGTCCTTGGTTTGTGGGACTTTTCCTACCGAGTTCTCCATGTGCTTCACTGCACTCACTTGGGTTTTGTTTGGTTTTTTAATTAAAAAACCCCTCACATCATTATATTCTAAGGTGATGATTAGCATTTTTAACTTGTATTGACAGGAAAGTTTGGGAATGAGCTGCAATGTTTCCATAGCTTGACTCTGTAGCTGCAAACCATTCAGTTTGTGGGCTGTTGGTTTGTTTTGGTTTTTGGTTGTTTTTTTTTTTTTTTAATGTAATAGATTATTTTATAGATTTGTTGACATTTTTAACGTGCACTATTTATAGTCCTCTTAATCCAGGTTTATTATTTTGGGACTGAATATTCCAATGAACATGCAAATGCCAGACTGAGATCTCGGTCGATTATCTCGGTTAATTCTTAAACCACCCGTGAAGCAAAGAATAGGAATAGTAGTTGGGTTCTTTTTTTCACAGCCACGATGTTTAGAGGAAGAGGATTTTGACATAAACTGTCAGTTGGCATTTTAACAGAAAACTCTGGGCTGGAAAACACATTCCACAAGTGTTTCCTAGCAAAATGAACCGTTGCCATTTGTTTTGTTCCAGAGTGTTTGGGGGGGGGTTGTTTGGTTTGGGGTTTGTTTGGGGTTTTTTGTTTGTTTGTTTCCTTTTGACGAAGGGAATGTAATTTAGAAATCTTCACTGGCAAGTTTTGATTCGAAGCTTCTTTGAAAATCTATAGCAAATGGATGTTCTGCTGCAGGAAATCTATTCCCTGCTGAAGCGTTTTTCATTGCGCAATCTTTGTGTCTGTGCTTTGGTAATAAAGTGTATTTCTGTGTAAAGAGCATATTTTGTATGCAGAAAAACCCCCAACAACCAAACCCATTAGAGTTGTAAAATAAATTTTATTGTGTAGTGAATGTTTTCAGATGACAAAGGTAATTCTGAAATAACTATACCTAGTGTAGTTCATGTTGTGAGGCTTTGCTTTTGTAAGATATGAATAAAATAACACTTTCTAATTAAGCCTCATGTTAATTCTTATTTGCATGTGCTTCCACAGGTGGTGCTGTGGCCTCAGTGAGGTGTGGAAGGGTGAGCACAGAAGTGGGTATTTGTATCGCTCTCCTTAAGTTGAAAATGCTTAATTTCAAAGGTGAATCAGGACCCGCTGTTATTCCTTTCCACTGTTAATCTTGTTATTCGGTCACTTTGCAAACTGTTGTTCCTCATACTCTTGTTTCCTTATCTGTGTCTGAAATCAAGAGGTTTTATCCCAGTAAGGTGGTTGTCGCCCCGTATTGTGTGTGTGTTGGTGGCAAGTTTGAAGGCAGCAGCAGGTGTTAAGTTCCTTTGGACGCTGGAGTTAATCCTATGTGCACGTGTACGTTTTATGCAATGCTCAGGAGCCTTCATGTAACTGTATCTCAAATTTCTTACTCTTCGCAAAATTTCTGTCATGGAAACCAGCAGAGGAGCCAAGAGCCTGACCCAGAAGAAGGACTGAAGTGGGACTAAACATAGGTGCTGATGTGACTTTGGATGCTGTCGTTCATTGTCAACCTGCTTCGTGCTTGAAATACAAAACTCCCATCTCACGTGGTGGGTTGGTCCCTTCCCAGGCAGGTGTTCCCTGGAAATGCCCAGTTGCACCTTGGACAGAGGTCACCACCCAAGGTGTTCTTCAAACCACCTTCAAACCGGCTCTTCAAACTGGAGGAGGCTCTGAGAAACCTGACCCAGCTTGAAGGTGGTCCCACTGTAAGCAGGAAACAGGATGACTTCTGGGTGTTCTTCCCAGGCTGACTTTTCCTAGGATTCTGTGAGATTTAAAATCTAAGGAGAGTTTGTTATTGGCTTGATCTTCCAAGTCAAGCACAGTACAGCAGACTCTATTTCACTTCTATAATACAGGCATTGGAGTTAGAGGTGGGACGAGCTCCAGAGAAGGAAGCTGTGTCTCTCAGCTGTTTTCAGCTCTTCTGCTGAGGGAGTACTGCCTTTTGAACACTCTGGACTCTGAAAAACCACCAGCATTCTCTATATCATTATCTTAAAATATATTTATTAACCACGTTGGTTGCCTCCTCTTGGAATGCCGAAGTTAAACTTGCAGGAGGGGCAGAATATTGATTTTCTATGAAAACTTGGTTTTTCCAATTATTCCCTCGCCGCAAGTCTTCCAAAAATTCTGCTTTGAGTTTGTTGAGTTCTTCTGCCAGGCTCTTCATCTCGCCCGGGGGTAGGTTTTTATCTAAAAGAAAATTACAAATGAACTTTTCACTTCATGTTTAAAGAAAAAAAACTGAGAGGCTTTAGCTCACGTTCTACAAATAACTGTGACCAGCCTTTCTGAAGGCGAGGGCAGGGTTGGGATTTCCATGGGTTCAGTTCCAGCCGGCACCTCCAACAGGCCGCGCGTACCTTTGGCATCCTTCATTGCCCGAGAGATGATGCGTCTGCACGTCCCATCAGCCTGATGGATGGCACTGGCCGCACAGATGGCTCGATCCGCCTCCTGTCCAGGGAGACCGACAGAAAGGAAGAATACATTCAAAAACATTAAAAACCCAGTATTTCTGTTTCACTACTACGGAACACGTAACAGCGTTCTTAAAGGCAGCTCAGTGGTTTAACTTAATAATGAGCCAGGAGCACCCGTTGCAAAAGGATTCACTTTTCTGTGTATGGTTTTGCAATCCAGAAATGCAACGGGGATTTCTCAGTTTCTGTCGTCAGGGAGTTGTGAATCCAACTGGGGAATAAGTAACTTGCTCATTCACCCCCGGCTGGAAGGGCCGGGGCTGTGAAGACAAGTAGCACAACCTTTTCCTCAGAGTTTTCCTCGTTCTGCTTCACTGGATTTTCCAAAGCAGTGGCCAGCAAACTGATTATCCGCTCACTAGGGAAACAAACAAAAGAGGAAACCACATCAATCAAACAGTTTCTCCAAAGACTGACTGTTCTTTTTGTGATTAGGCCTCATCCCAGGAATAAAAACCCAAGTTTTTAGCAACTTAGATGAAAAACAATTGTAACTAAAACTACAGCCAATTCTTTCCAGTCTTAATGCTTCAGACAATTTACATAGATTTTCAACAACAGTTTAGAAGTGCAGTCAGTTTTGAGGTTAAATCTTCAAAGAATAATGACTGTGAGCTCCCAGCAACCACCGCCTGTGGTGTGTAACCGACTGGCTTCCAAAAATCACCATATGGAGTATTTTTTCCATACTGTTTAGATACAATAAAGAACCTTTCTACCCACCTGTTTCTGAAAACACAACTTACTGAAAACCCTACCATCAATCCAGTAACATACTCGTCCTCTAAAGAGCAATCCAAACTCTTCAGAATGAGGCTGTTCCGTTCCCAAGCGTTTTTCTTGAGATCTGGCATTTCTGTTTTTCTTGCCATTAAACATATTGTCTGGTCTGGTACTGGATGGCTTCTTAGACGGTTTCTCTGCAAGCAGCATTCAAGTGGACAGTCTAAAAATAACTGGCAGAAGCTCAAGGAGTCTAAAAGAACATAAACAGATGTCCTGATTTCAGCTGGGGCAGAATTAATTCTCTTTCTAGTCATTGCTGTGAACAGAATGTCTATAATGCGTGTTATTTTAGTTCTTGCTAAGTGATGTTTATACTTTTCGAGGACTCTCTTCAGCTTCCCATAGGAGCTGAAAAGGAGCATAGACAGAACAATGGAATGGCCAGAGGAGTCATGCTCAGTGTATAAATGGGGTTGGCTGTGGGGCAGGAGTTGGCAATGACTGCTCAGGATGAGCTGGGCAACCAATTCACGGGGTCGTGAGTGACTTGTGTCTTGTATGTTCTTTTACCATTAGTATTATTTTTATTTTCCTTTTCCATTATTTTTCTATTTAACTGTTTTTATCTCGACCCACGTGGGGTTTTTTTTCCACTTTCCCCTTCTCTCTGTCCTTCTGGGAGAAGGGGAGAACTGTGTGGTCCTGGCTGTCAGCTGGGGTTAAACCACAACATACACTTTTAAATCATTCAAGTAAAAATTTCTGAGAGCAACACGCATGAGAAATGCTTTACATGAACACTTTACTGCTAGTTCTGAGCCTGAAAAAGAGACAAACCTGAAAAAAATACAAACAATTTTAACTTCGAGGCTCTTCAAGTGGTAATTTCTAAGATCAATTTGCATAAGAAAGGCTTTAAGTGACTTAGCTATTTCTAATAATAAATAAAGTTAAGATGATACTTACTATACTGCAGGAATCTAGCAAGAGTAACAAATGTTCCACAAAAGCACTTTAAAAAAAGTAAAGGGCACTGAATTTCTGACAAAATCAAAAATGTTCATCTGTGTAGGAACAAAGAGTAATTACATTTGCGAGCCAGCTGGTACACCTCGTATCTCATGCTCTGGTAATAGAAATTGTCATCCAAGATCAGGTAGAGCGGCTCAGCCGTGGCAGCGGGTGTCCCGGAACGGCCGTGACATTCTCTCGGGACGAGCAGCCCCTGCCCGCGGCAGCAGGCCAGGAACCGCTCCCAGCCCGCCTGCCCGGCAGCGGGGGGCGCGGACAGCGGCTCCCTGGTGACCAGCGCCCGCAGGAACCGCTCCAGGCACTGCAGCAGCTCCCGCCGACTCCGCTTCCAGCGCGGCAGCTGCGGAGGGAGGCAATGGAAGGGTGAAGACCGCGCCCGCCTCCTCCGTCTCCCTCCCCGGGCAGCGCCGCGGCGCCATCATGACAGCCAGGCGCTGCGTCAGGGCGTTGCCTAGCAACGCCAGCCGCGCCAGCAGTGACGCTACTACGCGACGCGCGCCGGATGGCCAATGAGAGCACGAGAGCGCGGCGCACTGACCAATGGGGACGGCTCATCTGGTCCCGCCCCCGGCTCCCCGTGCTCGAAGGCCTCCGGCGGGATGAGCTCGTCGTAGCTGAGTAGGGCGCAGGCCCAGCCCAGGCGTTGCGGCAGGCGGCGGCGCAGAGCGCGGCCCAGGGTGGACTTGCCGGCTGCCGGCAGCCCGCACAGCAGGCACAGCCCCGCGCGGGCGCGCCCGCCGCCGCCGCCGCCCGGCCCCTCCGTTGCCGCCAGCTCCCACGGAAGGCCAGCCGCCGCTGCCTGTGCAGGCCGCTGCTGTGCGCATGCGCGGACCTGCCTCCTGGCGGGCGGGGCGCGGACTGCACTTGGGCGGTGACAGCCCGTGCGGCGCCGCGGGGTTGGGGACTAGAGGCTGGAGCTGCCGGCTGGGAAAGGGGCAGGGGGTGTTGGTCCGCAGTGGGTTGAACGTGAGCCAGCAGCGTGCCCTGGTGGCCAGTACCATCCTGGCCTATATGGGGAATAGTGTGGCCAGCAGGACTGGGGAGGTGACCGATCCCCCGTACTGGACGCTGGTGAGGCCCTACTTCGAGTGCTGTGTCCAGTTTTGGGCCCATCACAACAGGAAGGACATTGAGGTGCTGGAGCTTGTCCAGAGAAGGGCAATGGAGCTGGTGAGGGGTCTGGAGCACAAGACTTGTGAGGAGCAGCTGAGGGTGTTCAGTCTGGAGAAAAGGGGGCTGAGTGGGGACCTTCTCGCTCTCTACAACTCCCTGAAAGGAGGGTGTCACCAGGGGAGGTCGGTCTTTTCACCCAAGAAACAGGTGACAAAAGGAAATGGTTTCAGGTTGCGCCAGGGGAGGTTTTGATTGGATATTAGGAAAAAATTCTTCACTGAAATGTTTGTTAGACATTGGAACAGGCTGCCCAGGGCAGTGGTGGAGTCACCACCCCTGGAGGTATTAAAAACCCAAGCAGATGTAGTGCTGAGGGATGTGGGTTAGTGGAGGTTTTGTCAGTGTTGGGTCGATGGTACGACTTGATGATCTGAAAGGTCCCTTCCAACCCAGACAATTCTAGAAATCTGTGAACCCAGCTGAGCTATCCTGCGTGTGCCCAGCCGTGAGGTTTGTAACCATAAAATCATCACACTACCCAGTGTGCTGACCCTGGTGATTTATGTGAAACTATAATATTGTAACATCCTTATTAATAAGGTCTAAATTATAGGAGTAATTAATTCATAACAACGATTTAGGATTCTAAGGAATTGAGAAGGACATTCTTTGCCAGTGCAGATCTTTGCCTGCAATATGTTTTGGGTTCTTTTTTTCCCCACTCTGCAGTGAAATGACCATCTGAGGGATTAGAAATGTTTTCTGGCAGAGGCAATTCCATAATTTATTCAGTCTTCTAGGATTCTTTCCATTGCTGGCCTCCCTGTTTGAGGTTACTTTTATAAACTACCATAATGGGAAGGTAACACAGACAGTAGTTAATGAGCGGTGGGATCGCGGTCCCAGCATCAACAGGGATGCACCAAGGAGAAGGCTTGGAGCGAGGCACCGAACCTGGTGTGGAGGGTACGGCTGCGTTCAGTGGGTGCTGGGTGGTCTCCATCCGCACCAAGGGGACGGTCCAGGAGGCAGAAAGGCCCAAGAGGTCAGTCTGTGGTCTCATTTTCACAGCAGCATGTGGCTGTGAAATAAATAATGAGAATAAATTATGTCTGTAAATACCTGAATCCACTTCTCTTTAGCCTGCGAGCAAGGCTACACTTCAGCAGAGTCCTGTTCTCCAATGCTGTTACAGATTTAATCTAACAAGAGTTGAACTTCAGGCTTCTGATTTAAAAAAAAACAAGAGGTGAGGTAGAAGAGGCACAAATACAGCCAGCAGCAATTAGCAGAATAATGGGACGTTACAAAATCTGTGTTCTGTGCCTCTTGGCATCAAGTCTTTTCCAGAGGTATGTGATTTCAGAAGGAGTTTTGGCTGCACAAGGAGAGGACTTGAGGACAGCAAACTGTGACTGTGTTCAGCCCCGTTGGGACTGGCTGGGGGTTCCCAGGAGGCTTTTCAGACAGCTGGTCTCGGTGGGACCGCGGGGCGTTGGGGTCCTGAAGAAGCTGCAGGAAACTGGGTTGATACTGGCTGCCTGAAGGGTGGAAAACACATCCTGTGAAATATGTCATGACTGTCAAGACAGATTCTTTGCTATTTTTAAACCGTTGCTATGTATCTTTAACTCTCTCTGCCCCTCCCTCTCCCTCATAGTCCATTACGTGTCCCATTACGCTGTTTTCTGCAGAAGCAGCAAACCAGTGTTTCTTCTCCAAGCATTTAATCTAGTTTGTCCCATGTGGTGCTGCATGAAAAATCCTCTTAAGTAGGACACGAGACGTTAGGAACTTCACTTACAACAGTACAGCAATGTAAATGTAGCAAACATGAAGTAAAGAAGTTTTTAAATACGACAAACCTTGGACCAGGGAAATGTGATATGGTAAAAAAGTCAGGACTTGATGTGGGAGGCTGGAAAAGACGTCACGGAAAATGGAGTTAACAGAAAGCACGTTTCAAAGTGTGGATAATTACCCAGTATGAAGCTAGTGGTATTTTACAACTAATTTTTAAATTCCTGTGACTTTCTTCATATTCTCTTGCAACATTTTGTTTTGGGGATTATTATTTTGCTGTATCAGAGCTAGATCCACAGGCAGGTTAAGCAGCTGCTCTGGTATTTTGCCACAGAATTCAGAGTTCAGTCTCTGGCTGCACGGCTAAGCAGCAGCCTGTTCCATCCCATAATACTCACAGCCTGTGTTGACAGGGCAGGCAATAATGCTCATACTGACCCAAAGAGAAATCCTGTCTAACACATTTACAAAAGATTATAAATACTTGGAAATTCATATAGTTTCAATGTATCAAAGCTCCAAAGCCATCAGTGTTAGAGAAAAGGCACTGTGTAATGTGGATTACTCAACATGAAATTATGCAGGTGTGGATCTATCTTACCTGGTTATTTCTTGCGTTGTGACTTGGAATGTTATTTTGCTTTGGTTGCTGCACATTGTTATCCCTGAAACGAAACCCACATCATCAGGCAAATCCCCATGTGGTTTATCTGCCTTCAGGGACGGGGTGTTTTCCAAGGGACGAGGCTACAGCTCCGAGATCTGCATTCTGTTTCTGACCCTACCCCTTTCTGGCCTTGGCAAATAATCTCAGTGTGCTGTGATCCTGCCTCTGTCTGATACAATTAGCAATAACGATGAGGAAATTTCCATATATCTGAGGAAAAAATGCTTGAGAACTGATAACTGGAGCATTTGGATTAAAGTATCTAATAGCAGGGTACTGGCGACTAAACAACCTCCTGCTACCATGAGCAGGGAAATAATGGTCTTTTAGGAAGTATGGAATTCTTTGTACAGATAAAGCATCCAACTGCTTGCTAAATTCATCTGGAGTGTGCTCTCAAGTATTGAAATAAGCACTTGTAGTAAGTAAAATACCTGTGTTGTCTTCTGCTTTTCCTGCAAAATTGTCTTTTTATTGCATCCCGCTTCATTACTGCTAACACAGCAATGATTACTGTTGGCAACACAAGGAGGAAAAAAATAAGCAGACCATCGCGAAGTGATGTATCTGGAGAAAAAGAATTGAAATCATGTAAGATGATAATCTCATTTAACCTCATAACAAAGTGGGGTTTTTTTTCTGCTTAAGATTGTAGTTTTTCTGTTGTAAAAACTACAATCTTAAATTTTTTGTAGATTAAAAATAGTGCCTCCACTGAAATTTATAAAATGCTATGATGAGAAAAGTTGGATTTGGCCTTGCTTTATCCCCGGTTCTTTCTGCCTTACACACCTCATGGTGTGTGACACACAGACTTTTTCCTTTTCCGTGTATTTTTTCAAGAATTATAAAGCAGACAAATTTATTTCGTATTTCCTTACCCACAATTGCTCTGCACATCCTCTTTCCCTTCCTAAGCCATTAATAAATATAAAACCTCTTTTCCCTTTCCCAAAATATGAATTTAGGAAAATTTGATAAAGTACTAATTATTTTTTGCCTCACAAAGCTACGGATGTTGAATTTTGCTTGTAAGCAGAGGGAAGACATTGTTCATGGTCTGTCAGTGTGAAGGGCAGCAAAATCTACTCCATTGCAGAATTTCTTGGCTGTCACACGAGCCACCTGCCCCTTGCTGCATCCACTTCCTCAGCCCCCTCTCGTTTCTGTTGAGACCCGTTCCTTATATAAAGGCTGTTGGCTTCATTCTCAAGCTTTAGTCTTCCTCTATGACATCCGTTCTACCAGAACTCACCCAGAGAAGCTGTGGCTGCCCCATCCCTGGAGGGGTTCAAGGCCAGGCTGGATGGGGCTTGGAGCAACCTGGTCTGGTGGGAGGTGTCCCTGCCCAGGGCACGGGGGTTGGAACTGGATGATCTTTAAGGTCCTTTCCAACCGAAACCATTCTATGATTCTAACTCTGTTTTAAATACCTAAGTAAATATGTAAATATTTAGCTATTTCAAAATGTAACATTAATTCATGTATCGCTTTTAATTTCTGTAATGTATTGCTTTTTTATCGCAGACAGAATAGAGGTCAAATTCTCCCATGGACCAACTTCCTTGCTGTCTGTGAACTCACACATCAGATAATAATGTTTGTTCTTCACCTCAGCAAACAATTACACGTCCCGTGCAGTAGAAGAAAAAAAAAAAACCCAGTTGAAAAGAGACTGGGAAAAAAAAACCCCCAACCCTGTTAGGGGTAGATTATTTTATCAGGTGCTGGAGGCAAAATGAAGGCCAGTTTTACGGTCCTACCTATGTGAGCCGGACCACTGTCCACGCTGCCGCCGTAGCCCGACTGGTTACAGAACGGCGGGGCCCAGCCGGAGCTGCAGTGGCAGTTCCTGTTGGAGTTACACACCTACGGGCGATACAGCAGGGATTAGTCAAACGAGCAACGCCTTCCGGGACACGGCCACTTCAACCTCCCGTATATATCAGGATTACACATTAAGAATTGCATATGGAAACAAGAACATGAAGTATTAATGGGGAATAAGCTCTCCCCCTCCGTAACATCCCAAAACACCAATAATACTGACACCAGAGGTCCACCCTCGATAGAAGTTTGTTTTGTTATTTCCCTGTGATAGTTTACAGCCCAAAGAACATCTCAGTTTTACAACCTTTGGACTGCATTTTGATTTCTCATAGAGAAATACATAAATCGGGAATCACTAGACTGGCCTCCTTAGAGGAATATTTTCCTTTTACAACTCAAAAGCTCAGTAATATTAGAAAATTTGTAAGAAATGTCTTTCAGTGTCAGTGCAAAGAGTTTTACAGTACACTGGGAACATGAATTACAGGTAACAAAGCAGACAACCTTTAATACAGATCAGGAAACAAAGCCATCTGGCTGGTTATTGCTTTTTATGCAGGGATTTTGCAGCTCTGTCTTCTAGAAACAGGGCCTGAAAACACCATCTACTCACTCCATGATCGTTACACTTCTGCTTTACGTCGCAGCTGTAGCCCAGGTGACTTGCATCGACACACTCGAAATTGACACAAGCCTGGAAAAAGTCATTAGTGTCTTTTAAACACAGAACTACCATCCTTTTATAAATATACTCTCTAAATGCATATGTTTACAAGTCTACAGCTTTCAATTAAATGTCAAGAAAAAGGGCATTTATTATATTATGGCATAAAAATAAAGGAGCTACATAATGCTTTGAAAGTTATGAACTGTCCAGTTAGTGAAATACATTCTGTGATGCTGCTGTGATTCATCCTACCTTCTTTTCTCCACAGGCTGTTCCGTCATGAACTTGAGCAGGATCAGGGACATCTGATCCCAAGTCGAAGTCAGAAGACCAGCATAAAACCCCAGATGCGTTATTGACAACACTCCAAGCAGGAAGATTTTGAAGACTAACAGATGTGCACTGGAGCTTCCCACACAGACTGTGCCTGTATTGAACGAATGACACCCAGAGACAAGGTGAGCAGAAAAAAACCCAACTATCAGTGTAAATACATCATCCAGTCACACTTTTTAACTTCCATTTCAAGGCAATATTATTTTAAATTTTGTGCTCTGAGCGTTTGTAAAATAGTATATTTTTTACATTGATGATTTTTAGGGTTAGCTTTTATTTGATGGTGACTTACTGAACAGGACATTTCTTGTATGCTCCACCTCTCATTCCACAGTTTCCAAACCTATCTCCTTTAATATTGGCTTTTTCAAAGCATACATCAGGTGCTTTTCGTGCCCCTGTATGAAAAAGAGTGAATCTTAGTGAGCCACCACACTCTTTTAAAAATACCAGAATCACAGAGTGAATGATATGGGGTTGGAAGAGACCTCTGGAGATCACCCAGTCCAAACCCCTGACAGAGCAGGTCCACCCAGATCAGGCTGCACAGGAATGTGTCCAGGCGGGTTTTGAATGTCTCCCGAGACAGAGACTCCACCACCTCTCTGGGCAGCCTGGTCCAAGGCTCTGCCACCCTCACAGGAAAGAAGTTCATCTTCATGTTTAGATGAAACTTCTTATGTTCAAGTTTGTGCCCATTTCCTCTTGTCCTGTCACTGGGCACCATTGAAAAAAGACCGACCCCATCCTCCTGACATCCACCCTTTAAGTATTTATAGCATTGATCAGATCCCCCCCTCAGTCTTCTCTTCTCCAGACTAAAAAGACCCAAGTCCCTCAGCCTTTCTTCATAAGAGAGATGTTCTAGTCCTCTAGTCATCTTTGTGGCCCTTTGTTGTACTCTCTCCAACAGTTCCCTGTCCTTGAACTGGGGAGCCTGCAACTGGACACAATACTCCAGTTGGGGCCTCACCAGGCAAGAGCAGAGCGGGAGGATAGCCTCACTTGACCTGCTGGCTATACTCTTCTTGATGTACCCGAGGATGCCATTGGCCTTCTTGGCTACAAAGGCACATTGCTGGCTCACAGGCATCTATCCTGTTGTCCACCAGGACTCCCAGGTCTTTTTCCACAGAGTTGCTCTCCAGCAGGTCACCCCCAACCTGTACTGGTGCAGGGGGTTATTCCTCCCCATGTGCAGGATTTGCCCTTGTTGAATTTCATCAGGTTCCTCTCTGCCCAACTCTCCAGCCTGTCCAGGTCTGGCTGGATGGTGACACAGCCTTCTGCTGTGTCAGCCACCCCTCCCAGTTTAGTGTCATCAGCAAACTTGCTGAGGGCACACTCCATCCCTTCTTCCAGGTTGTTGATGAATATATTGAAGAGGACTGGACCCAGTACTGATCTCAGGGGAACACCACTTTTTACGGACCTCCATATAAGAAAGAAAAATCCGAAATGTCTATTAGGAGACTACAAGTCTTTTAACATTAAATTATAAACATACCTTTTCCATATATAGATTCACATTGTGAATCAAAACTTTGGCATACTCCATAATAGCAATATGCCTTCATGTTGTCACAAGGGTAACCGTTCATGACGTAAACATCGTCTGGGCAGTAGGCGTTGCTTCCATTGCAGTATTCAGGGAGATCACAGAAATCCATTTTCGACCTGCACTCTGCCCCTGCCACTTGAAACTAGAACCAGAGAGGAATGTCATCCTGCTTTTATTTTGCAATGGCAGAAGTTGCAACATGAAGCAATGACAACTGGGAACCTTTAGAGGCTTTAAGGAAGACAAGACAGTTTTTCAGGTCAATTTCTAAGGAATATCCAAAACTTCCCTCAGTTTCATATGGTGTAGCTATCAAGTCTATGAGCTGAGCCTGTGGAGATTTCAGGTAGATCGTACAAATGCGTACAAAAGTACAAAATAAAATGCAAGCAACTATGACAGACTTTGGAGAAGCCTGGTGTTGCACAACGGAGATCACTACTGTGTCCTCTGACTGCTCCTGCTTCCTACAAGGGATGACACAGAGATGACATTGCATTTCTAAGCTACTGGCCAAGAGCTGTGTGACACAAACTCTCTGCTTACATGCTCTCTGCTGGCAAACGTAGAGATAATGTGGAAATATGTCAAGAGTAGTATGATAGCTCTTTTCAGACATTAAGAAATACGAGTAAATAGTATCAATTAGGCTTCATCAAGCATAGCCCACCTTGCAATTTTTACAGCACAGTCCTTGAGCACACTGCGATCCAGGGGTGAGTTTGCAGGTTGCAGCATCACAGCAAGGGTTTGTACATTCCTGAAGAACAGCCGAGGACAAGGGGACACAATGTTTTTACCTGGCTATATAGCTAGGACAGCACATCATCAAACCAAGCACATGGACAAACCAAGCTTTAAACACAGTTGTCTTGCATGTTCAGAGGTTGAGAGCCTTCTGGTCTCACAGAAACCACCGTGCAGTTTGCCTGGGTTTTTTTACCAGAAGTCATTAGAAAGACATCTGTTTTGCTGTGTTGTGGCAAAGGGGTACAGAAGAGCTTTATACTTGGACACTAAAAGAAGCAGAACACTTGGTAAATAACACTTCTTATCACCTCTCCCCTCATCTTATTTTGCCACTACACTAGCAATTTGATGTCGAGAAATGTTGGTATCTTTTCATGACTTAGAAGAAGGCCTATACAATGGAACCTGAGTTTGCTGACAGCCTTCTGATTAATTGGTGTCTTTTTTGAGATCTTCTAAAAAATAAGTCAGTATATCCCACTGTTTGAGGGGCATTTTGACTCTGAAAATACGACCAACAAAAGTCATTTTGTTGTGGGCAAAGTTTAAGGGTTACAGTTAGGAAATCTGTAAGTGCTGTCTAGATGATCAGTCTCTTTGATGTAACAGAAACATCCACTTTGCTAAAAACAGCACAAAACCCGATGGTGCTTCCACATACTCTGCACTGAAATGCTCCTCTTTCTTATGCATTGGCTCAAAGTTTTGTGAAGTCCAGTAGCCCTTAACTGAGTTCATATCAAAATCAAAGTATGATTTTAGGCTTTTTCTAAAACGGATCTTCCTATTGCTTGTACAAATGAAAACTCCTCAGATATTAATGCAAACCAGGTATCCAAAAGGGCAATGTTATACAGGTATAGTATGATATGATACGATATAACAAGTACCCAGTTGAATTTCACTCCTTACCTGTGGTTTGCCACAGTCACATTCTTCATTGCTATCGACCACGTTATTACCACAGACAGGTTCCTTGTAGACATGACTTGTTTTGGGAGGATTTCTAAGGCAGTTCCCACCTCCATTTAGAATAAAGTTCTCAAAATCATCAGCACTGCAGGTGCTGAAATTCCTGGATCCACTGGAAAGCATAACATTATTCTTTTTATTATAAATACTTACTTATAGGAAGAAATACGACTCGTGTCCTTAAAATATTGTCAATCTATAATAAATAGTGTTTCACAGCATTATGAGATCATGAGACACTTAATTTTTAATTTATACTGCATTACAGTACAGTATTAAAAATACTATATATAATATAATTGCAAGTACTTTCAGAAGAAAAAGAGTTCATCAGATTATCCATGTAGGAACTCAGGAATGCATCTTCTTATAGTAGTTACATCCAGTGCTTAACTACCCTGATTTATTAATATAAATATGGATAAATAAAATAATATGATCTTTTTCTTGTGAGGGGAAGCCAAAGAGCAATGTAAGCAGATAGTTTTTCTTTAAATTAACTGTTAAGAGAATCTGTGTAAAGGACACAAATTTGCACAAACCCAGTGAATATACATGAACCATTCTCAGCATGGTATAAAAAAAGCAACATTCTATCATTAGAAAATACCAATTAAGAAAATCCAAATAGGTTTTTAGGGCTGCCACAAATAAAAAAGGAATGGGTTGGGAAACAGGTAACATTTCAAATACATTAAAACGATGCCAGGACCTAAGTCAGTGAATTCACCTCTGTGACCAAATTTTTCAAAAAACTTCCCATTCACTAAAGTTCTTCAAGGTCATAGGAGTTTCACAGCCCCTAAGGCATAGTCACTGCAGGTAAATAATGATTATTAAAATAAAATAACTAGAAATCTTACTTATCTGTGCTGTGCATAATATAGGATGCAGGACACCTTTTATCGTCGTGTTTCATTCCGAGATTGTGCCCCAATTCATGTGCAACTACTGTAGCATGACGTAACACACTGTTATGATTCAACTAATAAGAAGAATCAGTGTTAAGAAGATATAAAACTAAAGACATTACTAAGTTTCCACCTACGAATGTAGTCAAGCCACAAGTCTCTCAGAGGCTTTGAAGACAGAATACTAAATTGTATTGACAAGCAAAAGGAGCAAGAACAATTTGTCACGGTTTTTCCAGCAAGGCCAGATTCTGCCACTCTTTCTATTCCTTCTATTAGGATCACATTCGGAACGATAACACAGTTAATCTGTCATGAAAACTGATTTCAATGGAGTCCTCAAAGACAGAAAGACTGTTAAAGAACAGAATCTGCCTCATAAGTTTGTCCATGATGTTGTGGCATCCATACTCTAAGGACAGGAATCTCTGGAGATACTGGTGCTGCCCCAAGGGTGAAAGAGAAAAAAACTAGTTTCTGGCTAATTTTGCCAAACTGAAAATTCCTGCCCATTCACAGCCTCACTGTGTAGAATTGCAGATGCTTTAGAACACAATGCATTATGTTCACTGTCATCCATGTAAAGAGTCAACAAATACATATGACTTTGCAGCTATATTCCCATCCCAAATCCACTGTGGCTATGAACCTTAATGGTACAAAAATGAACTTTCCTTATACAACCTCGAATTAGCTCAATTTCAAAAAAGGGATAAAATATTATTTCAGAATTAAGCCAGTCAAATGGACTGAAATGAGATGAAGAGAGGAATTGGGAAAAATAATTATTTTATTTTTAATATAAGTACAAAAATGTGCATTTCTCTACATCAAAAAATCCCATGAAAAAAAAGTATCACTCTAAGACCTGAGTGACTTGAGCAAATAGGTCAACAAATTGCACATTATCTATTTCGGACGTTCTGGAAGGTACCTCCATGAAGCAAAGTCTGGCAATAGGACTAGCTACAACTCTGGGCTGTGTAAATGCCCAGGGGAACCCTCTGGTGGCTCAGGTACCTCTAGGTCTCACTAGCAGCATATCTGTGATGGTTTAGCAGCTCCTGTGCTAGTTTCTTCCAACATTATGTACTTACAGTGCTGATTGAGCCTCCCTGGACTTGTGAGCAGACGGTACCGACAAAAGCCATTCCAATGGATCCACCAAAAGCACTTCTCCCTCTACAACAAAAGCGGTTTGAAGTTGGTGTTTAAAGAATGGCTGAAAGTTCAGGATTTCTACTAAAAGACACTGGTGAGTCGGCAACAAATACTACAAGGCAAGAGCTAGTCTTTTGAAGTGAGGAAGAAATTTATTGTCATATCACGGTTTCACTGTAATAAATAATGAACATCTGAGTAAAAGAGCTTGAAAATAATGACCTGAAAATCTACTATGTCAGTGCTGCTGAGTTCACAGAATCACAGACTGGTTGAGGGTGGAAGGAATCTCGGGAAGTCATCTGGTCCAAGCTCCCTGCAGAGCCACCTGGAGTTGATGATCTATGAAGAATTCCTTGACATTACACTTCCTTGACATTTTCCAAGTTAAAACAGTTTGGAAGTTGAGTGAATTTTAGTCTAGTTGTATTTTCATTCATACATGAACCCTAACACTGGCAGCATGGTAAGTTTTTCCACGGAACAAGCACTTACATTATGAGATGACTAACATCATTTCGGGATCGTTTGAGAAGATTTTCCTGTCTCCAAGAAACAAATCTACCCAGTACATCTCCAGCTGAGCCATCCATTACAGATATGCGGTTTGTATCTGTCCAGATCTCTAATCCAACCAAAACAATCTGGATGTTTAATGCTCTATACATCTGAAAAAATTATATAATTTTTGTCCATCAGTATGTTTCAAGTGAATTAGGAAAGATTGTATAACTTATACTGTAAACATTAAGCTGAACATAACTTTAGTTTCTTTGAATAATTAACAGTTTGATGTCAGGAAAGAATGTATGACTGAAGGTGAACTACTTCATGAAGGTACCTACACATATCACTTCTTTAGCTAATTGTCTTGAGGAGGAAGTGGGAACAGATGATTGGAGAGCTTATGGGAATTGTTCGTAGCACTGACAGTTTGCTTAATAAAAAAAAAAAGAACTACATAAATAAGAAATACTCTTCCTCGAAATGTAAAACCTACTGGAGACCTCATGCTCCTGGAGCAGCCAAAATCTGGGAGCACAGAGAAGTGGTTTAAAAACATTTTACGTCTCTCCGTCTGTCTACACCTCTAGCATACAGATTCATGAGGTGCCTTAAATGTGTTACAAATTGCTGTATAGCTTCCAAATATTTTCAAAATATAATTATTCAGATTTACTGTATTAGCTGTTCTTTTGAAAACTGTAAGATAGAAAACTGAATCTCAGCAAATTGTCTGACCTACCCCATCAACGTAATTAATCAGCTCAACTGTTTCCTTTTGTACCGCAGCAGCATCTGATTCTTTCATCAAAAACTGAAAAATACCATATGGAAACATCAGAGAAAAGAAATTTAATGGTTTAATAAAATGTATGTAGCACTGGATGAAATCATTACCCTATGGTTATCCACAACCACAAATAATTCCACGTAGCTTTTCTGGGGCAGGACAGCTCGCTTCTTCTGCAAATTAAGAGAGCACAGTAACTTAACATAATGACTAATGAGTTCAAGGTTTTTTTAATTATCTTTCTCATTATTTTAATTTCATGGATGTATAAAACAATTATGTACTTTTTTAATGTCACTTTGACTTAGATATCCAGATAAATACCTGTGTGTCAGTAACTCACTTCTGCTCAGACACTGGGATGCATGAGATGAATGGCAGCTTCATGCCTTTCACATCATGGGCAGAGCTCAAGATTGCTTCAAGCTATGTTTAATTGCCATTGTGCTGTTTCCCTGTTTTAGGGTTTCTTTAGCAGTAATCCCACCAGTTTGGGATCCATGGAAAATGAAGGCAACAAGTGGCTTGCCAGGCCAAACCCACCTGCAGTGATACCATGCCAAAGCAAGAGCTCTGGAGCCCCTTGGCTGCTGGACCAGGCTGAGCAGAAGACGTGGACTCGAGAGAGAAACAGAAAGGTGTTTACCCTCAAAAGCTTTTCGCTGCTAGAGGTACTGTTTGATAAAAACTTGTATTTCACAGGCGGCTTCACAAACATCTTCTCGTGATGAAGGCTGCTGTTCAGCACACCACAATGGAAGGGGACGTCCTGCATATCTTCTAACTGGTAAAACATATGTTCAAATGTCCTGGATGAGTTGAGTGGCTCCATTCCATACCATTTGCCACCAATGAAGAGAATTCCTCTAATAATCATAAAAGAATGAAAAATTATTCCATAGTTTTCCCCTTGTGGTTATGACTATGACAGCTGGATACTTAAAAAATAGAACTGTTCATATTACTATGTTGAAATAAATTACTTTCTTAAATTATCTTAATATAGGGGGTAAGTTCAAATGCGCAACAGGATCTCAAAAGACAAAATAGAACTTATTTAAAATACTCGTTCGAACACAAGTGTGGGCTCCTTGGATCAGTTAGCAGGAAGGCCAAATTGTTGCAAAATGGGTCTGAATTGTGGGTGATGCAAAGGGCTGCTTTTAGTCCTTATCTCTAGTCTCACTTCTTGCCCCATGCAGCTAAAGTAATCTAGCATTTTAGAAAAAGTTATCTTCTGAGACAGAAAGAGAGGCTAAAAGCAATCATCAGGGTGCTTATGAGGGCAACAGCAGCTTTGCACTGCTGAGTGCAGCTAAGTGTAAAGATTTTGCATTTGTCCATGGCTCAGAACCAGCTGCCATATGCCCATTTGCTCTACCAGAATCTGTCAGAAGCTATTATCTTGTTCTCCAGAATCACAAAACTATATTTAGAAGAATTCTATAGTTAATATCTTGTGAAACAAGATCCTCAAAAACGTGAGTTCAAGGCAACCAAATGATTTGAGTCTGCAGAAAAGCCAAAATGAAATATCTGTGCTGCTTAGTGAGATCCAGCATTACCTGAAATAACAGTACGTTGACCATTTTATTCATGTCATTATTTATTGTGAGTGGCATCTCACCGTGATACTAAACATGAAAAGCATATGGGTGAACTTGATCCCATTTGCTTCTTCTTACTTGCCAAAAAACCATCAAACTGAACAAGGCTGCTAAGACAGACAAGTATATCCACAGTCCAGCTGAAGAGCCCAGCACAGTGAGCGCAGGGGAGCATGGACACACTCTAAGCACATGCTGAATATCTGCACAATTTGCTGCACATCCCATCTCATTTTACCAACTCACGTGGACTGATTCTGCAGGGAGAACACCACCTTCTTCTATGCATTAATCCATTAATCTGGCCCCTTTAAGTTTCTCTAATAAGTGTAATTTTCTTTTATTTGAAACACAAAAAAAATTGTTTCAAATTTGGTCAAACCTCTTTCCGCAGAAATGGATTTTTCTTTTGAAACATGCCCATTCATGAGACAGAATTGTTCACAGGAATGAGTGAAGTTCAGCAAAAGCTTAATCAGCATTTCTTCTACAGAGGTACCTCTGGTCAAGACATTTGCATCTAGTAATAAAGGCCTCAGTTAATGGTGTTTCTCTCCATCCATCCAATGAATAGCAACGGGGTTTTTTGCTGTTTTCCTTTGGGGCTGCACAATGAATTACCCTGAAGTAAAGAGCAAGAGGTAATACCTCAGGCCATCACATGTGCTAAGAGCAAGCATCGAGTCAGCAATTCCTTCAACAGTGCCATGGTAATAACAGTGTGTCTGGAATGTAACAAAACCACACAATTAATGACAATATAAGGTTGTTGCCTTCAAATGCAAACATTTTCTAACTAACCTTTTTTATTTGCGTGACCTTAAGTCTGGCTGTTACAAATGTATAGAGTTCCCTATTCTAAAAGTAATCCCAATGTTCTTGGAGTAAAATATTACTTGACATGAGTACCTACCAAAGCATTTGGTCCCTTGGTTCTAGAAAACAATGAGCTTTTTAGTTTAACCCATCATCATCTTTTAACAAAATCTAGTAATCTACATTGCTCATCCTGTTCCTAAACAGTCTCCTCTCAAAGGATGATCTGAGAAGATCTCCCACACAAAAAGTCTCACTGAGCTCATGTGCGGCTGAAAGTTGAAATTAAATTCAAAAGTATTTCTAAGTCTTGTTTGATACCAGACCTAAAAACTATTGAGCTTTGATGCTGACATTGTACCTTTAATTGCACACTATGCAAAGGCGACCTAATCAGGTAGATCAAATTCAGTCTTGGCATAATCTCCTGGCATCTCCTTTTGCACCTTGGAAAACGGTGGTGCTGTATCACCATCAACAGCCCGCCCCCACAGAAGACACAGAACCTCATGTTTTGTATCAGTGGTAACTGTTCAACAGAAGCGCTACAAATGTGAAAATTCACAACAGCTTCTTTCCCAGCAAATATATTTTTCTTCTCTAGATACTTTATGTTCATCACTTGCTTTTTCCCCTCCATTGCCAAAAATGTGACCAATTTTCACTGCCCTATTACAGAGATAGGAAGACAACCTGAATTAATGGTTGTATGTTCACTTTTGCTTTGAAAATCTATTTAGATGCATACAAAGCCTTGTTGTCATCCTCAGGTCTATCAAATTGTTAGTACAGCTTCAATTGGCAAAGCTTGGCTACCCTGGTTTGAGGAAACTCTTACACAAAAGGGGAATTTTATTAGATACAATACCTTGGTTTTTGATTGTGTTGCCTCCAGTTTCCCGTTTTCCCTGTATGTATATAGCGTAAAGTCTTCGCTAACAAGCTTTCTGGAAACAAAAATAAACTACTGCTCTTTTAAGTCTATAAAGCAAGAAATAAGTGAAGAAGCCTAGTAAGTACTACATTCTGTCAGCAGCACACTCATCCTAATTTATTATTTTTAAAATCCATGGATATGAAACAAAATACCTCAAAAAAAGAGGTGTAGTATTTGGGAAAGAACTTATTTTGAAATATTTTAAGTAAATTAACCCTAGATTAGGACCCGAGCAGACTATTTTATATCAGGGCCTGGATTATTACAGGCTCAGGAATGAGGAACAACAGTAATAGACAAATTTGTTCAGGTACAACACGACTAACAACCCTCCTCTGCCCGCTACTAAAGAGCTGATGGTTTCTTCTGAAATTTTTTAGTATAAAAATACTTGTCTGTATTTTTATAGTCTGCACACTACAGGCAACTAAACCCCAAGAGGGAATGGTTTCTTAAAACACCCTGTCACGTACTTATTTTTCTTCAGTTTTAGGAGGTATGTTCCATTTCTGGTTTTAATTGAGTAAGAAAGGTTGTCATGTGAATGCTCCTGAAAACAGAACAAAAGATATCACTTAATTAGGTGATTTTCCACTAGGTTGTGACAGTTCCATGTTTTCTTTGACAAGAGAAGTCCAACTACTACATATGTCTTAAATACTTAACCAGATTTACAAAAAACACATTTCCTAACCCTCATGCCTTCAATCTCTCAGCAGCACATGCCACATGTTTTCCTATGGAAAGTTTAAATTCTACTAAGTATACGTTTTCATGTAGAAGACTGAATGAAAACGTACGCAAACTGCAGAAGTTGTTAAATATGTCTGTCATTACAGATTTGTAGAGGGAACGTAGAAGAAATAAAGCCCACAGAAAAATGAAAATGTAAAATTTGTGGTATGAAAATAACAAAAAAATGAAGTGTTAGTAAAGCTTAACCTAGACTACCATGCTGTAGTTCTATAGGCTGAGGAACAGATGGGCCTCAGATGCTAATGGAGAGGAGGTAGATTCTGGATTCAGGTGGGCAGACTTGGTTCCCCAAGAAGGGCATAGCCCATGTGTGCCCAAATATCACGCTTGTGACACTCCTTATGCAAATCACCAGCAGCCGGATGAATGACTCAGAGATTCTTCCTTCCTCAACCAGTTAGTGCAAAGATGACTTGTCCTATTTCGGTAACAGTTACTTCAGTAATGGGACTTGCTATCTGGAACAGAGCTAAACTACCTCAGAACTGAAGAATTAAGGCTCAGGTCTTTCTCTTTTAACTCATTCATTTCACCTGTGCGACTCTGTGGGACCTTTTCTACAAAGTGAACATCAGCCCTTTAGGTGCTACATGGTTGAAATCCTCTGGTTATCCAAAGACCAGATAAAGAGCACATACAGCTTGGACGTTAGTTCAAGTTCCGAGTTCAGCATCTAATCTGACTTGGAGGAAATGGAAATGTTCTTCATGTTTCTTCCCAATTCTGTCTTACAAGGCTGTTAACAGGACTAGAAGTTTGAAAGGGGTTACCCTAAGAGTGAAATCACAGACTGTTGTGGCAACAAATTTACTCAAAACTGGTTGAAAATACTAAGAATCTGAAGAGACAGTGTGCTGCACTTTTCTTCACAAGAATAATCTATAGATACCATACATTGTGTGTGTCATGTAGGATAGTTTTGTGAAAAACAGCAACATCAGAAGAAAAAATCAGATAGAATAACAAACCTCGTGAAAAAATGGGTGATGGTTCTCTCTGCCTGTCAGACTTCGGGGAATAATTATTTCTAAAGTAGAAAGTCTGGATGTCTGTTCAGAAGATACACCTAAAAATAAAGTTTGAAATTTCTAAATAATCAGGATAAGTATGACATTATGCTGGCATCTGTACACTGGCCGTGGCCAAAAGACCACTCTGATACAGCCATGAATGGAGAAAGAATAATTTCAGCAGTACATAGCCCAATTTTATAGTAGTATAAAGTTGCCCTTTGCCTCCCACGCGTTTGTGAAAGGAATTTGTAATTGGAAAAATGCCACAGAATCATCCATTCAAAGTGAGAAGGAGGATTCTTCAGTGTAGCAATGATCTCTACCTCTTAAGATAACATCAGGATTTTTAAAAGCTAGGTGCAAGCAGCATATGTTTAACATTAAAGACTGCCACTGCAATCAAAATGTGGAAGTTTCTATTAGAAAAACAGGTCCGCGAAGAATGTAGGCACTCAATTTTTACTTCTGACTTTACTCTTAATTGCCAATAATTCTATTACCTAAATCACAAACCCCATTCTTTTTTATGTATGTTAAGTGTATGTTGAGCTAACAGTGGAAATGCAGGTCTAACAATTTAAACTTTGACACCTGAAAGCAGGAAAATGTCCGTATTGAATGTCATAAAAATACTAACTTCTAAGAAATATTTCAGGTGCTACATCTAAATCGAAAATCTGAAGCCATATCATAAATGGAAATGAGTTAATGATGAATTTAAAAATGTAGGAATTTCCCTTACATTACTGGAGAATCAAATCTTTTTCACCAGTCTGTACTGTCAACGAGAGTGACAGTAACTGCTGTTGTCACGAGCAGTGTCCCGTATGGAAAATGATGTATTTACATACCTGCTACATCCTGGAGAAAAAAAAAATAAACCAACAAAGAGCTCAACTATAAAAAGCTTCAACCTGTCATCTTTTCCAGACACGTTTTTCTTGAACACAATTTTCTCAATTAGCAGGTCAGCTAATAAACTAATACATGGAGAGAGCAGTGACTCGAAAGGTGGGCATTATTACGATGAAGAGCAGAGAGTACAAGAAGACTCGGAGAAACTTTCTGAATACGAAACAAAAGCTGAAAGCTTACCTTTTATCCACAAAGGTTTTCCAGTTAAAGTTAGTCCGAAAGTGAAGAAAAATAGGCTGTGTTTTAACATAACTACGTTTCCCAGAGAAACAGCTACAGAATCCGAGCAGACACTGTGTACCTGGCTGTGAGCTACGCAGGAGAACTGGAAAAACAAGAGCCGTCTGCCCTGAAGGTAAACAACAGAAAAAGCACTCTGATACTTCATCTCTGCTAAGGAAATGGGAAGTAAAATTTGATCCATTAGGCTTGCAAAAAAAAAAAAAAACTGGTTAGGCGGCTTAACGCAAATAAAAAGCAGCGCATTCCTCACTGCTGACTGGAGAAACAGCACCAACCTGTGCCGGGGTCAAACTGGTTTATTCTAAAAGATTTTGGTACCACGGTGAGATCATGAGAGATTAGAAACATAAAACATTGCTACTGACCGATATACAGTGTGTAGGATGTTTATAGTGGCTATTGTCAGCTCAGGATAAAACTAGTATAAACCAGTCTACCCTTCAAAATTTCAGCTTGTTCTTTCTTTTCAATTTTTCCCTCTTTACTTTAAAAACATAAAAAGTACAATGGATATGAACACATGGAAATCCCCCAAAAGGGGTTTTTTCCCAGCCCCTTCTATGTTAAAGATAATTCTCCTCACCAAAAGTTCATAACTCTGTGCAGCTTATGGGTCTCCCACGATCAGGATGACCTCCTGAGGCATTGTGCAACCACGTTGTTGCCACAAGCAGAAAATAAAGGTTTCTAAGACTGGATGAATTTTCAACGCACTTCACAAGCATCAAGCACATTTAGAAACTCAAAAAGGAGACTGGCACAACACAGTTTTTATGCTAAAACATTTACATTCATTAATTAACTTTAATGAATTCATTAATTAAAACAGAGCAAATCCATTTTTCCATTGCTAGTAAATCACATAAAACAATGGCTAAAGTGAAAAAAAAGCAGAGATGCCAAATGCATGTGTAATACTAGCTTGTTCAAGTCCATCTTCCTGTTTTCACAGACCTCGCAGACCACAAACATTTCTCAGCCGAGCAGCAAGGAGAACCCGGTATCTGCCTTCCCTGGGTTTATGCCGGTGCTGCAGTGTCAGGAGCAGCTCTCCTTGACTCCGGAAGCTGGGATCCTACTGAAAATTAAACGAACCCAATCTTTTATTTATAGTCTCTCTCCTTCTGAAGCCGTATGCAATTAGCATGAAATTCTGGAATCTGGAGCTTGTCCAGAGAAGGGCAATGGAGCTGGTGAGGGGTCTGGAGCACAAGTCTTGTGAGGAGCAGCTGAGGGAGCTGGGGGTGTTCAGTCTGGAGAAAAGGGGGCTGAGGGGAGACCTTCTCGCTTTCTGCAACTCCCTGAAAGGAGGGTGCAGCCAGGGGGGTTGGTCTCTTCTCCCAAAGAAACAGGTGATGGGACAACAGGAAACGGCCTCAAGTTGTACCAGGGGAGGTTTTGATTAAATATTAGGAAAAATTTCTTCACTGAAAGGGTTGTCCACCATTGGAACAGGCTGCCCAGGGAAGTGGTTCAACCCCCATCCCTGGAGGTATTTAAAAGCCGGGCAGCTGTGGTGCTGAGGTATGTGGGTTAGCGATGGTTTTTGTCAGTGTTAGATTGATGGTTGGACTCGTTGATCTGAAAGTTCTCTTGCTACGTAAATTATATGATTCTAAATTAGTAAAATTGGGTTGCTCCCAATTTCACTATTTCATCAATTTCTGTAGCACTGACACGCTTCTAAGGCTCTTTCATCTCTCCAAGAGAGCTTTATTTTATTAGAAAAAGGACTAATGCTGGCGTTGGCCCACACTCCGGGTCTTATTTCAAGTGCCTGGCGCTCAGGCTGCCACAGGACTGGCCGCTCCCCTCCCTGCCAGCCCTTGCTCCCGGCGGCAAGCGGGTGGGCGAGGAGGAAAATCTCCTCAGCCGCCGTCATCCCTGAAGGTCTGGAGGGAAACCTCCGAGCAGAAGGACCCTCAGACCCTAAGCCGGGCCCCGAGCGGTACCTCAGGCCGGGTTCCCTCCGTGCGGCGGGGCGCATGCGCAGGGCCCCCTCTGTCCGGTGGCCTTGCGCAGGCGCCGGTGAGGCGCGGCGGTGCCCGCCCGGGGCCTTGCGATGGCGAGCGGCTGCGCGGCGACAGAGGAGGAGGATGCGGCTACCGAGCCGTCCGGCGGCCCGCGGGAGCCGTGCAATGTGGCGGTGGGGTGCTCCTGGCTTTGCGCGCCGCCGGACGGTCTGTCCCGGGCGCTCTGCCTGCGGGGGGACGCGGGTGGCGGCGAGGCCAGGTGAGGGCGGTGGCGGCGGAGGGGACCTTGCGGGGCCGTGCCGGTTCCCCTCAACCGTGATGGGGTGCCGGGGAGGGCGGCGGGGCGGGAGCGGGCCTGGCGGGGCAACGCGTCCCTGGCGCTTCCCCCCCGCAGCACCGAGGCCGTGGTGGTGGAGCGGCGGGCGGACGGCGGGAACCAGGCCCCCTGTGTGCTGCAGCTGGAGTGCCGGCCGGCCGGCGCCGGGGAGATGGTCTCCGTCAGTATCCTGAGTGAGGCCCGGAACATGGAGGTGTACGTGGGCGAGGAGTACTGCGGGACCGGCCGGGGAGAGAACCTGGGCGCCGCCCGGGCCCCGGGTGAGTGGGCGGCCGCGGGGGCGCGGGAGGCGGGCGGGTGTCGGGGTTGGGGGAGCGTTTGGTCCTGGGTCCCCAACACCACCTGGCCCTTTTCTTGACGGCATCGTCGCTGTCTGTGTATCTGTAAGGTGCTCCCGCTGGTAAAGACATGATGTCTGCACCGCGACAGCCACCCGGTTTGATATTTCCTGAAGGTCTGTGCAATACTGGTGAATGGGCGAAGGCACCACAGTCGCCTGGGATAACCCTGGTGTCTCCCGCAGAGTCACTGGTGGCTTGCACAAGTGCTGCCTCCTCCATAAAGATACAAGGCAGCAGTTGTGCTAGTTAACCGTTTTGTTCTTTTGTGATTAGTGAAACGTTTAATGCAGTAAGTTAGAAAGTGCTACTCGGCAATACTGTTGTGAAAGACAGGTGCAGGTTTTCTGTATCTCTTAGTCTTTTTGGCCAACAGATCTGCTTGTCTCTTCAGCAGATCCCTTCTAGCTGATTTTTACTGGAAGATCTCTTGCTTTTTGACATTTTTCAAACTTTTAAGAGCAAGAGAGAAAGTAAAAAAAATAATTAAAAAAAAGGATTTGTTTTCCTCTTCAGTACTTCCTTCCATGCTTTGCCAGGGCAATTAAAGCAATGTCTTCTTTTTTTTTTTTTTTTTTTTTTTAAGTCATTACATGATACATCTACGGCTTAATTAGCTAAATAAAACAGCCGAATCAGAGCCAAAGGGAAGATGTGTGAATAACGTACTGAACCTCAAAAGCTTCTCTAGTAGATAATGTACGTACACATACAAATCCTTTTTTATGTATATATTTGATAAGATTCAATACAAGTTGCATATAAGCATTAAAACTGCTATGCACATTAGAAATATGTTCCAGACAGTCTTGTTTCTTATCTGAGCATTTACACATATAGAGTATTTCTACTAAAGAAAAAAGTACTTTATATAGTGATGTCACAGCTTGTTTATTCTATTTTTCTAGTGAAACTGGAAAGGTTACTTTATACAGAAAGTACCTTAAGTTTGAATGCCCTGCAGCCTCCTGTAGAATTAAGGTAGGAAGTTGAACAGAATTGTTTTGTTTTTCTTAGTTGACCTAATTGCCTTGCTCTTAGGCAAATACACTGTTGGTTTTATACACTTTATATAATCAGTCTGTTAGATGATACTTTGTCTTGATAGTAGAGTTCTTTTAAATCTGTATGACAGTTTTCTTTTTATGAAGATTTGATATTTATGAGAGAGACTATGTGGTCTTAGAGCAAAAAACCATAACTTTATGAACCAGATAAACGCAGATAATCAACAGTGACTGTGTAATTAGAACTGTTAACTCTGATTTAACCAAATAACCTTATGAGAATCTGTATGGCCGCTGCTCGTGTTTAGAACATTGAGGCCTGATTTATCTTTGGGTTGTGTAGGCACTTCTGTTCCAGTCAGAATTTTCTGAAGTGCAAGGAAATGTCGGGTTAATTTCTCTGGAAAATAGTTCAGCATTGTTTTTCTCAAGTCTTAAAGAATGATGCATTGTCTCATACATACAAAGTAAATATGAAATTACTTTTTTCCTAATCAAAATATATTTTTTTCCCTTCTTGCAATAGCTGCTCTCCATTGGTGAGAAACAAAGAGTACTCATCAGTAAAATAATTGTACAAGTGAAAATGGTGTCTGCAAAACTAGCAACTGATTTTCCTCCACTAGGCTCAAGCATAGATCTAGACAGAGTGCAAACTATAATGGAATCCATGGGATCCAAGTTGTCTCCAGGTGCTCAGCAACTCATGGACTTGGTCCGTTCTCAGCAGAAAGTAAGTCCTTGTGTTTTTCTATAAACATAAGTAGTACTGATCTGTGACCTTCTGTAAGAGTTAAACATGTTCTGAAATGATTTGGTGAAAAAGATTTTTTTTNTTCTCTGGAAAATAGTTCAGCATTGTTTTTCTCAAGTCTTAAAGAATGATGCATTGTCTCATACATACAAAGTAAATATGAAATTACTTTTTTCCTAATCAAAATATATTTTTTTCCCTTCTTGCAATAGCTGCTCTCCATTGGTGAGAAACAAAGAGTACTCATCAGTAAAATAATTGTACAAGTGAAAATGGTGTCTGCAAAACTAGCAACTGATTTTCCTCCACTAGGCTCAAGCATAGATCTAGACAGAGTGCAAACTATAATGGAATCCATGGGATCCAAGTTGTCTCCAGGTGCTCAGCAACTCATGGACTTGGTCCGTTCTCAGCAGAAAGTAAGTCCTTGTGTTTTTCTATAAACATAAGTAGTACTGATCTGTGACCTTCTGTAAGAGTTAAACATGTTCTGAAATGATTTGGTGAAAAAGATTTTTTTTCTTTTTTTCTTTTTTAATCCGCACTTCCTGTCGTTTTGATACTGGTTTGGCTATTTGCACCCTTAAATGAGTGTAGTGAAGATTGTACACTGAAGGAGTCACTGTGTATGTGAAGCCCAGAGTTAAGAGCCCTGTATCCTTTTAAACTTCACTGCCACCCTGCTCTCCTTTTGTTGGTTTCCATTGTCACTGCTGTCAAGGGTGATGGGTGTGTTCCCTCTGATGTTTGGGGTGGTGGTGGATGGGCCACTTTTGTCTCCTTTATGGTTATTAAAAGCACATCACCTTCAACTAAAGGGAACATGCTCTTTACAGAGTGATTATTTGATTTAGCCCACTTTTGCAAAATCACGATCTATTTGAACAGAATCCTGAATCCACCTGATGCTAATAATGATCAGTCTTGGGGGCGCAGCATGGTAAAAACAAAGTCAGTAAAACTGTTGCGTTACAAAATAATTAACACATAATACGTACAGGGAAAATCTTTTCGTGTGCTTTTCCCTAAGAATATAATTCAGAACTACCTTTAAAATCTTTACATCACAGTAGATCATAGTAAAATGCTGAGTTATAAAGTATTTATTATTATTATTGTATAATTTCCAGTATATTTTAATATTTAAATATTAATTGTATTGTTTTTCTTCCCACCAGAACAGTTTACCTCTTGGAGACAAACTTAGTTGGATCTTTGGGAAAAATTCAGACTTGGGAGATGACCATGCAATAGATGGATCCCACAGTGCAGCTACTCAGACATCACTACATCAATCAGCCAGTGAACCTTTGTCTGTTAAAAATCATTTAAAAAGTGAAGCAATGCACGACAACTTAAAAACAAGTTGTGACCTGAACACACAGGTACCTGAAAGAGGGGATATTTCTGATTCTGACAGACTTACCACCCAGCACAAAACAGTTGACCTCAGAAATTACTTCAAAGGCATGGGATCTCTGCATGCCCAGGAGCAAGTGAGCGAAACCCCAAATGTCGCTAATCCACAGGTGCTTCTTCCTTTTCTGCAAAACCTCTGCAGTCAGGTAAATCACCTTCGGCTCAGAGACGGCGACAGGCATTTTGGTAAAAATGCAGCAGCTAAAGAGGAAAGCATTCAGAGTGTTGGGTAAGTTAAATTTGATGCACTTGCTAAAGTCAAAGTTTGACTGTATTTATTGAGAAATCTAAAGCATAAACAGAATATATAATGTAGGCATTTTATTCTCATTAACAGCTGTAGTGAATCTTAAGTGGTTTTGAAGGCTGTGTGGTGATGAACATGATTACAATGAATTTTTCAGATGAGCTGCTGGAATATAGGAATCTTTTTTAGAAGAAATCACGGGATCCTTTATTATTACTAAACTGATTGTATCTTTTGCCTCAATTTCACCTTTCCTGATTAAAAAAAAAAAAAGTATGGTCTTCAATTTCATTTAGTTTGTCTTACTCCTCTGTTACTACGTTTTCGTTTTGACTACTTCTTCCTCCTAAATTCTTATTTCTTACTTTTTTTTTGGCCTGTTTGCCACAATCTTTCTGTTCTACTCAGTGTATCTCACTGCACTGGTCTTTCCTACTCCTCCTCATGTGTTGGCATTTACAGTGCAAGATTCATAGCAGTAGTAGTAGCGCACCCAGTTTGATGCTGAGGGAGCAACAGTGGACATGGTGGGAGGTAGCAATGTTGCATAGGAATTGGGGTTCTAACAGAGCCTCAATATCTCTAGCTCCTGGAAAAGTGCAGTATTTTTAAAGAATGCAGATGCAAAAATAAAGAATTGCATAGTTTGTATAACGTTTGAAACGCTTTGGCTGAGAGGAATAAAGCCGACAGAATTTGAACACTGTGTATACTGTTGAGTTGTGTGGGTTTTGTTACACATAACGGAGCTGTATAATGCATAATTGAGCCATTGAAAAAATAAGGTTAAAAGAAGATGACTGTATCCTCTACCACATTTAGAAAAAACGTTTGAGATTTAAAATGTGGCAGGCAGGCAAGGTATTTCACTTGTGCTAAAAACCTAATACCTTCCAAAGTTTGTGTAATAAATGAGACTTTACATTTAAAAGAAGTCCAAATGCCCAGATGTCTGTCATGCCCCTTGTCATTAAGAAATTGGTTATACTCATTTTTACATTTCCTCTTTTCACAGAGTAGAACAGCAGCCTATTTGTTCCTATTTGGAAAAGATCATCTCAAAAAACATGGATCTGATGGAGAAAAAACTAATGGACTATATTGATCGCCAAATCCAGGCTCTTCAGACACATATAGATAATAAAATGGTTCTCTTAATGGACTTGGTTCAGAACTCAAAGCCAAACAAAATGTCACGAGCTCACTGTGACTCTAACGAAGTGTTCTCTAATGGAGAGAGGTAGATGTATATAGATACAGGACTGCAATCTAAGTGCTTTAAGGGCAATTATACTTTACAAAGCGTAGTATTTATGGAGTTATAACTGTAAGGAATCTCAGTGTTGTTGACTTGCATTTTGTTACTGTAATTCTCTCCACTATTGTACACAGTTGTTAGTTTTATGAAAGATCTTAAGAATGTGTGGTTCTTCCTAAATATAAGAATTTTATATTCCCTTTGTGTCTTATTTATTTAAAGAGCATTGCTAAAAGCTGTATGAAACGGCATTTCCCAGTTTCAGTTTGAACAATGAAGTACTCTAAATAAACTCAGTTACAGCTTATCTTTTTACCTGCATGTAAACGGTTCACTATTTCATTGTCGTGATTTTTTTTGGTGTGCAGTGTGTTACCCTGAGAACAAAACCACAAAGAAATTACATTTTGGTTTATTTTAATGGCACCGGTGTTGATGACTTCTATTACTCTGTCTGTAAGAGGAAGGGTAGTACTGGCATTGCCTTGACTGAGACAGGTTTGCTTGAACCCCAGCCTGGGTTCTTTGAAAGCATTGCTGGTTGTACAGACACCTAAGTTAGCAGTCAGGTCCTTAAGTGACAACTAAAACAAGACTTGTTTTATTTTTTTTTCCCTTTTACATTAATTGAGCCACACAGGAATAACTGACATCAACGTATATTTACCAGACTTGTATTAATCTGTGTTTCATTATCTGAAGAAATGTAAACTCTTCATTCGTAGTTCCTCTCAAGGGGGTGTTGTTGCTGGGGATCTGTATTTCACTTACCTTACATCGGAGGGGTAGCCTTATTGCATCATATTTACTTCAACCCATTGGGAGCAGTTGTGCTGTCATTTGGGGAGGTAGGAATGGAACTTGAAGTCCCTCTTTTGTGGAATGTCAGGCTTCATTCTGTTTATTGCCCTTTGAATTCTTGGGTGCACCGTTTAACTGGGACTGTACAGGGACTTAATGGTAGAGTCCGAAATTGGATGCACGGACGTTGGTTGCATTTGGTGGCTTAAAATCCTTTGAGCTATTGATTGGGAAGCAAGTGTTTACTCGACAAGCAGCGTTGGCACTTAGAGTATCTTTATCTAGTCTATCGAGTATTTTCTTTTTCTCCAGTAAAACTGATGTCTTTTGAAGACTGTCAGATCTTGATGGTAGCAGCATAAAGGAGTAGATTTTTGAAGAGAGGATAATTTGAACAGACATCTCATGGTTGTCCCTCAGCTTAACTCATGCCAGCTGCAGTTTCAAAGTCATTCAAAAAGATATAAAGAGAATGTATTTATTTATTTAAGAAAAAAAGGACCTAAACTATCATGTACTTTATGAGTCACTTTACACCTGTAAAGTTAGTTGTTTTCTAAGAAACACCATGAGATAGGCACATTCTATTACAACTAAGTATTTAAGACTGAGTACTAGATTGAGAGGTTTTGTTTAATTAAATCATTTTAATTTTATTTTTGTGTAATTAAAATTTGATTAAGTTTAAAATACGTTTCCAAGAATAATATTCCAAGGCTGTTAGTTTATTATTTATTATCATTATTATATTTTTTCGTTTGTTGGGTTTTTTATCTCTCCCCTCTTTGGGGGACAAATCTGAATAGAGGTTGACACAAATCCAAAGTATCCTGAAGTCATTAATACGAGTTCTGGATTTTTTGGCAGCCATATCCTGCCTGAGGTTTGTCATAGTTTAGTATCACAGCTACCACAATGATAATATTTGAAATTAAAACCACAAATGAAAGAGTGAAGAAGCTGTATTGTTGCAGGTTTGGGTTTTCTTCAGCAAGGGATTCTGTGTAGGGAAAAAACCACAGTGGGATGTTTTAAAGTTTTAAAGACTAAAAGCACGAAGATTAAATAAGCATTTTTTCAGATGTTTTGGTTCTGAGGAGCTGACCCACACCCAACTGCAAATTCTGAATCTGGAGTAATGAAGAGTTGTAAAAATGAGTAATAAAATAATTGTGCAGAAGAGCATCACTATGTTAACAAGTACTTTGGTGTCACTGCGGCCCAGTTCCTGCCAGTGGGCAGACGGGGGGGACACGCTGCTGCAGCAAAGCTGGATGAAAGACAGACCTGTGGTTCTAACCCTCTGCCTTTTAGCAGTCCTTGGTAAAACCAGTTACTTTTCTGTAAATCGTGAAAGGTGCTGTGAGAGTTAATCCAGGTTTTATACTACTTTGAGTGTGATCTATTTGCACTTGAATCCTTCTCGCATTAGGCGTGTGTGCAGTTTCTAGCAAGGGGGCGCCAAATCTTTCACTATTGAAATAAACGTGAACAGGTTTAAAATGCTGCCGGAGTTTAGAGAGGTTAATGATTGTTAAAAAAAGGAAGCAAATGTGTATTAGCATTAAGAACTAAATACTGCTTAGGCCTGACACCTGAAAGCGTGTGGCTCAATGTGCCTTTCTCGGGTGAAGCTTTGTGCTTATTAAAAGTTAGAAGTATGGGTGTAAGGGGGGGGAGTGACAATACAAGCCCTTTGGGGTAGCTTTTACTGTGTTTTGCCATCTGCTGTCCATTAGCTCTCAGTGCTCCTCTAGGCCACTGTAGGGTAGATTGCAAATTCTGCTAAAGAGTATGGCAGATGGGGGCATTAAAGCTTAGTTGTCTCTTAAATAGCATTGCAGCTTTAATTTCAAAGCATTTTGAGTTCTGCTCCAGTGGCTGTCCTTGTCATATTTTGGTTCTAATAGACGATACATATGGTGTGAGGATTTAAGCCTGGTCTCTGAGGTTAAGTCATCTGTGTTTATCACCCGGTACAGCTTTTCTGTAGTACCAGCAAATACAAAACTGAGTGAAATCGAGCGGTCTGCTAGAAGGTACAAAGGTTCTAACAAAGCCTCAGCTTGGCTTAGAATGTGCTCATCTGTTGGTCTGTGGCTTTGAGAAATGAGCCTTGGTCCCTGTGTGTGCCTCACCAAAAAATGTCACGTTTGAAAATCTGAAGTCTCTGCCCTTTATAACTTTTTCTGAATACGTAGTCGGTTCCTGCACACGCTAATTTTCTAACTAGGAACGAGTGCTGCTTTGTTCTACTTCAGAGAGCGCACCTTCAGAAGGCCGTTGGTCTGTCGGTTTGAAAAGTACTTCCCTGATCTCCCAAAACACAAACTTCCATTGAGCCCGTTGCCCTGATACCATGCTAGTTTTGGAACAGTCTTACACACTTCATTAGTGCCATGAAGGCAACAAGATTTGCACCAAGGAAAAGCTTAATTTATGTCATCTTAATTTCTGTGTTCCTCTTACCTGAGCGGTCAGCAGACCTGAGATTTCGGGTGCGTGTGACCTACTATGGTATTAGTTTTCCATGTGTATGAAGAGATGGCTCTTTTCTGCCTGGAGATACAGCCTTCAGTACAGCGAGAATTTATGTTTTTGCTGTCACAAAATATCACACTGGAGATAAACAGATGAAAAGTTCTGCAGGAGCCTGAAGACACTGAATTTGAATCTTCCTTAGGGTTTCAGTGGTGGGTAGGTTACCACAGTCTCATCTTTATTGCAGCTGCAACAGCATATACAGAACTGTTGAAGTAGTCCACGTACCATAATCACTGTAATTTGGCAAGATAACTACTCTTAACTGTAATCACAGCATTATGACTAATATCGTAACCAGGGTATTGCTTTTTACACGTGGGCCTATAATAACGTATTATTGATAATAATTGCTTGTTTTTCCTAGCTCTGTTTATGTCATGTCTTTAAATCTCTATGAAATTTAGTTGCCAACCACCCTCTACTAAAGAAAGTGGAAGAGAAACGTCTAGATTATGTTTCCTCACATTTTAGGAGACAGTCATAAAATAATTGAGAGTCTTACCCGCTTCTGATGAAGTCATACGTTAGGGATCTAAAACTGGGTTGTGGAGATGCTATACAGGTGTTGACGGACATCAAAAGATTTGGGTCAGTGGAATGAAGAGTGACTTGAGCAAAGAGAGTTTGGTTCAAGCCTACGTAATACGGGGACTGGTGCACAGGCTTGGAGAATAGTTGGAGTCGTAGAACGACATGCTAACATTGTTTCTGCCCACGGCGGTGGTGTTTTGGATTATACTATTTTTCGTTACGTAAATGACCTCTAAGGTCAAATTGTTTTCCATTTTGCGTTTTGCAATAATCTGTACGTTCTTCTGGTGGGTGATGATGTTGCCGGTTGGAGTGAGAGAGATGATGTTAGTGTAAGTGATGCTCTGGCCTTCTTCCTGTAAAAGGAATGGTGTGAAGCACTCAGTTGCGATTGTATGAGCAGGTGTCCTGGTTTGAGGTAAAACAAACCAATTTTCTGTTCAGTAATTTTACTTTTTTAGCTGGGCCTCTTCTAACTCACTCAAGTCTGAAACTAACAGCATGTTTTTCGGAAAACTGCTCCCTCTCCCAGTGAGCAGAGCTGATCACACTAGGGATGGTGCAGAGATGCCCTGGCTTATACTCATTCCTGGAACAACCAGGAGCAGGGAAGGACGTTATTTGCCCCGTTGGAGGGTGGGAAGAGGAAAAGCCTTGAGGGGTCACCCCTGTGGGGAGGAAGGGACAGGACAAGGGACCCCAAACTGACCAGCTGGGGTATTCCATCCCACCTGCATCATGCTCAGTAGAAAAGCTGAGGGATCAAAGGGTCAATTTTATTTTTCCTTCGATGGCCAGGGCTGTCAGGAGCAATAATTTCTTATTGCTGAAGCAGTTGTGGATGAACAAGGCCAAATTCGTGTCAGTCACAGATTTAAAAGAAGAGGGTTGCACTGCAACCACTTTGCAGATAAAACTTTTTTAGTCCCACAATAACAGCTGCACAAAATCGAGAAATCAGCCTTTCCTTCCCAAGGTGGAGACAAACACAGTCCTAAGAGTCTCGATTCCTCCTAGCACAAGTCTAACGAGTATCTGTTCCGATATATTAATGTGACTTTTTTGTCTTTCCATAAGGACCAAAGCTCTTGAAATCCAGAGTACTTCCTACAGCGGATACCCACTCCTTAAAGCTTTGAGAGGTGGTGATGGTGCCAGCACTGCAGATGTGCCCTTACCCTGGACTCAGAGAGGGAGTAGCCCACAGCTGTGCAAACAGGCTGTCGTTCAAGTTTACTAGAAAAGGCCAATTGCAACGCAGACCTTTGTGAAACACATCCAGGTACTTTGCTTTCATGGAAACGTTATTTATTTTTTTTTATACAAACTTTTTTTTTTTTTTCCTGAAATATCCATCCTCAATGAGCCTATATCCATACTCTCAGACCTTTGCTGCCTTTAGAACAATTTTCTTTGATTTCTTAACTCCCTTTAAGGATTTAGAATGCAACTCTCTATCGGGACAATGTACTTACACTGTCTGTAAGCACTGAATACGTGTATAAAGGTGTTACATAGAGCTTGAATTCCCTTTAGCTTCTGGAAATGCTAAATTTGCATTTACTCTGTGTAGCTTTCAGTTCTTAAACCCACGCACATACTTGCAAGAAATTTTTGAAGTCTAATGTGTTTTGTACCCATTTGATGTGTGAACTGGTGTGCAGAGCCCTGCCAGTCAGTGCTGTGTCCACCAGAACCAAGAAAAAAACCCCAATGCCTATGGCTATGACAGCTTAGTAATTTACTCTGGTCAGTACAGGTTGGTGGGCAAACTGTTTGGAATTACTTGTGTATGGAAGATTGGGAAATTTTCCTGGGCTGGAGTTGATATTAAGAGACTGAACTCCTGAGCCAGTGTTTCTGAGGGGCTGGTAACTACACTGCACAGGGAAGTCTTTGTGAAAGTCCTTAAAGATGAGTAGAGTATGGATGGTGTGTTACAATTGCAGATCCTCAGAACAAAATTCGTGTGCATTTGAGCACAAATGAACAAGGATTCATCATTGTGACACTGTTATTTACAGGCACTTTCTCCCACTGCCTGCAGCTGGGACTGCATCAGCAGGGAAAATGTGATTTCAAGTACTTTAAATCATTACCTGTGCGAATCAGAGCAGCAGGGTTATGAGTGTGATGGAGTTTTGCACGAACTAAGTATGATTAGGAAATCCTCTGGCTCAGGACGGGCATTACGGTCCTGCAGGATGAGGACTTTGTCTGTGAACCTGCTCAGCCAATGCCAAGGTTTAACCATCACGTCAGAGAATAGATCTGGAGCCTTCCTGGGAGACCTGCGTGATGTTGGTGTTTGAGAGCTGGCAAAGTTATTTGTGGAGAAGCCGAGTTTCTGAACAACTGCAGTCCCTGTTGTGAAAGGATGAAGCTTAAAAGGAAAAGATGCTGAAAAAAGTGGATTTCTTTAATCTTGTGTGGCACAGCCTCTAGGCACCAGGCATCCTCATTCAGTACGGGTAATCTGCACATAGTCACCCATTTCATACTCAGGCCAAGTTCACCAGATTATCAACATTTAACCCATCTCTTTCCCTGAGGTGACTGACAAAATATTTTTCTCTATTATGAACTGAAAAGTATTAATTTTTTTCCCCCACTGCCATTCAAGTGGCAATTTGGACAATTATTAAAGCACAGAAACACTTTCTTGGCTCAAAGTGATATCATTTGAATGGACAGTGAAAGAAAAATGATGAAGTATATGCTTATAATGAAGTAAATGTAAATGTATAATTTTTTTTATAGTTCTAATCACCAGTAATAAAACCTGCCATATGGAAACATAATAGCTTATAGGTATTGTGGAGTTTATACGTGTACAGTATTTCTTCCAAATATTTTTGAGTTCCTATTTAAGGCAATTGCTCAGGCATTTCTGGTTTACAAGGGATGCTTATCCTTTGATTCATGTCTCTTTGTGAGCTTAGAAAGCGTCCCTGTGACGTGTGCATCTGTAAGGCAGGTTCATCTTCCTCAAATGCTCAGTATTTGAGCGATTTGGTACAATGGGAAGAACTGGAAGAACTGTGAGAAGGAAACAATCTTGATGAGAAAAATCAGCCAGCCGATACAATTAGTATTTATCACAATATTTACTGAAGTTTAGAGTTTTACAAGTCTGGAATATGGATCCAAAAGGTCTGAAATTAAGGAGCACAAGTACAGTTAAAATTAAAATGCCTTTAGATTTACACCCCCCAGTATAGTGTATTTTTAGAAGTTAGGAGCAGATGTACAACACACTGATCACGTGTATAAGCGATCAAAGTGTTGGGGTTAGAAGAAGCATTATTGGGGCTGTTCTTATGTGATGATAACAACAATGATTTTGTCATTTGTGCTTCTTTTGCCTCTCCGCAGATAGCCATGGTAGTGTTGGTAAGGATGACTGTACGTGTTGCACGCTAACACATTGCACCGTAGGCAAACGCTTGGGTTTATGAGACCTCTAAACCGGAATCGGACAACCCTTCTGCCTGGTAAATAGTTTCTCCCACAGGTTGGGTCCCTTACACACCTGAGAAAAGGGAAAAAAAAAATAATAAAAGGGCTGTGTATAATTGTCATATAAAAGATGTGACATGATCACTAAGCCCATTTCTTTCATTGGCCGCAAGGAACTATCTTTCGGAAATGTCTAACTGTGATGTTAATTACAACTCACAGCACTGAACTCCTGAACACAGATGCAACTGTGTGGATTTTAAATATATATGTTGGTGTAGTATATGTAACACAACAGATACAAGCAGCACACATGTATGTAAATGTATAAATGCAAAGCACCTGGTGGAATTTTAAATATGTGAGAAAGAGTTACTGTGTGGGCCTGTTATCTTTCCCAAGTTACTAGATTTCCTGAAGAGCTATGAAGAAACAATTCCATATCCCAAATCAACCAAAACCTCTTTAAATCAGATTATTTACTCTTCTCTACTTTTTTTTTTTTATAACTTGTGAAATACCTTCTAAGAATTCATCCCACTTCTTCCCTAGCAGAATATTATGGTGGAAAAAGAAAAAAAGCCAACTATCAAAACTGTTGTTTTGTCTTAATACCTACTTCATTTAAAATCCTGCTGCTTCTTGCAATACCCCTGGGCAGCCAAGACAAGGACAGCATCCCTGCCCTTCTGACACCTCTTTGAAACCCTCCCAGCATCATCTGGTGTCAGATCTCTGGCAGGACCGACTCCGGGGACACCTCGGTCAATGGAGAGGCAGCAGGAATGCTGCAGAAATGGAGCTGTTTTGCTATGATTAGTAATGGGTAGTGTTGGATGTGAGTGATTAGCTGAATGGTGTTGCACCCGAATGTTTGAAGGGTGTAAGAACCCGTTGTAAAACCACAGTCGGGGTGCCCTGGTTTGGCTGTGACACCTTATGTGCATGAATAAATATTTACCCTTGTAATCTTATATTTTGCATCCATGGCCCCCTTGGTCCGCACAGGCCAGTCAAGTATCTTAATAACAATGAGCGCATATATTCAGGCAGATAGGTCAGGTGTGCTGGAGGAGGAGAAACTGTGTGTTAGTAAACCATAGGTAAGCATAGAGAAAAATGTTAAATATGGGCATGCTTTACAAATGCAAATGTGGGCATTGCTGCTGTAGCTGGAAATAGTAGCTGAGCAGAGAAGAAATTAATTTCTTTCTCTCTGATGGTGGCCAGAGCACATGGACACTGACTGGCCACAGGTGGGCATTTTAAATATGGGTTGGTTTTTTTTCTATAAATGTTGCAGACTTAGCCCAGCTCATCCCCTTGATGCTCTCCACCGAGGATGGTCCAGCTGCCAGGTGCTCTATCAGCAGTGTGTGGTCCCTGGGCAAGCGGCAGCATCCCCCAGCTCTCTGCCTACTCCCAGCCTTTCCAGCTTCCCCCTTTCTTCTGCACTCAGATCCTCTGCCATTGAACTGCCAGGATTTCCCAGCTCGCGTCTCTTACCTAGCATATGCTGCCCTGAGGAAGGCAAGTCATTACAAAGAAAGAATGAGAATACCTTACCTTGGCCTATAGGTCCTGGGTTTGGTTTTTGATGGTCTTTTAATAAAAAAAAAAGAATAAAAAAGAAAAAAGAGAAAAAGAAAAAAAAGGAGAAGAAAAAAAAAAATGTGAGACTGAATGAGGAAAATATCTGCTTGTATGTAACTAATTAATATGCATTGCAATCAGCTGAAAACTTTAAGACTAGGAAATGATGGTAGCAACAGTTCTGAGGAGCAGAGTTGTCATGGACAAAGAGTGTGCATTAAGAAAAGTGTAGAGCTTGAATACTAAAGTGACATGTTACTAGCATTAATGGGAACAAGGTTTAAATCTGCTTATTCCTTTGTGCAGGCAGACAGTCCCATGCTCGAAGGCTTGCTTTGTGTCTGAAATTTACTTTCCTGTGTGTTATCAACACAAGGATATATGTTTTATTGATGCAGCTGGGTGCCTTTTACCCACGTGCAGCTGATAGGGCCAGACTTTAAAGGAAAACCTTAGTCTGCTCTCTAAGCATCTGAGGCAGAATGTTTTTAGTTAGTGAGTTCAGATTTTTCAAAAGATAAATCCCATAGTAGAAAACTAAGGCTCAGCCCAAATGCCACTGAATACAGCAGAAATTGGGAATGCAGCTTTGGGAAGCGCAGGGAGGCTGACTTTCTAGGAGTGGGATAATTTAGAACGAAGATGAATTTATACTGGTGTTGTGTGTCTGCCCTGGTGGTTTCCCTTGCCCAGTACTTTCATCAGCACAGGTACCTCTCCCATATATCTTAATTTTCTATCCCTTGTTTTATATGGAATCCATACGAATTATCCGTGAGGTTAAATACTAGATCCATGAGATTATGCACACTGTGGAGACAGGGAACCCTGCCAAGAAGATCCTGACTTTGATAGAGAACAAAGGAGTTAAAGCAGAGTGATGCTGCATTACTTACAAGTGGTAACGGCTGCTGCGTCAGGAGTTGGAGAGGCTGGGACAGCAGATGAGTTTGTTACTGTGAGAAGAGAAAACATGGAGTTAAACATTGTCCACATTTCAAATACATCAGGGACTCACATGAAAAATAGTAAACTGCTCAACACAGTTCAAGAAATGACCAGAAAGAAATACCTTTATTTTCAGCCGTTGTGGACTCAGTCAAGGCTGTCAAAGAGAAAGTAAAAGCCACACTTCAGTAACTGTCCCATTACTGTGGGGGCAAAGCATTACTGTTAACGGGGAGGGAATCAGCCTGTTACTCCCAGGATCAAGCCTTAGACCAGTTCTACTACAGCTGAAGCCATACATACCTGCTGCTCTGGGGGTCGTTGTTTCTGCCAGAGCTGATGTAAGACAGGAGAGAAAACAAAGCCACAGGTTAACTGTTGTCCCAGCACTGGGAATGTGTGAGGGACCCCAGCCTCAGGAGACCTGCAGGTCTCGATGAAGCAGAGATCAGCCATGGCACTTGGAAGATGCTGCTGCCGAGGCCTGTGTTAGCAAAGGTGTTGCTCCTGTACTGATACCAAACCCCTTTCCCTCCTCTGTTGTGTGTGGAAGCCAAGGGAGGGGCAATTGGGATTGTCCCTGAAGATCAGGGTTACATCCATGAGATCGTACCCTCAGTGGAGACAGTCAATACGTGATCAGAACTTGGGCTGACAACTAAGCATGTAAGTCAGAGTAATGCTGTGTTACTTACAAGTGGTAATGTCTTCTGGTTCAGGAGTAGGAGAGACTGTTACTGTGAGGGGGAAAAGATGAAAGTAAATACTTTCTGCAATTTAAATGTATATTTCTGTATCCTCAGCTGCAATATCACACGAAACCCTGTGAGTAACTGGGCTGCACTTGTCTGCACAGCTGAACATAGCCCAAGTGTCGCTGCACATGGCTGTGAACATGTATGCTGTGGTGACACAGCCACAACGATGGTGTGAGTCCCCTCTGGAAAACCTGACAGCAAGACCTTGAGCTTGAACAGGGAAAAAAAATAACCTGGTCTAATGGGAGAAGTCCCTGTCCAGAACTAGGTAGTCCTTCAGGTCCCTTCCAACCCAAACCATTGTAGCATTCTATCATATTGGAGCTGGACAGGACACATCTCTGGCAGCCAGTGTTGCTTTGCCAGGGAGGCAGGCACTCTGCTAAATCCTGAATCAAGACTGAAAATGTGACAGTTAATTCCTCAACTCAGTTAGGAGCACTATGTGAGTGAGGGATTCCACTGTCCTTCGTGGTTTGACAGCACCTCTGTTCACCACAGGTCAATTAGTGTCCAGAAATAAATACCTGGTGTTTCAACCATCCTGGACTCAGTGGGGGCTGTCAAAGAGAAAACAATAGTAATTTTTCCAATACTGAGCGAGCAAAAGCATAGATTGAGAAAGCAAAGCAACATTATCATTTAGCTGTAATTAGACTTGGTATAATGAGATCCCAAATCCAACTACATTATGACAGTTTACCCTGTAATTTGGCATTTGTGTGAACCAACTTGTGGTATTTTCACCACTCCTGAGGATGGATGGAAACCATGTGTGTCTTTGTGTATTCCCACAGAGGCAAGAGAGCTCAGTGTGGCAGGACACCTCTGCCCACAGATCCCACCAGGAGTTTGTGTTCACCTGAGCACCTTGCATTCTTCAGGGCTAACAAAGAGGCTAAGAGCTCTCTCACCTCCCAGAGAGAATGAATTTCAGCTCAATGCTGCTAAGATCCAGGGGAATCAGCGCTCTGCTGTGGGATAATCTGTGTTGGACTAAACCCGAGATAAATAAAGGACCACTGAAGGACTCCATACCTATTACTTCAGGTGTGGTGGGCTCCATACCTATTACTTCAGGTGTGGTGGGCTCTGGAGGGACTGTCAAGAGAGAAAATAAAAGCCATCAAAAGCAGGAAAGCCAGATCAATGCTTTCAATTACAACGCAAGAAAAGCAGTAACACAGCCTGGAAACCACGGCCAAGGGATGCTTTCTGAAGCCTTGGAGAAGGCTGTGGGTGTTCTTGCCTATCCATCGATGTTTCTGCTATGCCATACTCACTGCCACCCCATGCGATGACTACAGCTCGGGCAGACTGAAAACCCTGGTTGTAACAGGTATAATTTCTGTCCTGCCTCCTCACCCAGGCTGAAATCCAGTATAAATTGCTGTTTGCAGTGAAGTAGCCCCACCACTGGATGCTCTCCTAGAGCCTGGAAGACAAGCCACCCAGAACTCCTTTTTAAATTAAATAAACTACATGCACCTTGGGAAGGTTAATTGGGAACTTCCCCATAGGATCTCACTGTCTCTTGAACAGAAATAGTTGAGTCCACAAAAATGCAGTGGCTCAAGAGCCTACACTGATGTCTAGGATCAGACACATCACATTCTCATCACATCACTGCCAGATCCTCCATCAAAACAATTTCCTTCTGCATCATCAGCTGGCAGGAAGATTCTTAATTTTCCTCAATAAATCTCACATAAATATGACACAGATCTTGGGAAAAGAGTACAAGTTTTTAAAGAGAAGAAAATATGTTTATAAACCTGCACATCTGACACGAGCGTTTTGAGGGTCTCAGGCAAATAGTCTTTGTCCCAAAAGCAGATTCCAGGTTGGTCTGACAAAACCTGCTGGTGGTCCTCTCTGGAAGAAAAGGCCTATTGCTCCACTATTCCCTCTTTGCTTCCCAGACACCCAGATAGAGGAATCCCATGTTGGAAGGACGAGAAAGCTCCAAATTATGTGGAAGCCACAGTGGCTGGTCCCACCTGTAATCAGGGAGCCCCTGACCATCCTTCTTGGCTCTCATCAGCCTCCCCTCTCTCTGCATGGCCACTGCCAAGGGTCCCCGTTTCCACAGTGGCTCCAGCCTTGAGCCAAGCTCCTCCTTTCACCTATGCCATCTTGAACGCATGGCTTGGGAAACTTAATTCACACTAAATAAATTGGAGAAGGTGAGTACCTTCACAGATAACACCAGCATCTTCCTTGTGATAGCAGTCATGCGCGCCCAGCCCCATGTGAGAACACTGCTCCAGGGAGGACTCATCCCCACTGCATGCCACTTCATCCAGGAGGATATCTCCTGTGCCTTCCCCAAAAAAGGCGTCTATTTTGGCCGAGATGGCCTTTCCGCAGCCCAGCTGCCTGCACACAACTGTGGCGTCCTTCATGTCCCAGTCATCATCACAGACGGTTGCCCAGCTGTCATTGTGGAAGACTTCCAGGCGTCCTGAGCACATGTCCCCTCCGTTCACCAGTCTCAGGGACATGTCTTGGAAGAGCAAAGGGAAACACATGGGCACCCAGCAGCTGGAGAAACAGGCTTTCCAGGTGCGTTTATCAAATAGCAAAAGCCAACTTTGTTGTGTCTCACAGTAAATGGCAAAACCATGAAATTAAACTCATCATTACAAGTCACAGTGTATGAAGTTCATCAGCTACCGTAAATCCTTGCTCTCATGGTGTGCCATATACACCTGGGAGTAAATATAAATATTTTTTTATCTTTCAGGCTTTGATATATACATCCATAGCTAGCATCACCATTCCTATTGATACTGTTATTCTTTAATGTCCAAACTTTCAGATAAGCCTCAGGTATCTCAGAAACACATCTTACATGCATTAACTTGCTTTCAAATTTCTACCTATAAATTTTTTGTCTTCCTACCGATCCTTAAGTTACTGCATAAACTATGTCTGCTGTGAAAGCTTTGCTGAGACCCATCTAGGGAGAACTCACCAGCTGGAATGGGACCTCTGGTGACCATGGGAGTGACAGGCTCTAGGAGAGGAAACAGAAAAGTGAATTTCTAGTTTTACTACAGAGGATGCTAAATAACATTCCTCAGTTACTATGTGAAAAAAGGGAAAGCAGTAGTGACAGAGAGCAGCCCATTCATCTTTGGAAGCATCATCACCCAAAGGGAAAAGGCTGCAAACTCTTTTTTTAAATGTCAGGTGTTAATGGTTGCAGAATAGAGAACTGGCAGGAAAACTGGGAACTGATTTGGAAAAAACCTAAGAGAAGTTGCTAAAAATACTTTCCTACTAAATACAAGACAAGAAACTTTTATTTCCTAGTCAGAGTTCATAATTTGTGGAAAACCAGGACTGAAATACAGCAGTTATGATGTAAAAGTATGATTCAAATAGTAACGTATAGAGCAAGTAACAGAGTATGAAATGGTATCAGATGAGATCAACAATTATACTCCAGGCAGCCAAAGGATTTGAGAACTACAATAAAAAATGTAAACACAAACCTAAGTGAATAAACCAGATGAGTTAACAAAAAGAAAAAAAAAAATGTGGTAAAGCACAACCATTTTCATAGGTCTTGGTTTCATGCCTGAAACCATTCCACTGATGGAAAAAAACTGTACATCAAGGCCATAGCCTGGAGGTAATAACTTTGCTCAAAAAGCATAGTTTAGGAGGGATGTGCTCGCGTACCTGCGCAAATGACACTGGCATCCTCTTTATGTTGGCAGTTATGGACAGCAATCCCTCTGTGGGAGCAGTCCCACAGGCTGTCCTCATCCCCTCGGCACTGCACGTCATCGAGGAGAATTTTCCCAGAGCCTAGACCAAACTGGGCTTCAGACACAGCCAGCAGAGCTTCTCCACATCCCAAACTCCTGCAGACCACCTCCGCTTCCGCCAGCCCCCAGCCATCATCGCAGACTGTTCCCCAGCTGCCGTCTCGGTATAGCTCCACGCGGCCTGAGCATCTGCCATCGCCGTCTGCCAGCCGCAGGGACAGAGCGGAGGCATCTGTGGAGAACGAGCCCGCGTCAGTGGTGTCCATTCATCTGAGGTGGTGGCACTGCCTGTCCTCAGGCCAAGTACCACCCCAGAGAAGACAGGAGCTGGCAGCCCACAGCATAGTCTGCTCTAACAAAGGATCCTGCTGTAGTAGGATATTGAGTGTTCAAACTCCTCTTTCTACATGCGATACCCAACAGGCATCTTTCTTGGTGATCTGTGGGGAAAATGATCCTCACCCATCAACCAGCTGTTACCTCTCCTCACTTTGTGCAACAGAGGGAAGGTTTTCTACCTTTCCTTTACCATCACTCTAGTGCTGCCTAAAGAACGAACTTGAATACCCAGAGCCAACCTTTTCCTGGGGTATGGTTTGGGGTTTTTTGGCTTTTTCTTCTCCTTCCTTTAAGTAATACCTGGTTCAGCTTCTCTTCCCATCTTCACTAACTCTCTAGCATAACAGATGGTTGGCACAGCATCATTTCCCCAGAATAGTAGCAGAGCTATTTCTACAGACCAGGCTCATTTCTGAGAGCTGGGTACTTACAGAATACTCTCCACATTTATCTCACTTTCAGAGAGAAAAGCTTTTAGAGATCTGAAGTTCCAAATTAGTTTTATGGGTCTGGAGTGTATTTTTCTTTCAGAGAAAGAAATCAGAGACACTGCCGACAACGTAATTGAGTTCCTCCTAGTTTGTGGCCATCATAAACTGTACCAAGTATACACACCTGTCTCACTCCTTGGTGGGTCAGTGATTACGAGGTGTTCATTTTGGGACATTTTGCTGTCACCTGGCAGCCATTTGTAACCAACTAATGCACATCCATTCAGAATGAGGGACATCTTTCCTAGGACTCTCTTTCCCCTTAATTCCTTTTTGCTGACCATGATCAAAGCTCCTTCCCTCCCAGTACCACGCTTATGATTTCCTTCAGCAAAACTTGGCTGCAAAGAAATGTCAGCGGTAATATGCTTGGCCCACTTCCCAAGATCAAGGTCTAAGTTTATAGAAAACTGCCAAATACAACTTCAGGGAGAAAATAATGATAATAATTGAGGCCAAAAAATAATTAACCTGTTGATCCAGGCATTGAGTATTCACCAGCAACAGTGAACGGTGTTAAATAGAAAGTTTAAGAACTGAACTACATTAGCAATCTAAATCCAGGAGGGAATTGTGAGAAAGATTAAAAATTCTAGATCCAGATCCAGAGCTTGACTTAAATCACAGGCAGAAATAAATTTCTTGTGATTCAGCTAATAATAAAAATGGCTTTCTTGGGAGGGAGACATCTTTCCTATTAAAGTTTCCAAGTAAATCAAGTATTTCATTAATTTGAAATATGAACCTCAATCTGAACTTAAAACAAATAAAGGACTGCTTAAGTAACAGTCCAAGAATCTAATGTATTCTTGTGGGGATGTCTACAGCTGAAATGAAGGCTTTTGCTTTCAGCAAAATAATAAAATAAATAAATAAATAAATAAAAATAATTCAACATTTGTATCTCTTTGAAATCAATGCTTTGTGCTTAGTTAAGTGCAGAATATAATCAAAGGAGTTGGGAACACTTAGTTTTCCTGAGCTTTTAATCCAAGGAACAGTGTACCAACAGTTTGTACAAATGAAAGTAATGATATTTTTAGTTAGAACTCTAGAGGAGCCTTTTTTCTCCCCTTTAACTGTTGAACAGTGTCCCTGCTAGACTGAGTATGCATAAATAAGATCAAATTGTTTGCTCAAATATTTGATTGAGTAGACACAGGGAAAAACAATAGTTACAAGCACACAGTTCCATAGTAATGAGGGTGTTCTCAGGCAACCATACACACACTATGCATTACTTCCTTAAGCCTGCCTAATAGTCAACAGATCACTCACTTAAGAAATTTATGTTTGACTTCTGAAAGCCAAGCAAATAGAAGTAAATCTTGAGGGATCACATTAATTTCTCAGTTTCACCAATATGTGCGAAGTGCAAACTTCTTTCATTGAGCTAGGATATATAACCCAGGCTGAGTAGGTAAGGCAAGTGGCAAAACCTGGTCACAGCTCTGTGAGACACTCTGCAAAGCAGGAAAGTTTTCACTTCTGGCCTTTTGAAAGGGAAACTACTGGCAAGAAAAAGGTAGAAAAACACCAACTGAAATTTCTTCTTCACTAGGCTGAACATTTGTCTGTTCATATTCAAGGTGTTTGTAGAAATTAAGGCAGATAGATCCTAGATACTGAATGTGAAATCTTTGTTTGAAATACAGTTAACGGGACCAGCAGTAAGCACATCTGTATTGCACTTTCCAGTGCTGCTACCACTGACACCGAATCACTGAACTCCTGTCAGCATAGATAAGGCTGTAGAAGACAAGTGGTTTTAAAACAACGTTGTGAAGAGAGGAATTATCAGTTGCCTTTGTAATTGTTTATCACGTTATGCAGCATCTTGGGCTAACAGATGGTATGGGCATTAAAGAGCCAGCCACAGCTACCCCATCGTCATGAGATCCTTAGCCCTGGCCGCTGAAATGGGAACAGGACAGACAGAGCAGCAGAAGGAAAGGCAAGATCTGTGCACTCTCTGGAAGACACACTGAGAACTCAAAATGATCTTCATAAACTGAGAAAATGTCAAACAATCAGCAAGCTGCAATTCATTAAAGACAGGTGGAACGGACTGCTCGATGGAAAGAGAAAACCAAGGCACAAGGGCAAAAATCCTCCTCGCAGCTGGCACAGAAGGACCATGGAAATATTGGAGGTTGGTGATGTTAATGCTGCAGTGAGACAGTCCGGTCTCAGTCGTGCTCTCAGGGTGATATATGGAAGCTACTTATTATATATGGGAAGAGACCTCAGCTGCTCAGTTAGTGATTGCCTGTTTAAGAAAGATAGGGATCATGGAGGAGGTTGGATGAATGAACCAGGAGTATAATAGGCTTGAAAATCATGAGCTTTGAGGAAAGTTTTAAAGAAGTGAATTTAGTTTATAAGCAAAGTGTCTTTCACTATTCTGAAGTGGGATTATAGAGGGTGGCCACCGGTTCCTCTGCTCGCCGGAGTCCACAAAGAGCTAAAATTGCAACTGTGGGCACTACACAAAATGTCCATCAATAAAAGGATTTTGAATATAGTGTTCAATGCCTTTTTTTTTTTATGTCTTGAAAATACCTGCCAAGTTCAGAGGCAAAGTACACACAGACATCTCCCCTGGTGGAGATTTGGACAGGAGTTCAAAGCCTACTGGTGCTTTAAACTTCTGCTTCATTAGAAGAGGAGGTAGGACAGAATATGGTGGATAGGAAGGTTCCAGCTCAGCTGATGGCTGATGCAAAACAGCCCTGTCTGGTGAAATTCTTATTTTAAGATTTTTTAATACTCAAGAAGTTATTTCATAGATTCATGAAAATAGCTAATTAATTGAAAATATTCAAATCGTCTTAGAAAACAGATGCCAGAACAGGAGTTGCCCCAATAAAGAGAATGGGGAAAAGGTGGGACATATGTACATATGCTGCAGCATGATCAGTGCTGATGAAGGGCTGGACCAAAGCTCTGTGTACATTAATTTCTCTCCCCAAAGCAGAGGGGACAGGGGCATAAAGAGATGCTGAGGAGGAGTAAATGAATGGGAGAAGACAGAGTATGTTCAAGTTTGCCTCTTTGCCACCTCCTGTTTGCAGCTCAGGGGCTTTGCAAGCTCCAAATGGTACCTTGCAGTGTGATGCAGGACAGTGACAAGAGACACAGGCAAGGGGTTTGGATCTTGATGATATTTAAGGTCCCTGCCAACCCTAATCATTCTATGATTCTATAATCTGACTGTTCCTTACCGTCCCTCAGTGTAGACGGTGATGCTGGAGTTGTCAATGACTCAGTTCTGTCGGTGACGGGGGCGGATGTGATTGAGTTGTCTGCTTCTGTAATGGAATAAGTTGTTGCAGCTTTGAGGAAAACAGCAATAAGAACAATAATGACCAAATGTGAATAGGAAAAAGAAAATTAATTTTTTTGGTTAGAACTGTCCATATTTTTCATTTACAAAGTGTGAAAATACAGGAAGCTTTGCTTTAGAGAAACAGAAAGCTTACCCTTTGTACTTCTACGTCTCTGTCACAGCGTAATACTATGATAAATATTTAAAATGTGGATTTTTAAGCTTCGTAGCTACTGGAGAATGAAGCAATGTGTTGTCAGCCCTCTTTATTAAAACTTCATTGGATACTCTTTCCATACAGTGTGGCTTTTCCTTAGCTCACTTGGAGTAAAAACTGATTTTGCAACCATAACTTTGTAAGCTGTGCCTAGGATTCCTTGTGCAGATGCTGCCTCAGCCCCTTTATTTATTGAAGGGGATGCAGAGCAAGAATATAGTGGTGTTGAAGGGACTGTGAAAAAGTTGAGGAACAACATTATTGGAGAGAAAGATCAGTCTGCTTGATGAGAGAGTCCAATAGGGATGAGAGTAGGAAAGCACAGAGAACCAGCTTCTGTGCTGTGTCAGGTGGTGGCATCTCCATCTTCAGTACTGGGAAAGAACTGTCAAAGATTATTGAATCTTTAAGGCAAAGGTTTAATCACTGATGCTCTCCATTGTAAAATATCCACTTTTGCCCAACAAAAGCACTGATATGTGGGCACTTTCGATGATGCCTAAATTATGCAAAAAGTGTAAGCAGCTTAAAGCCCCAAATTGTTCATAATTACATATCTCCCAAGCTTTGACAGCCCAATATTTTAGAAATGAAGGGTTTAGAAGCTGGATTATTTCCTCACTGAGACAATTAATTAGCAGTTATTGATCTTAAGCTTTATACATTTATTGCAATCCTACCAATGTATTCTACTTTAAACAAACTCAAACACTATTACTATTATTAAATTTCATAGCATAGTGTCTGTTCTTACCTTCAGTGGCTGTGGAAGGGATTTCTGTAGCTGTGGTAACATCATCTTCTTTAAATGGGATGGGTGAAACAGATGATTCTGCAGTTTTTTCAGAGGCTGTGAGAAGGAAGAAACATGGAAATGAGAAGGAAATGAGAGGGAAAGAGGATTCAGGTGTGACTGAACTCAGCTCCTGATGAATTTAATTGCCTTCAGGCTTTGTAGAAAAGGGACTCCCTGTATTAACTGTATGCCATGTGCACTGACATGGCTCAGACGTGGATCTTTGTGTTAATGCTTTGCGTTACAAGCATCAAAAAAGTTTCAGACTTCTCTCACCAGAAGGGAGAAAAGCAAAAGGACTGCGAGGAGCTAAAGTAGAACTGAGTGTTGTAATTTGGCAATAACATTTATTGTCATATAGTTTCCCAACACTGCAATGGGGCATGTTTTTCCAGCTTTATTAAGAGGTTCAAAAAGTGGAATAACAAAGGGCATTCTGGTTGTAAAGAGGGAAACGCTGATTACAGATATACCTGGCTTATCTGGCTGAAAGTCTTTTTTTCCCAGAGGTACAATGGAGAAAGGAGGGAGAGGCTGTCAGGACTGACACTGAAATACAGCATCTGGTTTTCCTGCCATTCTTTGACAGATTTCCTTGCCCTGTGGAGCATCGTCATCAGCAGGTGCCGAGAGGGGAGAGGGAGAGAGAGCTGGCTCTCTTATCCCCAGCACCTTGGGACACAGGTTGGGAGAGGCTGAGAAATGCTCAAGAGGGAATATAGTACCTGCCATTCCTCCTGGAGGCTTATAAATTGCTTAGAATCCAGATAAGTGATGTTACAAATGGTGAGAAATGTGAAATGAGTGGCTTTTTCCTGAGTTGGGCTTCTTAAAGGCATTAAAATAAAGATAATGATTTCCTTCAGGTTCTGTGGCTCAAATTCTGTGCCATTCAGCTTCCCTTGAAGCAGGCTTGGCACACAGCATTTGCAGCTCCCGAATGGAGTAGCAGCAGTCGTAATGTTAGTGATGGCCTGCCCATGCTGCCAGAAGGACAGCAGGTTGGTACCAAGCAGGTGACATTTGTGGAGAAGCACTAGTTGCACTGAGCGATGATGATTTTGCAACATTTCTTGGCATGTCCACTGACGTCCCCTCCCAACCAAAACTTACAACCATGTTTTTCTACCATGCTGCATTGCTGTGCAAATGTCCTTCACCTGTCTGCAGCGTAGTTGGGATTTCTGTTGTCTCCCTTTCCTCTGTGACGGCAGTGGAAGCAGAAAAGGCATCCGTGTTACCAGGGAAGCCTGTTAAGGGGGAGAAATCAAACGGTTGCAAGTAGCAATTAAAAGCACAAGTGTGATTTGAAGAGCTCATGACTTGCTTTAGGTCTCAGGCTTGATTAAAAAAAAAACAAAACAAACTCTTTATCAGTCTATTAAAGAATGGAGAGGCAGAGGTCCAAGTAGGGGAGATGAAGACAATTTCCTGGCTCTGCTCCTTCTTGTTTCTGGAGGTTTTTTTTTTTTAATCTTGGACACACAAAATCACAACGATCTGGCCACTTTTGCTTTACAAGATTGTAAGTGTATTATTGCTCGGAGGTGCTACACTCCTGGTAGGTCCTGACAGCTTGATATTTTTAAGGTGAAGGTGTTGTAAGGGGATTGTTCCTTCAGAGAGATGTTTAATTTGTAGTGGTCTGCTATGAATATTTTACAGATTTTGTGTGGATGGATCTGAATCCATCTCAAAAACCCAAATTAACAGAATATTTGTTTTAGATAGCACTTGCAAAATGGCCATTCTTACTTTCATAAACTGTAGGTTCAGGAACTGACGTGTCACTTTCCTCTGTGACAGTAGTGGAGGCAGGATCTGTAACAGAGGTCAAGAGAAAGTTGAGGAAACAAAAAGAAGAGGAGAGATTGGCAGTAATTAGGAATGAACATGTGCACCAAAATCTTGATCAAAGTAAGTAGATTTGGGCTTTACAGGACACAGAATCAATGTGTCACCCTTTATTTTTGCCTAAAAAAAAAAAGACTTTCACCTTCATTTCGTATTTGATAATAAAGATAGTATGTATATCTGACTGGATTATTTTACTGCTAAAGATGCAATAGTCATTTGGAAAGATGCAATGCAGAATGACATTTTTCTTAGGCTTTTTTCAGCATGTGAGTGTGCCTCACCTTCCTCGAGGGTTGTCAAGATCTCCCAGGCAGACGATGTCGCAGTCTCTGCTGGGCTTGAGGTGGGTGCAGAGGAGGGATCTGCAGAGGTAGCCGGAGGGTAGGGAAATATGTTACTAAACAGAATTGCCACCATGGAAAAGAAATGACATTTGAAGGATCTGTGAAATCATTAATACTTCAGGCTTCATAGAAAAGAAAGTTAGTTCTTTGGACTTTAACTTTTGGTAACGTGGCTCAGAAGAATATCTTGCAATTAGTAATTATAAGTGAACCTGGGAGACTAATGCCACCAGTGCACTTCTCAGAAGAGTACAAACATAGCTTATTTCCATTCTACCTTTGCATTAACTTAGGAACCAGGAAAAATCAAGCAATATTTTTAAAAGAATTAAAGGTGAAGAAAATATCCAGGTAAGAGTGCTTCAGTGAACTGACTGGAAAGATCTCACCACACATACACACAGTCTTGACAATTGTACATGCAGGTAGATTTAATCATATGCCCATTTTTCTCTCCAACTTATGACAATGAAGATGGTGTTGGCCATTGGCTCTTCCAAGACTGATTCCATGCAGAGTTGTTAAATGTTTTTATAGAATTCAGTGTTCCTTCTCTTTGCCCTAAACAAATTGCATATATAGCTCAGAGTTTCCACACATGACATTCACAATGTGTTTTTTTTCCCTTGCCTTTGCCCGCAGAAGTCGGGAGTTCTGTGGTAGATGTCGCAACAGTGCTCGTTGTGGAAAGTGTTGTTGCAAGGGTAGAAGTTTGGATTTTCATTGAGGATTCTGGAAGTCAGAGGAAATAAATTATTAGAGAACTGTAAGGACAGTCATGAAAACTGAGACTAGAAGTTTGGATTTTCATTGAGGATTCTGGAAGTCAGAGGAAATAAATTATTAGAGAACTGTAAGAACAGTCATGAAAACTGAGACATTCTTGAAATGAAACACCAGGTTTTGTGCAGCACTGGGTGAAAGCATCAGACTAACTTCTGGTAATGTGAGTGACATTTCTGTCAATTAACATCAGTTCTAAATTAACTTTAGAGATATTTGCCAGTAGTGCCATCAGTGCAGAAATAGATTGTGCAGAGTTTGCAGCAATAGTCCAAGGCTACTACAATGGTTTTTTACAGGCTCGAGTCTTTAGTATAAATGGTTTGGGGAACCATGCTTCCACTTCTGGGCTGCATATAATTGAAAACTGCATTTTTGTGCCCAGTCCTGTGTGGCTGTGTATTATGAAGAGAATTAGTAATTTACTCAACTCTCAAAACCCCCAGGAAATATGATTAACTTCCCTACTTTGAGGTTTCCAGGGTGCTGTGATTATTCCAGGAACAGTAAAAAAAACAGGAGGCAGAAATTTAGAGATGGAGTGTTAAGACTTGCCTTATGTTTTCCCTAATTATTAGCAGATGAGCGACAAATACAGCTCCTGTGAGCAATCCAAAGAACAGAAATAAAGTTACAGTGGATGAATAAATAGTAATTTGGAGCAACAACTAATAATTCAGACTATTGCTTTCTAGAATACTGTCTGCCAAGGAGCTCTAATCACATGATTTTTTAGGTAATGATTAGTCCCTGTGTATCTGGGGACACTGTGAAGAGCTAATGAACTTATATCTCAATGTCCTGCCTTACCTGTTGGTACAACTGTGGAGCGTGTCACACTTGTGAACGTCAAATAAAAGCAAAAATTTATGTTTATTGTGCAGTTGTTTATATTTCTTCAAAACCAGCTGCTTCTAGCTATGCAGTCTTTGATATCAGTTATGTTTTGATGAGACTATTAATTTTTATTTTCCATTCAAACATGCCTGCTGGTTCAAGCCTGGATGTGCCTCTATCTTCTCTTAACTGTTGCCTTTCTTCTCTTGTACTCTAATGTTGACTAAAGTGGTCCTGAACTACCACCTTCTCACCATTTTCATACTCCGTTCTTGCTGCTACCAATCTTGATATTTCGTCCAAGATGTCTTTTTGCTTCTCAGTCATACAGACCAGCCTAATTACAAGGAGCCTCCACATGGCACTCATTTCAGCTCTAGTTTAATTTCCAAGCTCTACTCTGATGTTTCTTGCATTTATGGTCAACAGGAAAAGCCAAAGATTTTTTTTTAAAGAGCATAACTTTTTGTTTGTTTGTTTTGGTTGGGTTTTTTTGTTTGGTTTGGTTTTTTTTACCTGAACAGATGACGCCTACATCCTCGTTGTGTTCACAGTTATGTGTGTTCCAGCCAGCGTGTGGACAGTCCCACAAGTAAAGTTCGGTTCCTCTACATCGCACATCATCCAGGTGGATGTTTTCACTGCCGGTGCCAAAGTAAGCCCATCCCAAGACAGAAACAACTTGGCCACAGTCTAGTTGTCGGCACACAACACTGCCGCTGCTCGTGTCAAAGTGATCATCACAGACTGTCCCCCATTTGCCTTTATAGTACACTTCAACCCTCCCAGAGCATCGGTCCCCTCCAGACACCAGTCGCAGTTGTGGTTGTTCTGTATTGAAAGCAAAAATTTCACAGGTAAACCTCTCTGTTTTCTTATTCCCAGGATATTCAAACTTCTTATGTCTAAGGTTGTCTCCCCAGCTGTACAGGGCTGGGCTGACCAGTGTTTCTGTGTCCCCAGTACTGGGGGCTTACCGGGGAATGCCTGTGGAGCATGAAGAAACACAAGGCAGGGAGATGAACCATTAATCCACAGTTAACACAGTTACCCAAATTGGAGTGATTAATTCAGGCCTGTTCACATGGCTCTGCTACATACAGGACCTACTCCATCACGGCAAGTTATCGTTGGCTGCGCCAGTGAGATCATCAGCTCACCCAGCACTGGCTCATGTCAATTTACAGGGGTGCCAGGAATGTTCTCACCCAGAAGCACGTCTTGCTCTCTTACCTTTTGGTCTAAATTTGTCTCTTATCCATTCTTTAAATTTGTCCCAGCCTCCTGAGTTCCACCAGAAACCATTTGCTGTGGCAGATAAGAAAGAATATTAACATGGATGTAACATATCACAATTTTAGGTATATATTGTGTTTAGCTTTGTGCTGACACAGAGTTAGATACAGTTAGTGTTGGTATGTGGTATTTTTCAAAGCAATTCTGTGGTTCCTCCCTGTGCCTGGAATGATGCATTAATTCCCTCATAGCTGAGTGGAAGATGACTTTAGAGGATCTTATTTCATGGCACACAAAGAGCAAAGGGATCTGACCCTGCAAATCCTCCCGTACATCCTTTACCTCCAGTGAAGACACAGGCTTCTGGGAGAGGAGCTCTGCCCAGTTTCACTGGGGCAGCAGAAAGGTTTGCTTACCTTTGCCATGTGTGGTGACCACGATAGCAGGAGGGCCTGTGGATCATTTATCTGTGCAGACCATGACTGCTGTTTTGGCTGACAGCCCACCACCTTAGCTTAAATTTTGCAAATGCCTGCTCCAGTCTGCATGGGAAGCCCAACTATGTCTAACTCTGCAGAGAATACCATACTATATATGGCATATAAAAGTATTTAAATACCAGATAAGGTATTTAAAAAATGTATGTCTAGTTAAACCAGACCAAAACAACATGGTTCAAATACCATGGGATGAAATGGTCTTCCAACACAGGATACACACCTGTGTCTGGTTGTGTGGTTTTCATAATCTCTAGTTTTAGTCACTTAAATGCATTTGAAAAATCTATTTATAGTCACTAAAAGAAAAAAGGATTTATGCAGCCAAAGGGTCAAAGTAATGCTTTCAAATGGCAGCTTTTAAAAATAATATCCTTGCTTTTTCAGAATGAGCATGTTCTTGAGGGTTGTGCCTGATTAATCACTAACATTGGGAGAAATTTAATTTGTGGACTTTTTTTCCTTTTTTTTCCTTTTTTTTTTCTTTTTTTTCTTTTTTTCTCCATATTGGCATTTGATCTTCAGACAGTTACTTTCCCAGACTTCTACTCTAGTGATACTAATATCTTGGGTTTGCAAGACAGGATCCTAAGTGATTTTTCCAGTCGGTTAATCCAACCTATATCAGGTCAAATCAAAGATGAAAATGAAGCTATTGAATAAGAACAAAGATTATAGGGCTGCTGAAGTGCTGGGATTTGACCACCTTCTTGAAACACAGCTTAGTCCTCTTTGATGCTGAACTTCCCTCTGGGATGCATTTTGCTCTTGTTTTATAAATAATTCAATATAACCAACCCCTTAATCTATGAAATTATCTCTTTTGTAAGGGATTGACAAGGCTTTATTCATGGTGCCCACGCTGATAATTAAAGATCAAAGTATCTCATTCAAACTAGTAAGATTACAAGGCAGGTTTGGCTTTATTGTTGTTTGATGTTGGAAGTAACATGGCACCGCAGTAAAGTATATTTCCACCTGGGTCTGACAGGCTGCTCTGTGTTTATTTTTTTCTCTTTCTAGACATTTTAATGTACAGTATAGAAGGATTTAAATTCAAAACTAGAGTATCAGAATAAGAATGTTTGAAGAGCAACTTCCCCAAATTATTCCCCTCGCAGAAGAGAAACAAAGAAAATAGCCTTCAGCCTTCTTTAGCCTATAACATTCACAGTTTATATTTTGAAATCTAATCTGTGGATTCGATCTGAATCTTTGAATTAGTAGACCAATTAGACCATCAATTTTATGGTATAAATCTTGTCAGCAATATTCTAGGAGATTCTTTGCTACCACTTCCCAGCAAGCCGGTCTGCATTAGTAATAATTCTGTCTGTAACATTTCCCTGCAAGCATGAAAAAAAGACAAATACCTGGTTCAGACAGAAGAGTTGTACTTAAGAGGAGCAACCAGGTGAGACTCATGTGAAGGTCCATTTTCATCGCCGTTGTCTGATCTAACCCAATGCACTGTCTGAATTTATACTAAATGAGTTGTGGTCTACACCAAAGGTGTGTGCCGTGCAATTTGATCTTTCTTCCTGAACTTCCAGATCAATGCCAAGGAAGTGATTTACTGACTATTTTCATTTCACTGGGTACATCCAGACATCCGGATAAGTAGATCCAGACCACAGCGCTGTTCTGGACTGGCTGCCGAGATCTTCCCAAACACTCCCTGGGCACCTTTGTGTTGATGATGTGGTTGTTCCAGGAAGTAGAGATTTACTTTTAAAGATTAGGCTATTGGGTAAGGATTCTCATACCACCAGTTAAGTCGGTTTCCAATTTACAACTGTATTAAACCAGATTAAATTGGTGTGAGAATTGTGCCAAAAGAAGACTAGCGTCCTAAAAATATCAGGGAAGTCTCAACCAAATTCTGTGAGAATCTGTTTCTATGCTTTTTCACATTTATCTGAATCCTCTTTAACATGGGACTAGATCCCTCCAGCCTGTGTCAGACCTGCAGGTATCTCACTTGCCTAGACAGATATGGTTGGGTAAGAACTGCTTTGGGGGTGAATCAGCAGAGCAATTGCTGAACTACAGCAGTCAAGGAAATGGAACAAGCTAGGGCCAGAGAGCGTGAAATTAAGTTAAAACTGTGCAAGCCAAGGAATCTCTATGTAAAAATTGAGAGAAGTGACCAGCTGCCATGCCCTGTTCTGGGGAAAATCAGTATAGACGGAAGCCATGGGGCCCTGTGCAGTGATTGGTTTGCTGTGGTCCTCAGGAAAACGCTGACACTGGTGGAGCACATTCGGGAAAATCCAAATGATCCTTATGAGCCATGAGGTTGCTGAAGGGATTTAATCACCTTGCTACAGTGCTATAAGTACTGGAAAAGATGAAGATTCCACAGCCTTGCTCTCCATCTATGTTTCACAGCTGGTATGTTTCTGAACAAACTGAGATTTCTTTAGAAATCTGAGATTTTCCCCTTGTCTCCAAAGGACATGCACACACGCTCTCTGAGAGTCTTGAGTGTTACTTCCCTCATCAACATAGACTGCACAGAGCCTCAGGAAGTGGAGCCTTTGTCTGTTAGGACCCACGAACCCTGCATTTGGATCTGTGAGATATTACACAGAAGATCGAGGCACAGCATATTTTTCAGGTGAAGGCGAAAAACTCAAAACAAATTTTTATTCTACTGGCAAGAGATATTCGATCACAGAATGAGAGGTTGAAGATTTTGTACTGCCAGTATAAATAAAATAATAAAGGACTGGGAGAAAGCATGGAAAAAAAGTAATCATAAAGAGTTCATACAACAGTTCACGCTGGAGATTATCCACCTGTTTTTGTGGTATCTTTTCTGTTAAGGTGACTGGCATGAAACAAGGGAATCCCACTTAAAAAGACCATGGTATACAACTGGAAGAGATTTGCCTCTAGCAAAGCCATGAATCCAGCAGGTTGACTCTGGCCACACAGTTTTTTCCCTGGCGTGGGGTGGTGGTGTCAACACCACTGTGGCCTCTGATACCCCAAAGGGTGCCCTCAGCATTACCTGACTGTACTGGCAGGGACAAGGTCGGTCTCAACAAGAGAGAGAAAAAAAACAGAGCTAAATTTTCTTTGCTGATTTAGAAATGATCGTTAATGCTTTTCTTATTTTCTTAACACACTGCAATGCACGTTACCTGTCTAGATACCCACGTTCTTGCCTTCACAATAACCTCTTGAGCAAAACCAGTCATGTCAAGTATCTAAACTCCTAGTTCCGTGTGTGGATTACTTCAATTCAGTGTCATTTCCTGAAGTGACTAGGTGGATTTATGGTAGATACTTATCAATATATTTCTATCCAACTAGCTCTAATCTGGGCGAGAACAGTATGGTATGTACCATATGTGGATCTTGCCTTAAGCTGTTTTAAGACGTAATGGTGGTAGGTGTGAATATAGCAAGGGCAGATTTTTACAGCTCATCTGTAGCAATAGGTGACAAAGAATGACTGGCCTCCACATTAAACATTGCAGCTCCTGTCACAGACATTAAAGGTGCCATCAGAAAGAAGATGGTAAGCCTTCAGTCCAAAGCTAAGCAAGCAAACTAATCCCGTGTGGCAGGAACCAGAAGTGATGACAGTGGGACTGACCTTTGTGGTTCCGGACTAGCAAAGCTGTTTCCCAGAACATCTTCTTAAACAAATCTATCGAAATTCCCTCATAGAAAACAAACGGCGTTTTGTCTGTAGTGAAATAGTTCTATCCTGGAGGCTGGGTGTTTAGCTTTCTTCGTGGAGGGAAGTTTTGCTGCACTGGCAATACTGCCCCTCCCTGGAAGTAGCCTTTCCCAGCTTATTTCAAACTACATAGGAATTTCAGTGTGAAATTCGTATTGTGAAAGACAAACATGCAGAGGTCTGTACATACACAGCAGCACATATATTTGCATATGTGACATACTGTTTTATGCTAAGGGGCAAGTTCTCCATGCTACTCTGCATCTCTGACCGGCCAACTTCTCCAGCGCTTGCAAAAAAAAAAAAATAGCATAGACTCACCAAAGACATTTAAGCATCTAATTTTCATGGAAAAATACTGTTATAATTTCCATGAGGATCTGGGTTTAAGGATAGTTTAAGGGGCTAAAAGCAGTAAGATGCAAACCTGTTCTGGAGGCTTCCACCACTGGAGGGCAGCGAGGCACTGTCCTGAGGGAGCAAGCACATCTCTGGATGAGATGCACTAATACCACAGTGCTTCTGTAGGATCTGAAATGAAAACTCCACTTTAGCAAATACCTTTAAAAGTAAGCAGTAGTGAGAATTAATAGTGAAAATAAAATAAGACAGCCACAAACAGCAAAACAGTTGTTTTCGTTCCTCACCAGTCTCCTGCCAAGGTCAGAGGAGGTGTTTCTGTCCACATGAAGAGCAGAAGAAACTCTGACCCACCTCAGGCATCCGTCTACTTCATCTTCCCTTGCAGTTCTTCACCTGTCACCACTTAGGTTACAAACCATGACACCTGATGGCTCTCATATCTAATGTTTGTAAAGAATTCCCCTGAAGTATCTTTGAAGGAATAAACTGGGGCTGTCTGCCTTCCTCCTGTTCATGTATTTCTTATAAAAATACCTATCTGTATTTTTTCTTTGTTGAAAAAGAAAATACTAATGTGTGTGAACTCACAAAAAGAGGTGCTTTTTTCCATGCTATAGTAATGTCTTTGGTATTTTTAAAAATATCCTTACTGCGTTTGTGAGAACATTTTTTATGTAACAAATCCTGGTTTTTGCTGAACCTGTTGTGTTCTTCATAGTCTGGTGATGGTCACAGTTACTGCCCTGATATAATGAATGCATTTGTGGTGGCAAACAGAAACAGCCCTGGCAGATCTCAGCCAGTGGGGCTGATGGAGCAGCCTGTGAAACTTGGATGCCCACACAAATGAACTTGTCTGCTCTGTCAGGGCTGACCTGAGGAGACAAAGGAAATATTTCTCTCAGGTCATCAAACACCATTGATAAGGACCTGCTTAGACATTTGAAAAATAGAGTACTTTGAAGCATGGTGGAAAATTATTTAGTTAAAACTAATAACGAAAAGCCAAAACAGTGATTTTGGAAGAAATGTCATGCATTGTTTTATCGGCTGTATCTTTTGTTTCTAAAAACAGAGAAGAAGGACCAACTTCAGGGGAACTTTAGAGGCCTTCCAGATGTACATGTAAATGAAGATTTCTTATTTTTTGTACTTTAAGAAAAAAAAAAGAGCGGGGGCTGGAATGAATATGGGAGTAAAATAATACATTGTCAAAGAGCAGCGAGGTAGAAAAGATGCAATAGGAAAAGTGAGCAAACAGGGCAGCCAAAGGATGCTTTCTTTCTGTTTTTCACAGTCCCTGCCACCTCAGGGGCAGCAGAAATTACTCAATAGCATCAGTCCTTGCTCCTGTGTCCACACCTATCTCTGCACGCCTGAGGTTAGTAGGGCTCTGGGTGCAACATGTGTGCAGCACAGGATGATGAACAGCTGTTGTACAGCTTTGTGGTGTCATTTACATTTGGAAAGGTAATATCCTGTTAAGGTTTGGAGACCCTGGGGGTGTGCCCAGTTGCTTGCTCCTATTAAGGCCCATAACGTTCATGGTTGCTGTTACCCATCCCACCTGTATGAAGTTGTGTAATGCCCTAATAGTTCTTATTTCGCTGCCCAGACATATTCTCAATTATCATTAAAACGCATATTCTTTCAATTAATTATTTTCCCGTATTTTCTCTCTGCCAGCCTTTCCACTAAATTCAACCCTGATAACCTCTGAGGTGAAAGGTGGTTTTGCAGACTGAAGAAGGTAGAGAGAAAATGGCAAAACCCAGGTGAAACCCATCACATCCCTGATGACCTTCAAACAGGTTCCTGGCATTTGTGGTGAATATGTTGGTAAAGCAAAGTGCAAACTTTATGTGTGAAGCCATCTGCTGTGAACAAAACAGAATATTCAGTGCTGTGTCTGGCTTCCTGGTCCCAGAGGAGAATTCCTTTGGGATAAGGATGTCACCCATCCAGCCTCTGGAAGCCCCAGACCACCCCTGTGAATCCTGTGAGGGGAAATCTTTGTCAGAGATGAAGGCTATGCCAATGTACATGGGTATTGGTGATCTTGACTCTGAACACAGAGGACAGGCTTTTTCATCCTGTTACCCATCTAAGGCTCTGTGTCCACACAGGTTGCTTATCTTGGCATCTGCTGCATTCTTGCAGCTTTTCCTGCTTTTCACGTTCACCTGGACAATGGTATAGTCTTAATAAAGAGGTTTTTCTCAGCTTCTAGCAAATCCCTTCGATCTCAGCCGGAGCCAGCAGGTGGTTAGGGGTCATAGAGGGTACCACCAGTGCCAGGGACTGTCTCTGGCACCCTGTATTATGAAAATGGAAGTGGCCATCTTAGTGCAGGGGGGGTGTTAGGGAGTGAGGTGTGATTAATAACTGCCTTTAAATGTCTTTTACCGACGTTTTGATAGTAAAATCAATGCAGTAAGAAACAGGGACTGATGACTGAAGCCCAGTCTCTACCTAAACGCTAACTTTGTCAATGCTTGGGTCACTTGAGAAATAAGATCCACTTATGAAAGCTACTTTATCTACTGAAAGTTTGGGGAGACTGTAGCAATTTTTGAGTACATTGACTGTGCTCTGAGTGATATTGATTAGAATGCTCTAAATGCTTTCAAATCTTAGCTGGATGGAAGTTTGCAATGACAAATACTGATATTAAAAAAAAAGGAAATAAGGAAATTTTCTGTGTAGGAAAGGGCCTCGTTACTGGTAGGAGACCCATAACGCTGGTGAGAAAAGGATTTTCTAGTTCATGAGAGAACTTTTTAATTTGACAAAATAAAAAATTAATTGTGACTCTTGCATTAATGTAAATGAGCAGAAATTGTCTGTTTACCCACTCTGCCGGAACAAAAAAAACCAACACGAACCCAACTCTTGGCGTATGGAAATTTTGTCATTATAAGCTTATTTATATTTTTAAATGCATAGTAGTATGTAGTTTATTATGTGTCATGAAATATGTTTTTCTACATCACATGAAGGAACTGTTAGTTTCTTAATGTTTTTTATGAATGATCAGTTGAATTAATTTTTCTCTTAGGAAGCAATTGAAGTGGCAAGATCTGAAAACCATTATACTCTACAAAAAAAGGTAACTGTCCTCTCCTTAGAGATTTTGAGTGCAGAGGCTAAAGCCCGTGAAACATGTGTGGTGTCTACCAGTTTGAGTGGGCTTTCATGCAGCTTAAAAAATTTGCCAATATTGCTTTTAGAGGAAAAAACAAGAGAGGAGGAGGTAGCACTGAACAGCATAAGGCACAGTACCTGGCCCCTGAGACATCCTCTATGCAGCAGCAGCACCCAAACAGCAGTCAGCAGGGAACTCCTGTTAATTGTATTCCCTATAACACTGATAAAACAAGGTTCAGAATTTATAAGCTTGTAGATTTAAAGGGGTGTGCTCTGCAGTTTGACCAGCCTTATTTTTTGTTTTAAGTTACTGATTTCATATGATGAAGATACTTTTAAAAACATTCTCTTAGGTTTTTTTTTGCAAGAGTTTGTTTATAATAGCTTGATTTTTCGATTACCTTAATTATTGTTTGAAGCCCTTCTCTTCTATGGGAGCAGGGATTAAACCCGCCCCTTGGCACATCCAATGGCAGCCACTGGCCCAAGAGGAACCAGCTGCAGGCAGCCAGGGAGAAAATTAGTGATGCCAGGTGAAAAATGGTGGCAGAAAATTTCCATCTCTCAATTTCTCTACTGTCCCAAAGACAAGCTGGGGGTGGTTGTCTTCCCCCATTCCTTCTCCGATCAGACTCCCTCCCTCCAGCTCATGTCCATTGTGGTGGCTTTGCCCAGGGTCTACTGTGGTGGCTCTGTGAGCTGGGAGGGTTGCAGGGATTTACAGCACCTCCAACCCTGACTCACTTGTGCTGTCCAGGAGCATGGACAGAGTGAATCCCAGCAAGTAAAGCCCTGTTTGGGGAACCTCTTGGGGCAGGGGTACCAAGAGCTGGCTGAGGTCCTCATCCAGTGCTCCTGTGGCTCCACGGCCATGCTCTTGGCACCAGAGGGGCCTACAACTGTAAACATTAACCAGGCAGTGGACCATCTTATCTGCTAGGAAACAAAACACTTTTTTTTTTCCAAAATGCAATACCAGAAATCCCTCAGGATTGTACAAATTCCAGTCTGTATTTCAAAGAGTTAATTTTCAGCTTGGTCTGTGAGTGTCATCCCAGCTGTCACACTTCACAGCCTTCAGGAAGCATCTCATGTGATGCTTGGATTAATCCTTGCAGGGTTGGCAGAGAGCAGTTCACTTGTCTTCCTCAACAATACATTCCTTAGAGAAATCCAGTGAACTTTGATGAAACAAAGAGGGCTTGTTCCACACTGGCAAGGCTCAGATCAAGTGTTTACTCTGCATGAACAACGTGCAGCTTTCAAATGTGCACTGCCCAAGTTGCTCAGGAGCTCTGAAAGAAACTGAAGCAACAGGTTTTGGCCACCCTCCTGCAACTGGGGTTTCACAGTTGGCTTTCTGAGCCTGCGACTAGGGATGGAAGGATCCAGCATTTTGGAAAGAAGGGCTGCCTTTGCTATATTGATATTAAGTTATGCTCCCTGACACCTCTTTGCATGGGAGAACAGATCCCTCACCTCAGCATAACTCAGTTTTCATCATAACTTGTGAAAAAAAGCTCTGCTTGAATCCAGGCTTAGCAATGGAAGAAGGTGATAACTGATGCCAAATGCTCCAGAAACACCTCATCTTCCCTGGTTGAAACTGTGTACAATCCTTTGTGTCCAGGTAACTTTAGGAAATCAGGAGCCAAGTAATTTTTTTGCTAGCAGCTGGTGAGACACAAAAGAGAATTCAGTCTTTGTACAGAGTGCTTGATTTCACCCAGTGCCTAAATTAGAGATAATAAGCTGAAGGGATGAGGGAGATAAGGCAACAAATAACAAGGTCTTGACATGCACTAGGAAGTTAACTGCATGGGAGGAAAAGGGATGAGACAGAGGGAAAAGAAGCAGAAAAGAAAAAAGTCATATGGAAAACACATAAGGAACCGACTTCATCTCCATTCTAGCAGATGGGTTTCAGCCTATAAAGCAACCAGGCAACACTCATCTCACTGCAACTGTTCAAATCCCACATTTTACCTATCCTATTTAGTCACTCACACACTCAGAGAGGTTCCTTAGGCTTGACAGGTTATGTGACCATGTCTGAGGACAAAATACAGACTTCATAGTCTGAAATGAGGGGGAAGGAGAGAAGCCATCTTTTTGAAACTATAGTTTCTGAAAACTGAAAAAAATTACAAGAAAAGAGATAACAAACATTCACACTTGACAGGATCTTTAGAACAGCAGCATTCCGATTTATTTCTACATTACAGCCAGTGACTAATTCATTTATTTCAGAAAGAAGAAGGAAAAATCTGCTTGGATGGGTACCAGGTGATTCAGAGGCGCTCCAAGTGTTATTCTAGGAAATGAAAACAAATCTCACTCGCAGTGAACCAGCTGGGTCACTGACGAGTTTCCTCAGCTAAGCACAACTTTACCAAAATATGCTTTTTTGTGTCACACTACTTGAGCTTGAGATAGAAAATCTCCTAAAATACACAATCTACTGTGAGAAATTTAATATATCTTTAGTTTTTCTCAGCTAGATATAAACTACCAAAATGAATAAAAATTAAAGCAAAGAAACTTATGAAAACAAAACTACCAAAACAGAGAAAAATAAATAAGGAAAATATTTTCTCCTTGTAACATAAGGCATTTAAGAGAAATTGTGCAAAAAGATATTATTGTGCTTGGGTTTAGGGATGATGGACAGCAAAGGACTGCAATTCTTATCTTGAACTGATCACAAAGAAAACAAGAAATGTCTTTGTTGTCTCTGTGTGTGGCAGACAATTCAGCAACCCCACTGCAGTGGCTCTCTGGTTGACTCCCCACTCAAGGTAGACTAGAGCAATCCTGGTACAAAACTTTGTCCTTGGTTGGCGAGTCTGATGGAGTTACTAAAAAAAAACCACAAAGAATATTATCAGTCAAGCGAAAGTGATCTCCAGAGTATACTCATTTAGTTATTTAATTGGAATTTGGTGCAATCATCTCAGGCATTAAAGGACACCTAAGTCAGAACTGTGAGCACAAGAATATGTTTAACTGCTTAATTCATCTTGATATCGATGAATATCTGTGTGCTGCTATGGCAAGGCACAGGGAGAAATTAAGGAAAACAAGCCAAATTGTGTTTCTTACCCACTGCCTGCAAACACAAATTACATTTTTTTTTCTACTCTCAGTCTACAAAACATGAGGATCTGTTATTAACAACTGGAAAACGAATCTACTTGCTAGCTACGGGGTCCAGAAACAAAACAATGTTTATTTATACCCAACTATAAATATTTTTATAGTATTTTCATGGGAAGGAGTACTACAGAGGCTGAATGATCTCCTGCATTCTCCAAGATTAGAAGGGAAAGATAAACAGGACACCAAACCACAGGAAATTCAGCAAACAAGCAAATAAGAACTTTGTTTCTGAGCTTTTCTTTAACCCTAGTGCGGGCCAAACAGGTTGCATGACAAGTGGCAGGAACCCATAGAGTCCATGCAATTATATTTTTTTACCAAATAAGATGTATATATTTGAAACCGAATTGCTGTGGATCCGGTCTCTTTCCATGAAAAAAAATCTTCTTAAGTGCCACTTCAGGGAAGTTGTCTGGGGGTTTGTGATTTTGTTGGAATTATGAACACTTGTAGCTACATCATCTGGGTATATGAGGTGTAATTCAGTAATTACAACATCTTTAGCTGATGCCGATCACATACTATTGAGTGAACATGTACATACTACATGGTTGAGTAGTGACAGACACGCTTGGAAGAAATTAAATAATCTAATACCAAAGTCAGACAGTTACTCAAAGCAAAAACCTGCCCAGTGATGGTTGGTGTGTCTTCTCCATGAGTGGAGGGGGTGACAACACCAAGCTCATTTAAAAAGAGCAAAGGCAGCGACCTCCATGGGCTCTTGGTTCTTCACCTTGTGTTTGCAGACACCAGGTGTCACTATGTGGTTGGCATAACACCGATCCCACTCTAAATGAACACACAAAAACCAAAAACAAAATGCAAAAGAAACATTTTTTAGTTTACATTTTGGCTTTGATTCTCTGTATTTTCAAGTAGGATATGAAAGGCAAAACCCCCAAATCTTGCTTTTCATGTTTTCATGCACCATTGGTAAATTTTTATGTGGGATTTGGCTGTTTGCATTTCCAGCATAATTCAGCCTGATTTATGAATGTGCACAACAAACTCCTCATACAAAGCAAACAACCATGGCTGGGGGCAGGAGGGGGTGGGGAGGAAAAAAAAA
>VXBJ01004080.1:3358-41755 GCA_013400055.1 Nycticryphes semicollaris
TCTGGATCCGAGTCACGGCACCAAATTTGTTATAAGTAAATTAAGACAACTCCAGCCCAATATGGAATTATCTGATCTTTATTAAGGTAGGAAAGCAAAAGCAGCACTGGGTGGCCGGGGAGTCGCAGCTCCACCAAAGGCTCGCAAATTTGAGCAAGTCAAGCAGTCCTTTTTATCCTCTCAGACACCCATCGGTCGCTCCGCATTTCTTCTTCAGGCGACTTCAGTTAAGATAACATTGTGGCAAAGCATTTCCTTACACAGGATGTTCTTATGTCTGGTACAGCATGCTTATTCTTCTTACAAGAACAGAAGTTAGGCGAACTTAAATTCTCAGTAACATCATCAAGTAGAAAGATATTTACTACAAAAATAAACAGTTTCGATCTTTGGTCTAAGGATCTCTCTTGGGATCCTACTACCGATCAGCAAATTGCCTTTGATCACCTATCACAATTTCTGGTGGAAGACGTCACGATAACTGCATGCTGTCATCTCCCTGACGTACCCCACTTATATGCACAGCCCATACCATCCAGTTCATACAGATTTAGATGTCCGAAGCACACAGTGACCAAAAGTGACTCATGCAAATCCTCTCGTTAGGCACAAGGAAATGGAAGATCATTGCCAGGACATCAGTTAGGGGCTGGTCTGGATCCTGCTTCTGGAGGTACAGACTGTTCCTTGGTTACACAGCATCACGTCACAATTTCTTTTGAGAGTCACACATGGCCGCTGCTTTCCACTGGCAAGACCGTAGTTGCTACCATGTGGGTCGTCTTCTTCCACTCAGAAGAGTGGAAATCTGGTGTTTCCCCAGGACAAGCTTCTTCCCACTCTTCCCTATCCCTGTCTGCCACCTGGCCCAGCCACAAGAGCTGTGGAGCTGGGTAAAGCTCAGGAGTTACCCAAGTCAAGGAACTTAAGCTACACTTTCTGAAGAACAGTGTTTACCCATTGTGGTTATGAGATGACTAACTGAAAAATTCATTCCTTAAGGCTTCCAAATCCATCAGAGGCATTCATGGTGTGTTGTAGATCACCACATGGCTGTTGTAGATCAGTGCTCAGACTCAAAGTAACCCGTATGTTTTTAGTAGCTGGAGCAATTAACGACTGTTACGTGTTCCCATGGACTGTGGGAGTTTCTCCATCAGTTCGGAGTCTGGATGGAAATCCAAGGAGCTTCCTTCCAGAAGAGACATCCAGCTTAATACACGGCCTCCGGGGATGTTTACCAGCCAATTCCTAACCTGACTTTTACATGCAACAACTGACCAGTTAATCTTGATATTCCTTCTAGGTTTAAAAATCGAGGTCAAGTCTTCTGGCAGAAAATACTTTGATCTAAATTGTGTGGTTTGAAGTATTTTCTATGGTTTTGCTTCCCCCGCTTCTCCTCCCCCCTCCCCTGCCTAGTTAACCAGCTGGGCTTCAACTACAGACTGAACAAGATTTTCACACGGCTACCAGCAAAAAACATTTCTCTTAAAAAAGGGAGACAGACGATGAAACCAAAAACATAGGAACAGAGGAGTTGAATTCAGGGTTATTTTTATCATCACTAAAAGAAGGGGAGGGAAAAAAAAAAGATCTAATTCAATTTCAAGTTCATAGTCGTCTTCTGAGAAGAATCTGAGACCAATACATACAATTTTTCTTTTTACTTACTCATTAATTCGGTGAATTGTTCTGTTTCATCCCCAGAAACATGCATTATTCTCTTTCGCGCTCACAAGAGCGAGGCTGTCGCTATCAGAAGGCTTTGTTTCACCGCACGCAAGAAGTTACAAATTCAACCTCAAGCTACGTGTAGCGCAGGGGATTTCAGTCAACTCGCCCTTGAAGTTTCTATGGGTAAATCTAAATATCCTTGACAACTTCCCTCTAACATCTGAGAGTCTGCAAACTTTAGGGCACGCCACTGGGAACTACTGACGTCCTTAAAAATTGGTGAAGGGCTGAGGGCGAGTAGAAACCAACCTCAGATCGCCACTGACCTGCTTTTACAGGCAGGAAAACTTCAAAACCCCTGCAAAAACTTCATGTCTGGGGTGGGGTCAGATCCAATCTCAATTCTTTACCCACCCAGGACCAGCCTCAAGTTCCAGCCTTTACTTGGTGTCTCACCATCTCTTTCTCAAAGTGCTTTAGTTCCAGGAGTCATGTATATAACCTTTGAGGAGCGGGGAAGTGCAGAGAGAAAGGAAGGAGAAAGTCCCAAACTCTCAGAAAAAAACCCCCAAAAACCAAAAAAACCCCAAACCAAAAAAGGCAGAATTATATAATCTTTTATATTTTGTGGAGAATTCAGACTGCAGTGCCTGGAAGCTACATGCAAACCTGCCAGAGCCTCACAGTACGGGGTTCCTACTTCCTCACTGGGCACTGCCTTTTTTTAATATGTAAATAGAATCTCTTTCCTTTTCCCAAATTATTCTTAATTGTAGCTCCAAAACAAGTGTTGCCCCAGTACAGCCCAGGAGCAGCAGCGTGCTCTGTGTGTTAGAGCACAGTTGTGATGACTGACCAGAGAGATCTCGAGGTGCTGGAGCGAGGGCAGAGGAGGGCAACGGAGCTGGGGAAGGGCCTGGAGAAGAAATCTTATGGAGAGCGATTGAAGGAGCTGGGACTGTTTAGTTAGAGGAAGAGGAGGCTGAGGGGAGACCTCATTGCTCTCTACAACTACTTGAAAGGGCATTGTAAGAAGTTGGTGCTGGTCTCTTCTCACAGGGAATTAGCGATAGAACGAGAGGGAATGGCTTCAAGCTGCAACAGGATAGGTTTAGGGAGGAATATTAGGGAGGAATTTTTCCCAAAAAAACTGGTCAGACCCTGGAACAGGCTGTGCAGGGAGGGGGTTGAGTCCCCATCCCTGGATGTGTTTCAGAGTGGTTTAGATGTGGTGTTGGGGGATCTGGTGTAGGGAAGAACTTTGTAGAGTGGGGCTGATGGTTGGACTCGATGATCCCAAGGCTCTTTTCCAACCCAAATGATTCTATGATACTGTCCATCCCTTATCCATACGTACTCCTACCTGTATGAGCCATGACAGGGGGTAGCTGGGGACCACAGCAGTGAGGAGGTGGCAGCTAGCTGGTTGTGATGGGGGAATCGCCTTCTAAGACTGGCAGCTCTTCAGCAGCGCTGCTCAAAACCTGCCCAGTGCCTGGCTCTACTCACCTCCTCAGGGCACAGCACAACTTCTCCCAGGGAGCCAAAACCCACCTCAAGGTGGTGATGAAGGAGCTTAAGGCTGAGCAGGGGGGAGCAGCCCAGTGTTCCTAGTGGGGAACCTGGGACATTGGAGACCTCCATCCTGATCACCTTGTGGCCAGGCATCAAAGCCAGATGTGGTTTCCCTCACCCGCAGCACTGATATTTTTTTGGTGAACCATTCAGGGAGAGCGTGTCTGCATCCATCACCATCCTTTCCGGAGAGGTGATGATCTGGGGGCAGGGGGAGAAAGGGGGGAGCCTGGCAGCATGTCAGCACTTCACACAGGAGCTCTCACACGTCAGTGCCATCCTCCGCAGAGGCTTCCTGAGGCAAAACACCAGGCCATCGTATTTATTTTTTTGGCTGAACACAGGCAGCTGTCACTGTCACTTATCTGCTTGCAGATCTATTAGTGCTTCTAAACTTAATCAGCCTATTGCATCGTTACCTCCAATTGTTCTGCACTCGGGTCTATTGACATTCAGGCATGAAGAAAATACTTTTTTGCTACGTCCTAGTTGCAACAGAAGACAGATTTACTCATGCAGACATCAGCAACATAACCAGCAGCTTCAACTGAGCCATTAATATCAGCAGAGCAACTGTGAGGAAGCTGCCCCCCATAGACAAGTCAGATGCACCTCTTTCCCAGGGATTTTATAATCCTTTATAAGACCTTGAGCCTGCAGTCAGCTCACCGCAGGCTGAGACCAGCACTGCCAGGATTTGTCCTAAAACTGGAGGTTTCCAAGCTGTCAAGCCAATGTACGGTTTTTATAACGAAGAAATCCTGTGCCACCACATGGCAGAGCAGCGATGGTGCTGCATGTGGCGGGGGCGGCTGTGTTCTTTAGCTCTTCTCATCTCTTTGGAAATCAGTTGTGTTGGCTCCATCAGAGAAACGGGGAAAGTGTTTCGGAGAAAGCTTTGAAGCGGGACAGGAGGAGAGATCTTCATCATCACAGGCCACTCAACTGCAGCCACTTCTAGGGGCTTTCCCAGGATGGGCCATGCCCCAGAGACAGCAGCATTTGGTGGTCATCCCAGTGGGTGATGCTAGATCACACCTGGGCTCACCTCTGTGCAGGCACCCAAAACAACTTCTTGGTGTTCACACAACAGGAGATCCAAGAGAACAAGCCCAGTGGTTCCAAACCGGTTCAGACATCTAAGCTTGGGTACATCAGGACCAACACCAAACCCAAGCCAAGAGGCACGAATGAAAGAGTTCTCATTGCTTGCCCCAGCACAGGTCACTGTGACTTCCTCAGCTCTGCCAGACGTCAGGTACAGAACTGCTGGGCAGATCTGCATATACGTTTAGAGCTGCATGTGCAGAGGAGCAAGAAGAAGAGCAGAAAGCCTCCATGAGACATGCCTCCCTACCCAGAGCGAGCCCTAGGCTACAGGGGCACAGCCGTGCTTGCTCAGGCTACAGGGCTAGTGGCCACCACAGCATTCATGCACAGCACAAGAACAGGCAACACTTTCCCAAGTACTCACCTAGACCCAGCTGGTTTGGGGCGGGTGAGGGGGTTCCCACATCTAATGTGGTTCACCGGCTTGGTAGCCCTCAACAGGTCTTTCTTCCAAGTTACTTCTCCAGCCTCCCCTTGAGCCCAAACAAACTTTCCACGGTATCCTTTAACACAGAGCTGCAGAGCTGCCTCCCTGGTCCCTGGTGAGCCATTCCCAGAACTCTTCCCCTTTTCCCTTAACAGGCTCCTGCCCAGACCCTTCTCAGAGGGGTATTAGTATGCAGGTTAATGAGGAGCCTTGTTACCCTCCCATGACCACCCAGCTGCTACAGGGGAGATATCTGTCACTCTTCTCTGCCACCATTTGCCATGAACAGAATAGGGGCAGAGCTGCCCCTTCCCCAAGCCCACCGATGGCCACAGATGTGCCACAGACCTGCATCTCCAAAACCTGCAGGCAGTGAGGAGACCCCAGCTATGAAGCCAAGAAAAAACCCAAACAAAAACCCACCATGAAAAGACATTAATCTTCACATAAGAGTGTGCCAGTTCAGTTCAGCGACATCAATCTGCCTTTATACCCCACAGACCTGTTAATCTGCATTTGAGAGAGGGGTTTAAGACATTAATTTAATAAAAGACTGAACACACTCCCTGGCGGTGTCCTCATGACCTACAGCACCCCAGTGCACTCCCCTCGACTCACCCCTCCAGCATCACTGCTGCCCACCAGCTCTCCCATCAGCAGCACGGGCACACTGGTGGCATTTCTCTGGATTAGGTAGTCCTAATCCAGTAATCCAGACGGGATTACTGGTTTAAAATGAATGGTGGTCGATCCATTAACTGGAGAAAATAACTCAAGAGATGGCAAAGCAAGTGTTGGTGTTATATACAAGTTATAGGGGAGAGATAGAGGGATATATACAACCTTCCCTTCTCTTCCTCTTTCCCTTCCTCTTTCCCTTTCCCTTTCCCTTTCCTTTTCCCTTTCCCTTTCCCTTTCCTTTTCCCTTTCCCTTTCCCTTTCCTTTTCCCTTTCCCTTTCCCTTTCCTTTTCCCTTTCCCTTTCCCTTTCCTTTTCCCTTTCCCTTTCCCTTTCCTTTTCCCTTTCCCTTTCCCTTTCCTTTTCCCTTTCCCTTTCCCTTTCCCCTTCCCCTCCCCTTCTCTTCTCCTCCCTCCTTCCCTCCCTCCCTCCCTTCCTTCCTTCCTTCTCTTTCTTTCCTATCTTTCTCTATACAGGTTATATATTGGGGAAGGAAAGCCACATCAGAAGGTCAAACAACTTGCAGCCACCACAGAAACCTATGCCACCTTCTCACTGGGGCCACAGATATTTTGGGTCGGAAAAGCATCCTCTGGGCTTTCCTGTTCCTCGCACCCTCTGGGACACGGGGTTGGGACTGCAGAGAGGGCTGGAAACCAGCCTGAAACTTAGTTGTATCTCAAATTGAGTCCGACTTCGCCATCAGCTGAACTCTTCCAAAACAAAAATGGAAGTCAACCACCCAAAGAAGGAAGGAAGACCTCACACGTGGCTGCCTGAGCACTTTCCTACCTTGGCTGTAGCATCAGGGGAAGGAGGTTTTCCCGCACGACCCCTCAAGCTGCAGCCCACAACCCGTGGCTGCTCCGAAAGGGTTTGCAAAGTGTTTCCTCGCAAATGCCATCGGGTTTCTCTGAATAAAAGCCCAGATGCTGTTTATGCTGTTCTCTAGCATCTTGGTGCACTATATTTTTTTTAAAAAATGATTTGAATCAAAGCTCTCATTCTTTAATTAAACTTCATTTAGCCGCCATCTGCCTGGGATCAAAATGGCTTCATGTTTTGCAACTCTTAATGAGGATTGTTACTGGATTTGTAAACACATAAACGAGAAAAAAAAAAAAAAAACAAACCAAAAAACTCCACCAAAGTCTTTGAAAAGTAATGAATGAGAAACATGGCTCAAGTGTTAAGATCTGCATCTTCACTCGTCTAATTGTAACGGAGTGGATTCTATTCAGCAGATAATCACGTTGTACACAAAACCCGTGTATAAAAATACCCTGCAACTGCAGGATCATGATTAGGGAGGCTGTGAGAATTACAGCTGAGGGAAAACAGTAATAAAGCATTATCTGTCATTTTTCCAGAGTGGGAAAGGTTAGCGTCCCTGGGCCGCAAGCAAACACAGATGCCATGGGCAGGAGTTCCCCACCCTGGCCATAGAAAATTTAAAGTGCACATTGTAGGCCAGAAACTCCCTGAAATTACAGCAGGAATTACTGCTGTTCACTCCCTAAAATATACCTGTTACCAGAACCTGGCATCCTCAAAACCCAGCCTGGGGATAATCCAGGCATCCCTGGAGCTTCCCGGCCGAGCAGCCAGGGCTGGGCAGGAGCTGCCCTTTGGTGAGTGACGCCTGGGGCATGGAAGCCTCCAGTTAATGCAGAAATTTAGGGAAGAAAACCTGAGCCCAGGGCTTTGGCTCAGCCTCTGCAGTAGCAGCGCAGCAGCCTCCCCCTGCCCCATCTCCATAACCAGGCTCCGAGCCAGGGATGGGGCTGGGGGAGAGGGAAGAGGCAGAGGAGAGAAACAGCCCTCTGCCGCCCTCCTCACTCACCTTCCATCCCACCCCACTTTCCATTCACCGCCTCTGCCCTTGTGTTCTGCTTCCTGAACTAACTCCTTAGTCCCCAGCGTAGCTCCCGTGCCCTAATTTAACTCCGCTGCCCACGTTCCTCCCCACCCCTGCCTTCTGGCGGCAGTAATTAGGGCCCCTGTGCAGGGCACAGACACGCACCCCACGAGCATCCTTCCCTTCTGGCAGGGTGCTGGCACTGGCACAGACCCGGGGTGGCCTCAAGTGAGTCTTCACTCATTACCGAACTGTGCCACTGCCTTCGGTGCCACAGCATCAGAGCTATACCTTTTTTTCTTTTAACAGCAAATATAAGAAAAAAAGAAAAAAATAAAGAAAATTCAAAAATTCAAAATATAATGAGCATGCCCTCTTAGGAGACACTGACTCGGTGAGGTTTTATCTGTGAATAAGCCCCTTTCAGACATTTTGGAAGAGAAAATTGTATTTTTACCTCCAAATCGATGTTTCTTTGTTTCCTAATTGGAGATGCCACAGGTTTGAGCATCAGGCAGAGACATGAAAGGCTTCAGATTTTGATGGCAACTGCTCAGATGTCAAACTGTATCTCTAATTGGGGTCACTGCTGCAGATCTTTGCCCTTTCTTTCAGCTGCTGCCTTTGTGCCGTCTCCTACGTTTGTTTGGGCTTTTATTATCTCATGTGATCATTTGCATCTAACTCCACAGCAAATGCAAGTCCCGAGCCAGAAAATCAAACTGCAGCTGCCTTGAAACATTTCCACCCACCACCAAAACCCTCCAGTGGCCTGAAAAGACCAGGATCCAAGCGGACTGAAATCCCATAAAACAAATAAAGCGGCACATTCCACTCGGAAAAGCTGCCACAAGGGACTTTGATCCCACCTCTGCTACCTCCCGCCCTCCAGCAGACCCTGACCGTTGCTTTCGGGGCAGGTTTGCTCCACGAAAAGGCTGTCACCCTCCTGCAGCCTGGAGGGACGCCCAGCAATGGTCACCCCACGGTGACACTGGGTGTTGCTGCTTGGATTGCCACCAAAGCCGCAAGCCCCAGGACTTGTCGCTTCACTGGTGGCTGGTGCTGGGCTGTGTCTACCCCCACACAAGCCAGGGTGTTTCTTCTTGGCTTCTCACACCAGCATCAGCTCCCGCCACGTTGCGCCTGTGCGTGCCTCTCCGCAGACAAAAAGCACGCATTAAACATGCGCAGTGGTCGGCGCCATTAGCTTCTGCTGCCAAACTCTACCAGTGGAATGGAGGTAAAACTGCGGGGATTTCAAGTAACGTCCCTCAATTTACTGGTTTCCTTCTTATATGGGGTTCAGAGCGCCCAGCAATGCCACTCGCAGCTCCTGGTTCAGCGTTATGGAACCTGTGGAGCATCAGCGGGATCAGCCTGTACTTGCTGAGGGAGCTTACCCCCACTTAAGGCATCAAATTTTCTTAGAAAGTCACAAATAGTGAAGAATTTCTCCAAATGAAAAGCTTTTACTGGACCAGAAGCCGGTTAAACACACACAACCAAAATGACTTCTGTGCCTTTCCCAGTCCTGGGCGGCCAGAGGCCAGACATGAGGGGTCTGGGGGGGAATTCACTCCTCAGGGAGCCTGAAATCCCCTTCCCACTTCATCCAAACCTGCTCGTGCTCCAGAGCAAACAGGACTCGAGGGTGCAGATCTCTGGTGATCGGAAGGGCTGGTTCTCTCGCCCGTCACCGCTCCCTCAGCATTTCGAGTCAACTTTGACACCTTTGATCTAAATTGAAGACATCAGTGGCAAAAGGAGCATTAAAACGTGTCAAAACTCTTGGTTTTGAGCACGGGTGGCACTAAGGATTTTATTGAGCAGCCAAAGCACGACAGGGACACTCTGGGTGTGCCCTCCTGCACCTACTCTCACCCATAAACACTATTTATCAATAATCTACGAAATAAAATAAGTACTTTTAAGAGCAAGGCAACACTTTTTATTTTTATTTAAAAAGGCCTTGATGGGAGGAATATAGTGTAAAAATCATTGGAAAAACTAAAAGGCATTGATACATATTGGAATATACACTTTTTACATAAATTACATTTATTTATTCTTTCATTTGAGGTTCTTATTCGGTATTGAGGTCTAATAGTTAATAGGTCCTGGGATCTGGACGTTTAGACCACCATAGTCTAACATGTACATGTTCATGGGCCATTGCTGAAAGAGAGGGAGAGAAAAAGAAGGCAAAAGTCTCTGTTAGGACACAACACAAAACCACGCATACATCAAACCTCTGACATGTTCTGACACGGGCTCTTGCTCCCTCTTTCCAAACAAGATAAAAGAACCAACCCCAAACCAAAACACCACCAGCAAACCTGACAAAAAGAAACTTCTATTTATAGTTCTCTTGTGGTTTAGTTTTTTTAATTATTATTATTTCTTAGAAGCATTTGGTGCCATCTACAACCGAATCCAAGCCCTGAGGGAGAGCGGTTGGATGTGTCTCCCTGATTTCATTCCCTATTTTCCCAGTTTCGCTGCAGGCCAGAGCTCTGCTTCTGGGATGGAGTCGGAGCTCTGTCTCCCTCCCAGGCCAGACCTGGAGCTCTGCCTTCCTCCCAGGACAAATATGGAGCTCTGCATTCCTCCCAGGATGGAGCCAGAGCTCTGTGTTGCTCCTGGGACAGAGCTGGAGCTCTGCATTGCTCCCAGGATGAAGCCAGCGCAATGTTCCCAGGATGGTGCAGGAGAAATGTTCCTGGCGCAGCTCAGACCATGGGGGAAGCGCAGGGGAACCGCCAGGTCCTGCCAAGAGGTGCCACGGGGCCGAGGTGGCACCACAGGCACCAAACCAGTGTTGCAACACAGTGGGTTCGGGGGATTTGCTGGAGCCTGTCTCACGTGTGGCTCCCGCTAATGCCGAGCATCCGCACGGGGCACTCGGCAGGATTGATGCCAGAGATCCCTGAGGGGCGGCAGGCGCTTTGCTCTGCTGACACACCCCTCCAGACACAACCAGCAGGAAAGTGGAGCCCCAGAGCTGCGTCCCCCTCCTTCGCCAAACCTGCTTGTACCATTTTATGTCACACTTTATAGTGTTTGTCAGGCGGAGGGAGGTGGTGACGGTTGAAGGAGAGCAGAGAGCAGCATCCTGAAGCAGAAAGATAGATAGGCAGTAACCCCCCTAATATCTGGAAGGCTTTACCACAAGTGAGATCTGATTTGTTGATGATGTAGACTCCATATTGGAAGAGGAGGAAGAAGAAGATGAAGAAGAGGAAGATACCGAGTTCCCTTCGGAGATCCTCTTCCGCTTCCGTTTGGGAACGCTGGTGTCTTTCTCTGCAAGGAGAGAGGGAAGGCATAAGATGTCCAAGCCCTGCAAGTGGTCCATAAATTTGGGGACCCATCCCCCTGGGGCCATCCCTTCTGTGCCACCATTGGTGACACAGGCTTGGCCTCCAGGACCTGGCACGGAGCCTTCCTCAGCAACGGTGAAGAAAATCCCCAAAATCACTGAACCCCAAACTCTGGTCCTTACAGAGCCTGATATCCCCAGACTTGTGTCCGTGCTGTGGGGCTGAGAAGGCGCCAGTGGCAATGACAATATGTCTGTACATATATATATATAAAGTTTCTCGAGCATCTTTTTTTACATCAGGTTGCAGGCATGCCCTTGGCTTTGCCAAATCTCTCCCCTCCTCTACCTAGTCACCCACTGTCATAAATCTAATAGGTTCCTAATTATCTCTGGGGCTGCTAATTCTTACACATTTGATTAAAACTGGATGAGATTTATTGGGGAGGATGGGACAGAGAGAGGAATGCGTCCGCAGTGATCACAGAAACCTTGTTTCCTTAGAAGCCCAGCTGCTGAACGATGGCTCAAATGAAGGGCTTTAAGCAGTGAATAAATTGCTCATGGTGAGTAAATTGCTAATGGGAAAGGGATAATCAAATCCTCCAGAATGTGCTGAAAGTTTCAGTCTAAGCCCAGCCTCTCCCCAGCTCACAGATCTGCAGTCGTCTAAGACAATGGTTTGCTTCTGAGCAGAGGCTGAGCCTGACTTTTCCCAGGTAGGATCTTCTCCCTTGGCTCTCCTGGGGATACAGGTGGTTCAAATGCCCTCCCCCTGCTCCCCATCGGTTTTGCCCCATTGGTTTCTCTGCCACAGGGCAGGGAAAGTTGCAGTTATTTCTTACCCCTCGGCTTACCTGTTTGTTTGGCCTCAGTGCAGAGTTCGGCAAATGGCCTGTGTAAGAGACAGGGGGTGAGAGTAGGCAGACACCATCATTTCTCCCCCATGTGCCTGTCCTCACTGGGGGACAGCCCAGACCCTGGCCCCACGCTGCCTCCTCCGACACCCCTCTGCGTGGGGATGGGACACGGAGCCTCCCACCGCTCCCCAGAGGGAAACCCCCCAAAATATCTCAGCGGGGTCTCTGAGGTGTCCCATTATCTGTCCCCACACTGCACCCATTTGCAGCATCATCCTCTCAAGCTGTACAAGAAAAAGGGAATAAACCATCCACCCTAACACTTTGCTGTGCCCACCCATGTCTGGGCACGTCCCTGCAGCACAGGACAGCAGATGCTGGGGGTGGAGCAGGTCCTCCGTGGGCACATGGTGGTGTCACCCTGCTCCAGTGGCCCCACGGTGACTTACCCCACTCACAGCTGGAAAAGCAAGGGCAACACTTAACAGAAACCTTCTCCGATCACAGAGCTGGGAAAACTTACTGGAGCTGGTTTATAATCACCATCTGGATGCTCTCCCGTGCCTTCAGGATCTTCTCCAGCCGATGGATGTCGTAGGTATTGGGGTTTCTGAAAGGGATATCGTCCGGCAAGCCGGTAACCTCCACAGCATCAGGACTGTCCCTGATGAGTTTGTAGGGCACCATGACGGGCCGGTTCAAGCCCAGAGCCTCTCCTGTAACGGCAGAGCAGAGGACAACGCACTGGCTTTACCCCACTGGGCTTTGGATCCAACCAACTGAAGGACCAAGAGCCCTGGGAGAGCTTCAGGCAGCCGTGGCTGCCGTGACGCCTGGCCTTTGCTGCAGCCACCTCCCTGCCAGCCGTTTCATGACTGCCTGCCCAATTTATTGTCTGCTTACTTAGCCTCCAACTTTAGGATCCTGCCAGAAGCCTCAGGGGAGGGGTGTTTTACAACACCAGCACTTGCACACCCACCTCTGCTCTGTGTAAAACCCATCACCACACTTGCACCAGCCAGTGGCCGGGCCAGCAGCAGCAGCAGCAGGGTGGGGGACAGCCCAGGAGAGAGGGCAAATGGGAGAGATTTGCCCATCACCCTCTTGCCTCCGGCTGTCAGCAGGTTTGGGGGTCACTGGGGTGGAGATCACATCCATCACTCATCATCACGTCGCTCCTGCCCATATTTTGCAGCATCGTATCCCTTTGGCCTCCATAACATCCTAAGGCAGTGAAATACCATGATTTAATTCCTTGCTGCACTGAAAGTCCTTCCTTCAGTGTGATTTAAACCTGCTGCCCATCTCTCTGATTACCTTTTTAGTTCCTGCACCATGGGGAGTACCCAGCATCCCTCCTGTGCTGGTTCTGACTGCAAGAGCCTCCTCTTGCCCGGTTCCTGGCTGTCCTCGCAGGGTGTTTGTCCCTGCAGCCCACCTGGCACCTTGAGCTCCAGAAACTGTGCCAGGAAGGTGGGAATGTGGAGATCTGCTGTGGGCTCAGCCCTGCCATGGCCCGAGCACTGCTGAAGATGCTCAAAGCACAGTACCAGACTCCCTGGGGGGCTGGCACCTCCAAGGTGGCAAATCTGCCACAAAGCAGTGAGCAGCACCCCAAACCAGACAGGGTTTGCGAGAAAGGTGAGCAGCTTTGACAAGGGGAAACTTGAGAAAGGAGGGAAGTGACATTCCCTGCTGCTTTGCTATCATTTGGGCTATTATCCTTCTCCTTCGAGCAATTATTCTGGGGAGAGAAGTGAGACACTGCACCAAACTAGTGAGGTGCCACCAAGCTGCTGCGGCCCAACTGCAGGGATCTCAGGGGTTGATAAATAACCACCCAGCACTTAGACAAGTCCCCAAATGGGGACAGCCATGAGCAGTGGCAGCTTGTACCCGCAAAGCTGAGACAGTGATGCCGCTCAGGGCCATGCATCCCACATCTGGCTCCTATGCTCCCCGCACCAAGCTGCTGTTTTCCCAACGCTGGGTGGAAGGAGGACTTTGATTGGCAGCACGAGGAGCCTGAAAATGGTATTTTCACATCTTCTTCGGTCTCCTGAACCTTTCTTTCTGCTGTGGCTCCAGCCAGCTTTTCCCCAGCTGTGCCCAATGTCGGGCTGCAGCTCCAGCCTTGCTCCCAGGTAAGCAGGCAGTGCATGGCGGGCATGCTCAGCACACACGCCACGGCTCACGTTCAAAACACATCAAAGGCCAGCACCAGACGGAACAAAATCCTGCTCCTGGGCTGCGTTTTAACATCCTCCCTCTCCTTGCCAAGGAGGAGCTGTCAACAAGAAGGTTACGGTCCCACCTGCCCGGGGGGCGACTCAGGAACGTCCCCAGGGATGGGCTGTAACGTGAAGCAGTGGGACGGAGCCTGTGCTGCAGCAAGCTGTCGTGCTCTTGGCCTATAAATAGAGGCCCTCAGTCGAATTAATTTTAACTAGGGCTACTGTCAGCAAAAATAAACCCGCCTGGCAATGCGTGTGGATGGGAGACTCACCGTATTTTTCATTGAAAAGCTCTTTCACTTGCTCCCGGAGAATCACCTTCTCCCCGAGCCTGTTGGCATCATCCTCATCTGCAAAGCACACACACACAAAAAAAAAACAAACCCAAAAAAAAAAAAACTCAAAAAAAACAGACAAGGAATAAAACACCCCGTTTCTTTCTTGTCCCCTGGAAAACCCATCCCGCTGTCACGAAGCACGACCGTGTCTCTGTCCCCATGCCCCCACCATGATGTGGGGACACCTGGGAGGCAGCTGTTCTGCGCTTGCACCTTGTATTTTAGAGCTGTGCAAAGTAGCTCTAAAACGTTGCCAAATCTGCATTTGCCACCCGCTGCCACGGCTGAGAGCATTTTACATCCACTTTGCGGTGCTGTAAATGACTGCAAAATATGCAAAGCAACAGAGACTCTGGCCCTCGGTGCCACGAATGCTCCCACAAGTGATATCAAGGAATGAGATAGCACTTTTATAGCCGGGCTCCTAAGTACAGTATTGTTTTATAATATGCCATATAATCAGCTTGGCTTTACTAGCTTTTTTAATTAGCCTCATCGTGCCAAACAGTTTCTCTTCCCTTGTCTCGTTTCAAATGATGTGCCTATGGCGGTGGATGTTTTTTCCCCCCAGCTATTCAGCATCCTCAGGGGGTGTCGGAACTGGCCCTGTTTGGTGGTTTTTCACCCCGCAGTTATAAAGTGCCGACTGAATGGCCCCCATCCACCCCAAGCCAGCTGGGGTGCGCAGTGCAGGGCTCCTCCGGAGAGGAGGCAGCACCACCATGAGCCTCACCGCACCCCAAGCAGGCATTTTCACCCACGCCACGGGTTGGAAATCCAGGAGAGTTATTTAAAACATCAAGGTGAGTGCTGCAAACCTCAGCACGAGGTACCCGAGCGTCCTTTGCCCTCCCGGCTGCAGCTATTTCATTTGATTCTGAGCAATCACGTGACATGATTCTGATTTTGAGCAACCTCATGATTTTGATTGCAGTTTTAAGCAATCTCGTGGCTTGCAATTTTTGCTTTAAATGCAAGTTCAAAGGCTGTTGTGAGTCCCTGCCTCCCCGTGTGGGGTCCCAGAGCCCAGCACCCAGCACCCCCAGAAGAAATCCTATGCCTCAGCCACCCTGCTGCTGAAGGTCCTGGAGAGAAGCTGCCACCCTTAAATCTTCACACCCTTCTGCTGCAGGGTACAGCCTCTCAAACCTCTTCTCCACATGGAAAACAGTCATTTTTTTCTGGGTATAACTAGGAAAAACTTAAGGGAGAAGTTTCTGTGAAGGAACCTCAGGGCCATGTTGTGCTTTGAATCCAGAAATGGCAACAAAGCAGCTTGAAAGGGACGGAGCAAAAAAGAAATAAAACAAAGGAAAAATCAAATGAATGTCACCAAGGAGCTCTCATTTCAAGCACCAAGACCTTGCCTTGTGGTGCTGCTCCCCAGGCCACTTCAGGCCAGTGGGGGCAAAACCTGCGGGCTCCCTCTGTGACTTCCTTGTCATTGATGCTCAGTTTCTGGGCTGTATATACACACCCGCATGGATGTGTAGATGGTAGCAGACAAAGAAACACCCAAAATTAAGTGTTGCCACTTGTTTAATTCCCTGGGACCGAAAAAACACAGCAGCGCTTTCCTTTCCGCTCATGCCCTGACCAACCCGAGTGCAAGAAACAAGATCCCAAGGGGAGATTTCTCCCTCCTTGCAGTGGGCAGGACTCCCAAATTCCCATCCAAGGACTCAGATGCCATGGAAAACCTGGAACTGAGCATGCATAACAGAGAAGCCAGAGAGGAAGCTCCAGCCAGTGGCGCTGCTTCCTGGGGACCTCCCCAGGCATCCAGCTCCAGGCAAGAGGGCTCTCCCATCTACCTTTGATTTTATCCATCTGGGTTTGGGAAATAATCAACTCAAGGAAGCCACTGGCACCCCTGGAATGTGCTGAGTCCTTTCCATAAAGCAGTTTTATGCATGCTGCCAGCTTCAGCTCTGTGTTATTGTTTTTAATCATTTAATTTAAATTGAAAAAAAGTAGCCAGTTGATTGCCTTATTTTTTTTCCCTAGTCCTACTCGCCTGAAGCGAGGACCCCTGCACTCCCTAGGCATTTAGGTACAAGAAGTCACATTTTTTAAAGCATCGTTTGCTCTTTTCCGATAGGGCTTGTCAGAGCTCGACATTTCTTTTACAAACACCAAGTCGTATTGAGTAGTGATTTAAAATGGGGTGTAGGTGTCTGCTGTTGGACAACAGGATCTGAAACACCGCCTATTCTTCCAGACACTTGAAAAAACCACAACAAAAACAAATCCAAGGTATCCCACAGATCAATAATGGTTCTGTCTGGGGTCTCAATGCCACATGCAGAGTCCTGATCTCGGCCGGGCAGAGCCTTCCTCCTCCCCGTGCCGCAGCCAGCATCCCAGGGTGCTGCTCCAGGCGATGCACGTCCTACACCCGGCCACCGCGCTCAGAGTAACACCCTCCCGTTAGCCAAAAGCCTCCTGAAGCCCGTTTCATCAGGGAAACAGCCCCTGCCCAACTCTTCCCACTGGGAAAGGGGCTCGGGCCTCTCCTCCAGGCAATCCCAGCTTTTGTCACAGAAGCACCCAGCTGCGATGGGCTGATCCTGATCCTACATCGGTCAGTATCTGACCCTGAAGCCTAAGAGGATAAATGCACACCTCTTCCCCAACTTCCAGCTTCAATGGGGACAATTCAGTTATACCCCCGTGTAAATCCGGAATAAACCCTCTGACTTTACTGAGGCTAATCCACAGTAAATCAGGTTTAAATACAGATCGAATTAGCTCAACATATGCATGATTTCAAAGCAGAGCTATAAACCTGAGGGAGCAGGCAATTAACAGCTAGACAGGCAGACAGAATCCCAGCTGATGGGACTAAGGCTGGATCTGCTGGATATACACCGTGCCCTACCACAGGTACAGGCAGGTCAGCTCTTCCTTACTCCTATAAATTAGAATATAATGTTAAATCCCCGGAGCCTACATGACTACAGACCAACCCTGGCCCAGAGCATGCATTACAGCAAAGCCAAAAAACCCACAACCCAAGTCCCTGCAACCTCTCCTTGTGGATGGCAAGTGGATTTTTTTAACCAATTAATTGCCCGGACACATGGATGAGCTGAGGGGTAACGTGACATGCTGGTCTGTCTGGAGCAGAACCAGCACCAACACCGAGGGACTGCAGCAACGGTGCTCAGAAATGCAGAGGGAATTAATAACAATAAAATACCCTTCAACACATCCTGCATTGTTCAGTTCTTGGAATCACAGGGAAACAGAGCAGAGAGGAAAAAGAAAAAATACCTGAAATTTGGGGGCTTAAGACATTTTCATTCCCATATTAAAATGCAAGTGCATTTCTTGTCTGCTACCATCTACGATGCATCAACTGAGCTACGTACCATTCAAGGCAGCGTAGGCTTTTTCCAATGATGTTATCCGTCTAGGGGCTACAGTGCAAGTTAAAAGAAGACAAAACAAACAAACGGAAAAAATAAAAAATAAAAAAAAAAAAAAGGAGAGAGAAAGAAAAAGAGAGCCATGAGTGCTGCAGCTTGGTTTCTTGGTCACAAATAAAAGCAAAACCCAGGGTGACACTGTCCCTAGCAGCTTAAAATTCTTCTGGTCCCGAGGCCCCTTGGCTCAGAGATGCTTTTGGTAGCTAAATACCTGCCTGGTGGGCTGGGCTCTCCACCACACACCAGGCAACTGTTTTGGGATGTGCTTGAGCCCGTGAGCATCCCCCCCTGAGCTACTCCTGAGCTGCGTGGCCACGGCAGAGGAGGAAAAAAATATCTGAGGTTAAAGCAGGTGGAAAGCAACAGGGAAACTGTGTCAGTTCTGCAGCAACGGGGCGGGGAGGGGAGGGAGAAGGAGAAAAAGAGGTCCCTAAGGAGATGCTGGCGCTCGCCACCAACTCCAAAGTGATGAGCGATATCAAAAAGAAATTAATTTCCTGGGGAAAAAGCAGCAGTGAAGGGGCTAGAGTCAGATTTGCATAATGGGCAAAAGGGGGAATGAAGCGGCTCATCACACCGAAGCAGCAGCCATGGGGAGAGCTGGCGGGACGGGGACTGCCGGTTGCGGCACTGGGGAGGCACTTGCTGCCAAAGTGCAAACTGGAGGGGATGGGGAGAGAGAGCATGGGTGTGTGTCCGAATATGCTGAGCTGAGATACGAGCAATGTGAAGCAGCTCAAAACATGCATCAAACGTTTCAAGCAGGCTCGGGAAAGCAGCCCTCGCAGCCCTTCAGTTCAGCAGCACCATAGGAAGAGGTACAGGCACAGGGCAGCTGCAGGCACTGATGTTTCGGTGCTAGTCAAGGTGCTGAGACTGGGCTGCAGGTGGACAAACCCTGCCCTAAGTGGCTGGTGACCACAGCACGGCCACTTGCTGCCACACAGCAGAACCCTGCCAGAAAATTAGTGATGCTGCCCAACACCTGGTCCCCTGCGCCGCTGGGTGACACCCTGCCAGGGTGGATGCCCTGCAGGCAGCGCCCGTCCCCTTGTCCCCTGAACCACTGGGGACACCCTGCAGGCAGCACCCACCATGCAAAATGTGTAGAGAAACGTGCAATGCAAAGGGGAGGAAATGCAGGTGGGACATGTCAGTGCAGGGAAAGCCAAGCCAAGAGGGAACAAGGTCCTGGCCCAGCTGCCATGGGACAAGGAGGAACGCAGGCAGAGCACAGGCAGGAGTGCAGGCAGACAGCGAGGAAGAGGACACAGCAGCATCTTTCCAACATGAATCAGACACAGCTCAAGAAGGGCAGCACGGCCTTTCATTTGCTCGGCGGCATTTGCAGCCTTTCAGGTGAAGATTTCAAGGCGCTGTTATGAAATCACACTGATTAAGACAAAATTTCTTGTCCTGGTAACCCACATGTGCTGCTTGGCCTCATCCCACCAGGCTCACGGCCGCTGTGCTGCGTGGCACAGAGGGCATCCCTAAGTGCTGGACCGCAGCTGGGATGGAGCTGGACCCATTTCCATGAGTACCTTGAGAACAGGGGGTTTTGGGGTCTCTGAAGGACACATCAGGGTATGAGGCTGGCAGGGGGCAGGAGGGAGGCAAGAGCAAAGCAAACACAAGGGCTGGGATGAGCTGGGCGATGGCACTGCCTTCCTGTCAGCACACGGATGCCACGTGTACAGGAAAAGGAGACAAAATACAGGCAAAGAAAAAGGTGGTTGGAATCATAGAGGTGCTTAAAAACAGGCTTTGAACCTCTGCAGCTACTCACACTACCTGCTTGATTCTCCACCTTCAGACTAGAAACGCTAACGAGCTGAACACGAAAAAAATACTCCACTCCGGGTAATAGGGAGGCAGATCAGAAGGAAAAATAACCCGTCTGCTCCCACGGGGGTCAAACATCAGGGCTGTGGGATGAAGGGAGAGGGGCATGGACAAGCAACCTGATGATAGAGCTGGATGTTCTCTGCTCCCATCACCGCCCCAGCAAGTGCGTTCCTCTTTTCTTTTTCTCTTGCTAGGAGTTTCCAACGCGAGGCACATCTCATCAAAGTCTTGAGGAGGATTGTGCTCTCGTGATTAGGAAAAAAAAAAAAAAACATATAAAAAGGATGCCTGGATGTGTGGTTTTTTTAATTAAAGAACACTGACTGCCCTACTTTATTAATTGGAGTATGGGAAATAATCTATCAGGGCGGTAGAGAGTTTGGGGAATAGGACAGATGGAGCTGATGTACATTTTCAATCAAAGCACATAAAAATTAACATACAGAAAGATTTTTTTTTTGTGCGTGTGCTAGATTCCTTATGCTTGATTTTTTACTTTTTTTTTTTTCAAAGGCTCAAATTAAGGCTGCTTTATATCTCTGTGCCTCAGGAAAGAAGAAAAGAATGGAAAAGTGCTGTGTTTATAGCGCTGGAGCTTCACCCCTGCTCTCCCACTTCTTTTTCAAATGTTGAGAGACCGTCCTGCTTTCAAAAAGGGGGTTTGAAGGTCTTTTCTCACAAAGTGGAGACCAGGGGTGGGGAGAGAAGAAACTGTAAATCAAAACGAGAATCTGTGGATGCCAGGAGGGTTGTGCGCCTGGGTCCAAGCCCCAGGGAGCCACATGGGTCAAGTGATGGCAGAGGCACCAGTGGCCTCGGGGCCATCATCCCACTTTGAAAGCGGCTTCAAATCCACACTGTGGAAGGTGGTTGCAGCCACTGACCTCCTCTGTGTGCTGGGCAGCACTGCCAGATTTATTTTTCCTAAAAGCAGCCTCGTTCCCCCCCCCCAAAAAAACCCACCTCTTCTGCAATCAACGTCCCTGCAGGCACGCACACCCTCCCCCTAGCTGCTCAGATTGTACTGAAATCCTTTTATCTCTTTCCGTCGCACTTAAAAATTGGGTGTCCCCAAAAGAGAGAGATAAGGAGGCCAGCCCTCCCCGGTCCTGCAGCTATCTGGGATGCTCTTTGCAATACAGGAGCTGCACAACTTGTTTAAAGCAAATTAAACCCTGGAATTTAACCTAAAGGCAACTCAAATCACCCTAAAGTGATCTTTTTTTCCTTTTCAAATGATGTTAAATTTCTCTTTTCCCCTTAAAATGTGTACTTTTCATCTAATTCTTAGCCAGAATGATCCACAAAACCCATAACTTCCCTTATATTTAAATAGTCATCTCCTGGGCTTTTCAGCTTTTAGACACCTTTGCAATAACATCCTGCTTGGGAGTAACTATTGCTTTCATTTTAACACTCCTCTGCGAAATAAAAGTGATTTTCATTGATTTTTGTTTTAATGCCAAGCACGCACTTCTGCTGCTGCTCTTCATTTTACATGGCAGGACTTTACCACACAAGATTGAGGTAAAAAGAACACTCTTAAATCTCAATTTTTAATGATCTATGACTAGTTGGAAATAATTATTTTTGTTAAGGCAGATGAAAAGTGATCAAAGGCAAGGCAGTGAATGTACCACTGTGTTGCCACCATCCACTGCAGTGTAATGGGGTGGAAAAGCAGATGAGAGGTTAATTGCTGTCAGTGGGGATTTTTGGGGGGCAAAATACAAACAGCCCTTTTTCTCAAGGAGGCATTCCAGTGGTAGTCTGACTGCAAGAAAATAATCATTAAGTCCTGGAATTGCCTCCAAAGATTTAGCAAATATATGAAATAGTCTACAACGAATTGAGATGTCATGTCAGAAAACCCCCTCACCCGTGACTGCTCTTATTTAAAGCCTCCATGGGAGGAGAGGGCGTGAAGTCCCGAGCCTGACAGGGATGCTGTGACCTCCTCCCGAGCCTGCTCGGGTACCACAATACACAGAATAAAATACACCTTTGGGTTTGTGCATGGGTTAGCCCATGCGTGGGAGCATTTAGCTGGAGAAGGAGGGGAAAAAAAACCTGCTGTGCATCGAAAAGAAAATCAATTTCCTCTACATCTCTATCTATCAGGCTGTGTTTCCAAGCCAGCTGGCAGGTTGAAGTATTTGCCTTCTGATGTGCTCCTTTGTTAATGGTGTGATTTGTGTCAGATCAGCGTCTCTTATACGTAATTATATCGATTACGGCAGAGGAACGGGAAGACAAGATGCGGCTGGAGGAGCGGATACATCCTTGGCTTACTCTGCTGTTATAGCCATGTAATTCTGCGAAAAACCAGAGTTCGGCAAAACTTGCATTTCACTGAGGGCTTGTTTAAGGTCCAGCTGATGCAAGCCGGGACCTTGCTGCTTAGGACTAAAGGATAAGAAGTCTAAATCCAAGGTGCGTGGAGGTCTCTGGGGACCTCCCCCTTGCATGACCAGGCCGTACACAGGGATGCAAGGGCAGCACTCAGACCTGCCCTGGACTGAATTTCTCAGACAGCTCAGCTTTTGCTAGAGCCAACCCCCCCCGGGTGTCTAACACCCTTTTGCTGTTTCCAGTGAGGACATATAAATGTTTTCGTCTCTGTCATATTTGTCTTCCCTAAATTGTGCCATCCCCGTGGAGGCTGGCCAAGGAAATGAGAAGCCATCCATAAAGATGACAACACCTTTTGCACCCATCTGTGCTCTCCCAACAGTTATAATTACAGACATTTGAAACTGAGACCACATTTCTGGAAGTGGCTCTCTTTTCTGGGCAGCCTAGAAGCGAGAGACAGAGCTACCACAGCAATGCAGGGAAGGATGTGACTCCAGGAGGGTGATTTCTGCCATGGAGCACACCCAGGACACCCTGTCCTCCCCTCTCCCATGTCTCCCCTGCTGTTTCCATGAGTGGGGTGCCCACAAGCCAGCAAGGGCTTTCACTGACACACTGCCGCAGCCCAATGCTGACCCTGGGGTTAATCACCCCCTTCCCACGACCCTCTCTCGCCACTGAACCTGCCAGTGCATTGCAACTTACTTATTTTAAGAAAACACTTAAGAAAGCGGGTGCTTTCTTAAATACACAACACAGATCCCTGGCCTAGTTTAGCTCTCGAAAAACATTGTCATTTCAAAGCAACAGCAGCAGAACTGATGGGTGATGCTGAGACCAGCTGTCTCAGTCAGGGGAACTTCAGCAAATGTACCAAACAACAACAAAACTAAAGTGGGAAGCCCAGGAAAGTGAGGTCAGGGGCAGCCTTCCTCCAGCTGATAAAATTATGGCTCGCCATCCACAGCTTACAACCCCCCTGACCACCATTAAACACTTGGCCAATGCATTGCTTAGGCAAAAAGGCATCATCTCTTACCAGGTTTGGGGATGAGTCCTTGAAAAGGCCTGTAAAAAATAAGGAAAAAAAAAAAGGGGGATTTAAAATGAAATGTCACTGGGAAGCCAACATGCCTGGACTGAGAATCCTCCCGCAGCCCAGGGAGGGTTAGGGATCAGCCCGTCCCTCACATGCTGTGCTACGACTGGTGTGGGACCGGCAGGAGCTCTGAGGGGACAGGGTTGCTGCGGTCCCCGGGGACACACACCCTGTTCTGGGCAGCATGGGCCACATCAGTAAGAAGACAGACAGCATGGCCCAGCAAGAGGCAATGGAACCACTCTTAAAACCTGCTTTTACCTTGTCTCACAAAGTGTCTTTGCCCTCCCCACTCGTGTCCATCCCATTGGCTGCAAAACCTGCAGGAGCCCCCATGTATGGCTGATGCCTCTCCAAGTGCTGCAGCACCCTGAGCACCGCATTTCACCAGTGCATAACCTCAGCAATGCTTCTCCTGTCTCAAGCCATCTAGAAAAGGGGCTGGGATTTCTCTGCCCATGCATCCATTGCACCAAGTGTCACATTTCCTTCCACTTACACCTTCCCCACCACATTCCCATCCGCTGCCCAGCAGGAAAGAGCAGGAGTCTATATTTTATGGTCCCCTCCTTTCTGTTGAGCCATTAGCTGCCAGCTTAATTGCTGCCTTCAGGGCTGCAGGCATTTATAGTATTTACAGCACTGTCCCATGGGGCTGGCAGAGCTGGGGGTGCATTTAGGTTGGGGTCCTTCCTCTCCCTCTCCTGCCCGGTGGGGCGGCTGACACCTCTCGCCACGTACCTCGCCACGGTGAACTTGATTTTATCAGCCACGGCCAATATCCTCTCCAGGTTCTGCGAGCCAAAGGTGCATGGCTTCCTGAAGGGGATCCCGGGGGGCAGCCCCTCTATAATCACCGACCCCGGATTGCTCTTGATCCGCTTGTATGGCACTTGCACGGGGTATTTAATACCCAAGGCCTCACCTGGGAGAAAAGCGAGCAGTAAGCAAGTGGGACACCAGGGCTGCCATTTCTACTGCGGCCCTGGCTCCATCCCCAGCCCTGCAAAGCACAGCATGATGTGAAGCAGGCTGCTCAAGGTGCCACATCAAGCATTAGGACCCACATTTTCAGGCTGTCTCCACCATGGGAGTGGAGGGGTCCCAAGGAAGCCACAAGTGCACAGCAAAGCTGGTAGAGCCATGGAGAGACACAGTTCTGTGTGAGGATGCCCTTTTCCTGGGGCATGTCCCATACCCCAGAGGTGTTCAAGACCAGGCTGGATGAGGTTTTGAGCAACCTGGTCTGGTAGGAGGTGTCCCTGCCCATGGCAGGGGGGTTGGGACTAGAATGAACTTTAAGGTCCCTTCCAACCCAAACCATTCTATGATTCTATGATGCCCATGCAACACGGTGAGAGGGATGGAAAGCTGCTGCTCATTGCTTTGGGACATTATTTGGAGATAACTCCATAGGCGTGTTCCATCTCTGGCTCTTTGGCTGCAGGACCAAGGCTACACATTTTCTTGCAAGTCATCGCTCTTGCTGATACCTGGGAACCTGCACAAGTCTTATCCCTGCCTAGAAAATGGAGAGTTTCCCTGCCCTGCTGGATGAAGAATGGATGATGGGACAGGCAGGCTGTGGGACTGCCCAGCAGAGCCTGAGTAGGTGCCCTGGGGACAGGAGGAGCAGTATCTCCTTGTTCCCAAACGCTCCTGTGAGCGCTCACTATGGCCTCTTCTTAATCCCTTCCCAACCTTCTGCCACCCTCCCAGTGCTCCCACAGCTCTGCAGTTCTCCAGTAATGAATTTACCATTGTTGTTCTTCATGAAGAGGGGGTTAAAAGAAAAAAAAATCAAAGAGTGGCCAGGGAGGGCAGGCAGTGGGAAGGGCTGGGGCACACTCCCCATCACGGCAAAGAGCACGGATTCCCAGACCCACTGTTCCCTCTCCAACCCCGTGAGGTGCCAGTCACTCATGGGGGAGGCAAGAGAAAGCACTTGACAAGGAGGAATGGGGAGGAGAGAGGAGCAAAAAAACCCTGTGAGGCAAAACTGACTCCCACCCTGGTTTCTCACCATATTTCTTATTGAACAGGTCCTGGACTTGTTCCCGCAGTGTGTTAGCGATGTCTATTCTGGAAAGCCTGGCATCATAATTTTCTGTAAAATAAAGAAACAATTATGGACTTCTGCTGGTAAATTAAAAGGCACTCTGTGACTTTTAAGTAATGCCATTTTCTAATTATAAGAAAGTCCTTATCTTGCAATTCGCTAATCTCTGGAGTGGCCCATTCAAAGTCCTTAAAAATAATCTAAAGAGAAATATGTGTTTTTTTTCCCCTTGCCTGTTTGCTAAGAATAAAAGCTGCATGAATTCGAAGATTCAGTTGCAATAATTACCGGCGTTAAAATAAAATGCACTCCAAAACCTCTCTGAAAAGCCAAAGCCTTTGAAAAGCCTCCATTCCACCCTGTGGCCTGAGCAAGAGGAACACCCAAGCAGGGCAGCACTTGCTTCTCCAGCCCATGGATTTCTCACCATCTCTCCTTTCCCTGAGGGAGCCACCAAGCGCTGGATGGGAGCGGTGTTTATACAAACATCACCCAGGTGGAAAAAGCCTCAAAAAAGGCAAACTCCAAGACTTACAAGACTTAATTATGCATTTCGCAAGGTCAGCTGACAAGATAAGCAAAGCTGGTTAATTAGGGCACCATCCAGGGCACTTCAAGCCTCTTTCTTGGACCTATGGGACTGCCTGCCCTGGCTGTGCGTCTTGTTTTCCGGTTGTCTGTCCTTCCCATCCTTTCACCCCACTTTCCCCTCTCCTCTCCCTCCCCTCCTGCCCACCCATCCAGCCCTGACACCCCGCGCCCCTCCCTTCCCATATCNTCCAGGCCCTCACCTTGAAACCCCTGTCTCTTCACGGCGTCCTCCAGCAGCGCCTCACTCGAGTCCCTCTCGCTGGCGGCTGAGACAGGGGACATAAGAGGAATTAGGATTTGCGGTGCTGCCAAAGGGGATACACAAAAAAGGGGTTTCCAACCAAAAAACAAGGTGGGGAGGGAAGGCAAGAGACGCACTGTAGGAAAACGCTCTCACTCCTCTCCTACCTAGTCCTTAACGGCCCGGCTGCCGGGCGTCTCGCAGCCTACCTTTGGCTGCCGGGCTGTCCGACACTGGCTCCTTTACACCCTCTGCCAGCAGCTCCGGTCTGGAAAACAGAGAGAAGCAGAGGGCACACGATGAGCTCCCCAGTCAGCAACACCTCACTGCTCCGCCATCCCCTGGGACAACACAGCTATTAGCCACAAACCACTAACTGTGTCTGCCTACCACAATTTTGAAGCTCCTGCAACGCAGCAGGGGAACTTGTATGTTGGAAGGAGCCATGCTACAACTGCACAGCAAGGTGATAGCAGGGCTTGTTATGAGCTGCGCTACAGAGAAATGGGTCTGGGATGGGGAGAGAAAAACCCCCAAAGCATGGCTGGGCTGGCCTAGGAGCTGCAAAACAAAAAATCTCTGTGCTCTCCACATTTACTTTCCATTTCAGCCACACACTGGCACTGGTTGCATCATTTGTTTCCTCAGCAAGGGAGGCTGAATTAGCATTTGGGCAAGAACCCCCCCCAAAACGACTAAAGACATTTTCAAAATTTAGCTCTCCAGGATCTGTTCCCTCTTTGAGGGCAATGCTGTTGCGTTACATTGGTCATGGCCTCTCACAGTGCCCCCACAGCTCCTGTGACACCTCCCTGCTCCCCAGAGCAAGGATAGCACCTTCCCTGATATCCACAGCATCCCACTGAGGCACGGATGTGCACACCTGGACCTTGGTTGAAGCTATTTCCCATAAGAAAACCTTCTGGGGCTCTCAGCCCCTCTCCTTGCCCCACGCCTGAACACCCTGAAGGTTGAAGTTAAAGGCTTTGGCTCCTCTCACCCACCCTTGGGTGCTCCCTGCTGCTAACACCAAATCTTTGACCCAAAAGCCAGCGAAGGAAAGATGACAACAACGCGGCTGCTTCTCGGGGCTGGCTCCAACAAGGCAACAACCCTTGGTTGCTTCTAATCAAGCAAATTTATTGAAGGTGACCAAGTGATGGATGTTCCCAAGAACACTGCACAGCAGCCAGAGCTCCGAGCAGGAACATTCTCCCCAAAGGATGGCTGCTCCCCCTGCTTTACCTTTTAATGACAAACTGGATGTTGTTGCTCGCTTGCAGGATCTTCTTCAGCTTGGCAATCCCGAAGCAGTTGGGGCGCCGCAGCAGGATGCCCTCTGGCAAGCCCACGACAAACAAGTCCTCGGGATACATCAGGAACTTGGAGTAGGGAACTTTGACTGGCTCCGATATTCCTATGGCTTTCGCTGCATGAGGACCAAATCTCATTAGTTTGCTGGATGTCCATGTTGGGTCAAAGCAGCTGCATCCCCAGTGTCTAACCCTGCCCAAGAGAGAGCATCCTGGACCACCTTCATTCCCCCCAGTCATGATGGGCTCTGGCAGCCCAAGGGCAGCAGCACAGCTCTGCCCCCAGCTTTTGGGGACTTCCCCAAAAGGACGAGCCACATCTCCTGGTCCTGGCCAGTGGCAAAAACTTTCTGCCAGCTCTCAAAATGCACGTGGATTTTTTTTCTGGGATAATCAACCTTTCTAAAAAGGGGTGAGCAGAGCATGCTGAGTGCCAGCCTCCGGCACTGGGGTTCCACCAGCCTTCCTGGCCATGACACATTGTCCTCGGGTGGAAAACTCTTTCTGATATTTCACACAAGTAACTGGGGGGAAAAACTTTGGTCCTTCCATCCCCAGGCGGAAGGCTGAAGGTCACGGCAGTGATTCCTGGGCTGCAGCCAGCAAAAAGGCATCGAGGAAATGAAGGGAAAGAGCTGCAATAACAAGGCCCAAGGAGATTTCAAATGCATCTGTAAGCCCAGCAGACAGCAAATGAACAAATTAGATTGCACCTTTACTCAGTTGATGGTTTGGAAATGGTAGGTGACATTTCTGAGCAATTAGGAGCTCCCTGTGGCAGAAGCCAGCAGTTGGCATGATGAACGTGTGTTAACGACCATCTTACCGTATCTCGTGTTGAACAAAATTTCAACTTGTTTCCTCAACTGACTTAAAATGTCCCCTATACCATCTGCAAAAAATAGAAAGAAAGAAAAAAAAACACAGAGATAAATTCTCTGAGAAACCAGCTGCCTCTGAGGGAAACAACACACAGCACAGGTGAGCAGCCCCTGACCTCCGGCAGAGCCGGCCGTGTGCTCTTCACGCCTCCCAGATCGGTGCCAGTCCTCCAGCACCTGCCTGCAAGCTCATCCCCGAGCAAGGAAGGGCAGGGATGCACCTACCACAGAGCTGTGCTAGTAGCCAGGAGGCAAAAAATAGAGGAAAAAGTAAAAGCGGGCAAGAGAGGGGAGGACAGAGCCCCAAGAACATGGCTGCGCTCTTCTGGGTTGAGCTTTTCTGAACCTGAATGATGAAGTATGAAGGCCAGAAAACTCAACCCAAAATACATCTGTGTTCATCCATACTTCCAAAAACTTGCAATGATGAGGTAATGCTTGGGGTTCAACGTACACTCACCTGATCCCTCCATCTGCTTTTCTTCATGTCGTGACTCCTCGCTGGGACCCTTCTCTGTCCCTGCCGAGGCAGAGGAGGGTTAGCCATGGCCAGGGCCAGCCAAATCAGGCCAGACGTGAGCAGGTCTCTGGGTCCCCCACAGTTAACCCAACCGCTCCCTCCCCTCACTAAGCCCTGAGCACATGTCCCAGTACAGGTACAGGCTGGCAGCATCATGCCAGGAGCTGTATAAGTGGAATAAACCCATCATCTACGTCCAAGAGGTCTTCCCACCCTTTGGAGTGGGCTTCCTGGAGAGGCAAGACCCAGCACTTGGCATGAGCGAGGGCAGCCACAGCGCTGGCACCAATGCCCCAGGGTAAATCCCAGTCATGAGCTGGGCATAGGATTTGCAGTAACCTGGGGCTGGAAAGGAGTGGGGAAAAGCCACCGAGGTTTGTCTATCAGAGCTCCTAGATGACTTGGTTGAGGCCACGGCTCTGGAAGCAGGTCCCAGCTCCATCATCTTGGCTCATAAATGATGTTTACTCATTTCTGACATAGGCATGAACTCCCATGACCCCACACACTCTCCCAGGTCCTTTGTTTCTGATACCTGCAACCGTTTCTAGGATGTAGTTCGACTCCTCCGAGGCCATGTGCGTGGGCACTGGGTCGTGCACCTCATCTGAACCGGGCGAACGGTCTGTGGACAAAACCCCACAGGCAGCTTTTGTTTCAGTGACGGGGGTACCGTCCCCAAAACAGGGTTCAGAGGGTTCTGGCCCATCAGCAAGGGCTGAACGAAGGCTCCCCAGCTCCTGGGAACCCCACACACCACAGCCCCACACCAGGATTCTCTTCAGGCATGCATCTGTCCTCTTCCTTCCTAGGAAAACCTGGAATTCATCCCTGAAACACACCCAATCTCTCAGCCCAAGGGAAAGGAGCAGAAGTTTCTTCCTAACCTCCACAGAAGGTGAAGAGCAAAAATCGTTCAAAATTACTTATCTGGTTTAATTCCATCTATAAAGTCAATTTTGGCTTAAAAAGTTAATGCTGCTTGACTTAGCTACTCCACCATGGGAAAACTATTCTACTAAAAATGCCTATCTCCTTAAAATCACACCTCCTTGGGTTTCCCTTACGTAACCTGTATGACATCTTCTTTTAAACCTGACTCCCCTAATGCTGGGCTCCCTGATGCCCTCAAAGAGCTACCCACATTTAGCTTTAAATAAACCTTCAGCTAGTTTAAATACTTCAATCAGGTCACTTCTTGATCATTTCCTCGCAGGATAAATAATCCAAATTTCATCAATTTCTCCCTGTAGGTGAGCATCTCTTTTCTATTAATCCTCCTCCCTGTCCTCAGCTGTATTCCCTCTGATTGAACTCAATCTTCAAATAAACTAAGAAAAGGTGGACTCTGGACTTGTAGCATGATCTGCCCGGCACTGGAGAAGTGATAGCACCTCCTCCTCCTCCTTTCACACACTGCAGCTTGCCACGTATTAGCTTTCTTCTATGCCATTAGCTGCCAAGTTGAAAATTAAAATGTTTGATCTGCTGCTAGACATCGTGCCTTCTCATTCCCCGGTATTTGTCATACATTAAGTCCATTCTATAATAATCCTGGAGCAACTCCCCAGATATCACTGTATTAAGGGGAATGCTGGGTGCAACAGAGATTGCACTGGCACGTCAGAGCAGGGCGTCACTGCTGGCCCCAGTATCGCTGGACTGTTGCTGCCCTCCTTCTGGTGAGATTATTAATTAATGTTTGTAAAGCACACTGAAAATGCAAAGTGCTAACTATCCACTCTTTAAACCCTTGAGGATCATCCTAGCATTTGGTGTGCTATCCAGGTCAGGTATGTGGAAACTGACTCTCCCAGCTGCTCCTCAAGCACCCAGCCGCTCATCTCCATCACCACCCATCGCTGACCTCTCAGGGCAGAAACGTGGGGAAATGGAGCAGCATGATCGACCCCAAAACATGTTCACCATGTGCTTAATATTAAACCTGTTCTTATGAACTCTTCATAACCAATATGGTTCTTTAAATTAAATACTTCATCAAAAGCATCCTGCACTGGATACCTGGGATCCTCCAAGCCTGCAAGTGAAGGAAAGGAGCAAACCAGGCTTGCTTTGTCCAGGGGAAATACAACATAGAAAAGTGATGAAGGAGAGCGAGAAACAAGAGCAAGCCCTAAAAGACCCTGCACTACGTCCAGAAAGCCCTCATACAACCCTTAGTATGACCTTTAGTGAAGAAGGACCAGCGCATGGGCATGGGGGGACCTTCCATGCCCCAGAGATGCCTCTTCTCAACACAACATTCCAGGATGCCACACAGCAGCCCTGACTGTGCAGAGGCCACTGTACGCAGCCCGTACCCCAGCACCTACCTGGCACGGTGATCTGGATGATGTCCAGCTCGTCTGGCTCAATTTTGATCTGCCTGATGCCACCCAGCTCTCCTGAGGTACCTAAAAGAGAAAGGCACCAAAAAGCAATCACCAGCAGGAACTAGAGATGCCTCATCTGCCCACCAATATGGGCAGGGAAATCATGGCTGGCCGTGACTTCAGTGCCAGCTGAGCAGCCCCCAGCATCGGGGCTTTGGCCAAGTGGCCTAGTGGTAAAGCCCATGGCATGGAGGTACCCAAAGAATGTCTGTGGGCATGGCCTCTGCAAACAGCTCGGCTGGCAGGAGCTGTTGGTGCCCTCAAACTGGCTGCTAGTCCTTGTTACATGCTCGTTTGCTGGGTTTTTTCACTTAAAATGAACTGAGACACCAACAAGCATTGGTGGGGATGCAGGAGGAGCCATATCCAATAGGCTCTTCTGGCATTTTTATCTCTCCTAAACTCATGTTTGGGACAAGCCCCTCTGCGGACCTGTGCTCTGGGAGGGCCAGTCGTAGCCACATCACATCAGGGCACGACCAGCTGAACCCCAGCAAAATTCAGCATGGTTTGAATCCTGCCAGATGGGAGCCCATGCTGGACCAGCCAGTCTGCAGAGCCTGCCCCAAAAGGATGCTGCATATGGTACTCAGACCTGCTGCCTCTTATCTCCAGAAAAATGTCCTCATTTAGGGAGGGACCTCAGCTGCAAGGGGCTAAGCCACAGCCTGCAGCTTGGGCAGGCAGAACAGCGAGGCTCAGTGTGGCAATTCAGTGGGTCCAAGTCCCTAAACCCGGGGAAAAGCACTTCCTTCTCATTTGTGGTGCTCAAAGCACTGACACCACCGAGCTCCTGGTGACCCCACAGTGGCAGTTTCCAGGGAAAAGGTGGGACTGTTTAGTTTGAGGAAGAGGAGGCTGAGGGGAGACCTCATTGCTCTCTACAACTACTTGAAAGGACATTGGAGAGAGGTTGGTGCTGGTCTCTTCTCACAGGGAACTAGCAATAGAACGAGAAGGAATGGCTTCAAGCTGAAACAGGGTAGGTTTAAGCTGAACATCAGGAAAGAATTTTTCCCAGATCAAGTGGTCAGACCCTGGAATAGGCTGCCCAGGGAGGGGGTTGAGTTCCTATCCCTGGATGTGTTTTAGAGTGGTTTAGTTGTGGTGTTGGGGGATATGGTGTAGGGGAATAACTTTGTAGAGTGGGGCTGATGGTTGGACTCAATGATCCCAAGGCTCTTTTCCAACCTGAATGATTCTATGAAAAGGGAACTCAAACATTGCTTTTTAAGCATATGCTTAAGTCTTGTAATTTCAATTTATGCACTTTTGAGACTCAGCTGGAGAGTCACAGGGTAAGACCCTTCATTTCTCAAACAGGAATAAAATCCTGAGAGAACTGCCTACATAGAGGTAACTGGTGCCACACATCCAAGTTACATTGCAGGCAGCTTTCCCTAGTGCCACCCGCTCCACCAGTATCACTATTTTGCAAGAAAAAATTAATTATTCCTCACCTGGTTCACAGCTTTCAGAAACACTACACTTCTCGGACCTGGAAAGAAAAGGCAGACATGAGAGGTGGTAATGGAGCAACCAAAGACAGAGCTTAAAACCCAGCGATGTTGGGTAGGATTGATCCTGGTGGCAGGAAAAAACACCGCAGCCCCCTATGATGCCAGGCAAGGGCTGTGGAGGGGTTTTCCTGGGGACACAGCACCCACGGTCCCAGCAGTAGCACAGCATCAGTGGAAGGGAAAGCCTCGGTCAGTGGGTTTCTCTGCTCCCAAACTCTGTCCTGGCATCAGCCCTGCCACTGGACACCCACAAATATAACCACAGCAGAGAGCTCCTGAAAGCGAGAGGGCTTTTAAGCTGGAAACTTCATTGACTCCATCCCTTTGCAGCAGAGAGCAGCGCATAAAGTATCATTGCGATGTGGTCACTCACGGAGCTAAAGCAAACAGGGATAAAGGAAAAAAGTACATTGATTTGGTAAATATTTATTCTGCCCAAAGCTTTTTTCCCCTGAAAACTGGGCACTATCCCAAACTTGTGTCCACAATTAACTTTGCATCCTAAGGAATTTACCCAAGGTGTTCAGCATCCAAATGAGATTACTTTGCATTCTCAGGATGCATTTGCTTTCTGTCTCTCTCCTTCTTAAACAAGAACAACCATGGCACTTTGGCAGTAAATGATGTGAGGAACAGCACTGGAAGACACACTTCTCCACCATGCTGGTCCTTCAGGAGGAAGGAAAACCCTCCTGAGCCAGCACCACATCCCTGTTGGCTCCAGGGGGGATGTTCAAAAGCACTTCTCGCTCACGTAAATCCACTCAACAGCGTCACCAGAACAAACTCCAGGCAACACAAAGGAAGCCAGGAGTGCTCTTGAAATGTTGTTCCTAAACGTGGTATGGGTAAAAGGGATCTCCGGTCTCAAAAGTGCTGCACTTACCTAGGAGTCTTGGGAAGGGTTTTAAACTCTCCCACTTCAGGTCATAGTCAACCTTTCCCAAGGGAAATTTGGGAGGAGAGCTTCCCAGCGAATGTGTTACCTCCTGCGGTGTCTGGCCCTTCTATCTGGGACTGGAATCTGACCTGGGTGAACCACTGCTATGGAAATACTCCGCTCCTTCCAGGGAACCCAAGTTCCTCATTTGCAGAAAGAAAAAAACTGGGATTTGAATATCCACGTATTTTTTTCCTGCAGATTGGTGTTATCAACGCATTTAAGTTTACCCTTGCAGCAGACAAAGAAAGCTGTGCAACACCACTGCAGCTCATGATTCCCTTGGTAACCAGAGGTGCATGTGGACCGTGGGGTCCGTGGCCCCTTTCAATATGCACACACAGAGCATAAATTGGGAACAAGGCAGATATTATGTACACACAGCAAGGATAAATTTGAAAGGAACCCCAGGATGATCTTCAGGTTGTGCCAGATTCACACCAGCAGAATGTGGTCGGCCTGGTCATCACAGCATCACCACAGGGAGGGTGATGTGAATCCAGCTTGGTACAAACCCCTATTTTTTCCCGCAGGGTCTTCTAAAGCAGTTTTACTGCACCACACAATCCCTATGTGGCCCACAGCTTGGAATGCGGCAGGTGAGACAGGGATGGCACAGCATCGGTGAGGACAGTATGCGGACCACGAGCTGCCCTCAGAGCTCTGCAGTGACAAACCTCAGCTCCCACCCCATCAGCACGCACCCACAGACACGTGTCAGCTGATTATCTACCCATTGCTTTGCAGAAACCAGCTCGGCATCCCTAACATCCTGCCCTTCCACCTCCTTGTTTCTGTCAGACCAATTTAACTGCACAGGGAGACCTTCTGTGGCAAAAATTTAAAGTGTCCTAATTGCAAATGTTAACAAATGAAGGGGAAAATGAGAAGCCTCAGGCCAGGTTTCAGCCCCGCAACGTGCTGAGGCCAGCGGTATTTGAAGCATCACCGTTTCCCCTGGCATCCAGCACGCAACGGATGCTCTGCTACTCCCCAAGTCTAAACGCCTCCAGACACAGAGCAATTCAGCAAGGTGCAGAAGGCAATTGAGAGCTGGCTGAGAAATGGGTTTGTAGCTAAGCCCTGGCTGGAAAGCCTGGATATTCACGTTTAATTCCTGGAGATTCACATTTAATTCCCCGTAACGCCAGTGAAGCACCTCAGGCTGGGCCCCAGCCCAGCTGAGTTCCCACCACAGAAGTCTCCAGTCAAGGCTCTCATCCAGAATCCGTTCATCATCAGGAGGAGAAACAGACACTCATGGAGTGTGATTCCTCCAACCTGTTTTAAATGGTTGGGAAGGGCTGGCTCATCCTGCGCGCTGAGCTCGCTGCTGCTGAAGGTGCTGCAGTGATTCAGCCAGCTCAAGCCTGGATGCCCAAAGGCAGCCTCCCTACAGCAACTGTGCCACCACAGCCCTCCTCCTCCTTCACCAGCACAGCATTTGAGGTTGCTGTCCTTTGGGTGTGACACACACACACTGAGCACTGACCGTTTCAACCCATGTGCAATATAAAAGCACAGAGCAAAGCAATGTCACCCACAGAGACCCGGAGTGGCCAAGGCAACCCAACCAGCCATCAACCTTAACCCCCTTCCTGGGTCCACGGTCAACGCTGCCTTGCTTCAGAGCTCCAGCATGTCGTGCACCCACAGCCAACAGTACAAGGAAGCATGGCCAGCCTCTACAAAGTGCAGGCAATGTCACTGTGCTGTAGCATGGGGTATCAGTGACATCTGTGGGTGTTCCAGGCACCCCATCCCTGGCAGGGGTGAAGATTAAAAGAGTTTGGTTTGTTCCATTTAGCAAAATGAAGCCTGGGAAGGGACATGGTAGTGTCCAACAGCAGTGGGATGGCATGGTTGTGCAAGAGCCATCCCAACCCTGTGGAGTAAAACCACCGCCAAACCCTCCTGTGAAGCTGGAGATACCCAGAGGGCTGAGGGACAAATGTCAGCCCTGTGGACTGGACAGTTTGAGAGGTCTCTGTTCACTGAAGCTGCAAGATTTCAGTGCTCAGCATAGCTAGGCTCACTTGCTGCCTGCTCTAACGCTGCCGATGTGGTAGGTTCACCCTCCTGGGGCAAGCACAGCTTTAGGGGCACATGCCAGCCATATCCATGTGGACAAGTCTGAAACAGCACTGGGAAGAACAAGAAGGAGATACCAATCTGCTGTGAGTTTATGTCAACGAAGAGCCAAGGAGAGAAGAGAACCCCACACACGCCATGGAGGAGACAGGGCAAGTTACCCCATCTCCCCATCCCAACCCGAGCCCACGGCACATCCATGGCCCCCGCTGGTGGAGGTGCCAGCACTGGGTGGTGGGACTGTGCTGGAGAGGCTGAGGAGCACTGGCTCCTGCAGCCCTGCTCCTGAGCCTCCCTGCAGCCTCCAGCATGGCTGTGTGGATGGACATCACAGCAAAGCTCATTTTGCTGCTTGTAAACCCATCCGTGACTGAGCTGCCTGTGCAGGGCAAGGCTGTGAATGGGCTCCTCTCCCTGCGGCACAGCTTCACCTGTGAGAACCAGGTATGCTGCTATAAACTCCTGCCCCACTTCTCTTATTTAAAGTGATTTTAACGGTAAATATTGCGGCTAAATGTTACGTTGGTCTGAACAACTGAAGCAAAAATGAAGGAAACTGGGGCTACATGGTGAAAACCACTTTCTGGATCTCCCAGCATGGGTTGGAAAGCAGAGTTATGTGCTCCACAGGCACTGCCAGGATGTTGCAGAGCAGTCTTGCTCATGGCATGGTTGTACCAGAAACAGGTAGTCTCAAAGAAATGGCCTCCTGCCCTGCTGAACTCTATAACCCCACCTTTATTGAAACATCTGTTAATCCACTATTAGTCTCCCTGTGAGCTTTATAAACAAGTAACGCTTAATTAGCAGGATGTTGTGTTATGCTGCTGGCTGAGGGTGAATCCTGAGGCCATGCTTTAACATCAGAGATTGTTTCCGCAGATAATACCAACCTGCCCAGGCAAAGTCCCAATTTCATCAGTTTTGTACAAAATCAATGATTCCAAACTTTGCTATTTTGGCTCCCAAAAGGACAGGGTGGTTCAGCACCCTCCCACACCCATCCTTCCTGGCCAATGCGTGCAGCAATAACCCAGTGTACACGTTGATGCCCCCAAAATAATCATCCAAGGGATGTCACTTCATGGAGGCTGAGGGACAGGAGTGCCACTTACCTGCTGTTGGCCTGAGAGGTCCCCGCCAGGTCCAGCACAGCCCCGCGGTGCGGCTCGGGGGAGATCTCCCCGGGGGGGCTGGAGGGCTCCAGCTTGGTTGGATCTTTGGTAAATTTGCTTCCTGGTGCCAGGGGCGCAGGGAGGTTTTGGAAAGAAAAGCAAGACCAGAATTAGCAACCAGAGATGCCAAGGATGCAACTTTTTCACATCTACTTGCTCCCCTCCTAGTCCCAGAGCTGAGGTCAGGGTAGGGGAAATGTTTTTGAGAGTTGCCTGCTTGCAAAGAGAAGGCTGCAGATTTAATTGGGTTTACATGTTAAAATGATAGCCAGATGCTTGCTTAAATGCCTGCATAACTAAGTGTGTGCTGGGAAGCCCTGCCGGGAATGGAACATATCTGGAAAGGGCTGGATGCTGGGAAACGGTGCTGAGAGTTGGCAATTGGGGTCAGGAAACCGCGGCAGGACCAGGGCCATGGACTAGTGTTCCCCAAAGCAGTGAGAGCCCTGCCCCAAAGGAGGGGACTGGCCACGCTGGGCAGGAGCTCAGCAAAGCCCAGAGCAGCAGCAACCCAGGCAGAGCCATCCTGCAACTCCAAGCCCCACATTCAGCCTGAGAAATCTCTGCTGCAGCAACACGGAGAGGGACAAAAGCATCCTTGTCACCATGAAATATCTCCTTTCTCCCCCTTCCCTGTACCTCAGCAACCTGAAAGGAGCTGCATAGAAGCCTCAGGAATGACCTTGGAGGTGAAAAGAGTGATCTAAAGGCAGGGTAGGAAATGAAAATCGGGCAGGGAAGGTGAGCAAAGAGATGAAGGATTAGTGCTGGGGGAAGGAGGGAATGAAATTATGCTGTGAGGCTGCAGGAACCATGTAGGTGTCTTGTTAAATAGCTGCTGCCAGAGGCCCTTTGCTGGTCTTGAAGTGCCATCGTGATATCCCCACCCTTCCAAAGCACATCCCATCCGTGGGAACGCGAAGCCTTTTTCCTTTCGGCTCCAGTCTGCAAGGAAGGGCAGGGCTCTGGCAATGGGACCAGCAGCAATATAGAGCCTTAAAGACACTATTTATCTACCGACAGTCCGAAAGGCTCCTTTTAATTTGAGCTTTCTATGGACCAAATCTTGTTCTTGCAGCAGCGAGGCCTGCCTGAAGCTGCTACCCAGGGGAGTAGCAAAAATAGGTTTCCTAGCAGTGGTGGGTATTTTAATTAAAGGGTGAGCAAAAGCGTACAGGGAAGCTTTGGGATACTTTGCAGTGGGCAATTTAAAATACAGCTCGGCTCGGAAAATAGTGTCTTTGCAAAAATGGCACTTCCTGACTCAGCAGATGGTTTTTTTAATTTTTTTTTTTTTTTTTTGCACAGTCAGATGTGCTGACGCGAACCACAAAAAGCCTGGTTTAATGCATTTTGCTTCTGGTAGCCCTGCAGGGACCAGGCAGGGGAGGGGGAACTGTCATCCACACCAGACCTGCTGGGTTTGCTTCCTCGTCACACTAATTTCCACCCCTGCCACCGTGCCATGTAACCTCCCCGGTTGTAGCACGGTGCCTTTCAGCAGCAGCTGATGTACAGACATATGCGATGCCTCCCCCTGCCCCAGATATCACGCCACCCTGATGGATTTGCAAGGAAAATCCAAGCATCCCAAGAAGACACAGTTCAGTGCTCCATCCCTCGGAGGTGGGTTAGAGCTTAAAAAAATCCTTTTCTTAAAAAAAAAAAAAAAAAAAATCACTGAAGGGGCTGGAGAGAAAGAAGCACCCCCCATGGAGGTGAGGCCCATTCTGCTGGAGGTCCCCTTTGGGTGGCTCTGGCACCATCATCCCCAGGGAGCACCCGTGGGGCTGTCGTGGGGCCACAAGGGTTAATTTAGCCAGTGAGATGTCAGAGGAGAAGGTGGTGTCTGTTGGGAAAG
>VXBJ01004080.1:41988-66205 GCA_013400055.1 Nycticryphes semicollaris
ACAGCCACCCCAAAACAGGTCTTTACTTGCAAGCCAAGCCCAGGTGATCTGTGAACGGGGCTGGGAGGTGATAAATTTGGGTGCAGTGCTATAGCTCAGGCGGGTATCAAGGCGGTGGGATGGGGGCTGCAGGAGCTGCTGCAGGAGAGAGGGTCTGGTCAGACACAGCATCAGTACCCATCTCATTTTATTTGCCAAGGAGCACTTAGCCTGGCTTCTCCAGCTCAAACCAAAAAGAGTGAAAAAACAAGGCCAAGAAAGCTGAAGAAACCCCCTCCTCAGGTCTTTGTCACTGAAAAAATGAATTTTTGTTGTTTTTCTTTTAAAAACAGTCAGCGGCTGGATGATGCTAGCACTTTACAGCCAAAAAAAAGAGAGGAAAAAAAAAGGAGAATAATTTACCAGTGAGGAACCCAGCAGTGATTTTTCTTCCTCCTGAAAGCACAGAAACATGCTGTGTGCTGCCTGTAGCTGCAGTTCAGCCCAGCATGGAGAGCCAGCCCAGCCTCACACACCAGGGATTTCTCGCTTAAACCTTCAAAACACTATTTAAGGAGTGCACAACGCATGTGCAGAGCCCTGGCGAAGGCAATCTCAGCCGCCTGGGTGTAGGGCACAGACAAGGCCTCTCCTCACTCAGCATAATTGTACATGTCCTGCACTTCTGCCACTTACAGGTGACATTATTTCAACTCTGCTTCTCTGGATAATCTTTCAATTTGGTGGGCAATAAATCAAAGGAGGTGGAGAACCTACCTGTAAAAATTCTCTCGTCAAACATCCTAGGGGGAAAGGCAAAAAAATAGGGATTAGAAATAGGTGTTTCTAGTGACTGAATTTTAGCTTTTATTAATGAAGAGCATTAAACCAAGTAAAAACAGTAATTTTATTCATTCCCTAAAAAAGGAGTGAGTTTTTCAGCTGAAAAAAAAAGGAGCCTTTTAGCCTGTTGTGTAACCAAGCAATCTTACCACACATGCTTTTTAAATAAAGCACCTTTAAATCTGCTTATAAGTCATTCTCTTCATTTAATTAACTTATTAAATGAGGCTGCTACAGCCTGGCTTTACCAAAAGAGACAAGGGGACTGAACCAACTGTTGCTGGACCTTCACAACATTGGCCATCGACCAGATGTCACCTGTCTCCCGAATATCCTGTTTTGGTGCCACCCACAACTTCGCTCCTGCGAGTAAAGAATGTTCAGGGCCACATCCTGGGGCCTGATCCAGCCCAAGTAGCATGGGACAAAGTTGCTCCTCCACTGGCTGACATCTGGAAAACTAATTCCTTTTAGGACGCCTGAGCCCTGTTGGTGTCAGTGATTTGAGCCCCCTTAGGAGACTTAGCCAGGGTTTTTCTGCGCCGCAGTTTCACACCTCGATCAGGGTAACAACACAAGCACTGCACAGGCAAGGACCGAATAAATAAATAATAAAGCAGATTTTCCTGACTGAGAAGCAAAGAGGGGGTGCACAGTGCAGGGATAACTGGGAATACATCCACTCCTACTCTGGTGTAAATGAAGACACCAAGACACAACACCCTGCCTGCAGGCGATACATCCTCATCATCGTATATATAGGATGTCCATCAGTGATCACTGCAAAACAAGGTGCAGGGGAATCCCCACATGGCATGAATATGGATGTTCCTCCTCCCACCCGGAGGCACTGCTCCCAGCCACCAAATGCCACTGGAGAGAGCTGTGTCCTGATACCACCCGAAATGCTGAGGGTGGCACCAGCTATGCCTGCATGGGCTTAAAACAGGGTGGTGGGGCTCAGGGATGACCATGGTAGGGCCATGCCACATCCTTCCAAAAAGGGAGAGTGCAATAGAAAACAGAGGGAGTTTGGGTTTAAAAAAAAAAAAAAAAAAAAGAAAAGAAAGAGCTCTTTAGGTCTTTTCCATAACACTGGGTAAAAAATGAGGTTTGGGTGTCAAAACAAACCCTGTGATCACAGACACACTATGCTCTCCCCCTTGCTTTCCTTTCCACCCACCTTTTGATAACAAAATGGATGTTGTGCCTCTCCTCCAGTATCCGCTTGAGTTTGGGGACACCGTAGGTGCAAGGTCTTTTGAAGGGAATTTTGTCTGGGATGCCGATGATTTCCACCGCCTCAGGGTCACAGGCAATCTTCCGGTACGGGACAGGGACCATGTGGTCCAACCCCAAGGCTTCAGCTGAAAGGTAAACGCATGGTTTTTACTTAAAAATCCCCTTTTCCTTTCCCAGATGATAAAATAAAGGTGTAAAGGCTTGAACCCAAGCAGACTGAGTGCCTCCTGTCCTTTTCTCCTTTCCTTGCCCCAGAACGTGACCTCAGGGGCAGCTTGCCCATGGGAGATGGGACAACAAGGGGACAATGCAGCAGCAAACACAGCTAACGGTGTCCTCCGAAACCCCCAAATGCACCCAGCGTTGCTCAATCCAGGGATGAGCTGGCCCACAGGCTGTCCCCAACCTCCCTGTGACCACAGCAGGTCACTGAGCTATATAATTCACAAGCTGCATAGCACATATACGGTTTTTAAGTTACAGAGCTCATCTACAGCCCATATATAGCTCATGAGTTACATAGCACATATTTATAGCCCATCTATAACCCAGGAATTACACAGCCTGATGAGGATGGCATAGACGACAACCCTCATCCCATTCCTGAGCTCAGAAGTAGCCCAAACGCCCAGGAACTAACCCAAAACCTTGCCCCATGGCAAGGGAAACAGCAGTGACACCCACAAGTTGTGCAGGTGGAAAAAAGCAGCTGCAGTAAGGTCTATTTTTCTTTTTTCCCCTGCCACATTAATTTAAAACGGCTGCATGCCACCGCTCCCCCTCGCCTACATCGTTGGCAGCAACCGGGTGCTCTGACCCAGCATTCCACGCTTCAGACCGGGGCCGTTTTACAGCCCAGTTATAAATTCCTCAACGGTGCAGGGTTGGGAGGGGGGTTTCCAAATGGAAATATTGACATAACCTTCAGCAGACACCCAGAGACTGGGAGCTGCTGGGCTAAACGTGTTAGGAAGAGCAGGGAGCTCTAGCATATGGCTTCTGCTGCTGTGTTAGGGAACAAAAATGATTGCTATATAATGATATGCAAACCACAAGCGCTGCAAATGCATAATGGGATATTAACTCCTACTCACCATATCTGCTGTTAAACAGAATTTGCACGCACTCCCTAAGGGTGTTGATATCTTCAGTTTCTTTTATAAAATTGTCCCATTTATCTATCAAAACAAAATACAAGAAATAAGGAACTTCCATATGGTTCATACACAGCAGATGCACTTTTCTCGTGCATAGCACTGGGAAGCAGGAACAAGGCTTTGCTTCTTTAAAAAAAAATTATTTCCCTCTTCCTGAGTGGATTCTGCCAGGCTGGCAGATGAAGTCTGGTCTTCCCCAGCCCCAGCCCCAAGCAACCTCCTCTGCAGCCGTGCATGGGCAAAGCAGATTCCTAAGAAATGACCCCATAAAACTTCTCAACCCTGAAATGAAAGACCCTCCGGGACAGAGCAAACTCAACCTGAAATGAACCTTTGAAGGGCTCGGCCTTTTCATAGAGGAGCTTTTCCATCTTCTCTTTTCCAACTTTCTCACCCATATTTTTTTCTTTCTTTTTTATTTTTATTTTATTAATGCAAGCAGATGAGGGTTTTGATCTAAACATGTCTGCATTGGAGGTGGGAAATGGCAAAGTCTCCTCCCCATTGCTGCTCCCCCCCAGGCATCACTGTAGAATCATGCCAGGGTTAGTGGGTTTCAGTTATTTTGAAATAACGCCAAACTCTCAGCGGCTATTTGCTGTTTGCAGCTTGGGTAAACGGTCTCACCCAAAGCTGTGCATTAGTTCCCCATGCATGAAACCAGGATGGGATTTCCCAGCTGGCTGGCAGCACAGGGAAGCTGCCCAGAGAAACTATGGCTGCCCTATCCCTGGAGGGGTTCAAGGCCAGGTTGGACGGGGCTTTGAGCAACCTGGTCTGGTGGGAGGTGTCCCTGCCCAGGGCAGGGGGTTGGAACTCGATAATCTTCAAGGTATGTTCTAACCTAAGGCATTCTCTGATGGCTGGGAGATCGCTGGGAAACCTTTCTTTAAGAGGTAGCTGCTGGCCACCTCCAGCACCAGAATGGGACACCGACCTGTCTTGTCATGGACGATGGAGAAGAGGATGCGCTTGGACGAGTGCACATTCTGGATGAGGGGACCTCCGGAGACAGACGATTTCTGTCCTGGACAAGAGGGGAGACAAGGAGAAAGGGTTGATGAGAGCCTGCCCAACACTCTGGGCACCCAAATGCCAACCCAACCCCACCAGCTCTCCTCCATGCAATCTGGCTGGATCCTGGGCAGACCGAGCCCCCACCATCCCCTAATTCCAGCCTCATGGTGCAGAACCCCATGTTTTGGGGCAANGAGGACCACCAAAACACCCAGTCAGTGCCGGGGTGGGGTGTGCTTGGCGGCAGGCCCCCAACTGAGAGCAAACTCCAGGCTATTACCACAGCAGTCGCTGTACTCCTGTGAGGAAGGCACCTTCAGCTCTCCCGCCGGCCTGGGCAGCAGTGCCTCGCCGGCTGCATTCGGCCCGGAGGAGGCCTCTTGCTTTAGGTCAACGGCGATCTGGGCGGGCAGTGAGACGCCATACAAGAAGTTAGTGACGGTGATGGCAGAGGGGGCATCCGGGCCAGTGGATTTGGCCATGGGGCCATTGGCACCAGAGTCCCGGCTGCCCTTAGAGGGGAGAGAGGTACAAGTCAACTCGATGCTGGGGTTCGGCTCTCGGCTGGGCTCCTCCGCTGGCCTGAGGGGAAGGAAGGGAGAAAAAACAGGTTCCTTTGGGTCCGTCAAGCAAGGATGTGGAGGGGGAAGAAGAGCTGTGCCCAGGAGGGTAGGACAGGCTGCACTGCCAGCTGCCGAGCATTTTGTTTCAGAAATTACAGCCATCACCCAACCTCCTCCAACTTCTTCAGGCACTTGCACCATTTTTGTCTTCTTTAACTGGAGTGGGTTGGTCTTATGGCAGTTCAAAGCATTTGTATTAAGGCACGGCAAGGCCGCCTAACTCCACAAGTCCAGTGTGTTTAAGGAGTAAAACAATTTGTGTGACCGTAACCACCTGACTCCATTGCCTATCCCAGCCCCCAGGACCCATGGCATCTTCAACAGGGACCTTGGGATGAGCCCGGGGATGAGCTTCAGCCCAAGGACACCCACGTGCTCCACATGAGACAGGCGGCTGCAAGCTCACAGACAGCTCGAATTCTGTGTGTCCTACTTTTAGCTGTCTCAGCCTGATTTTCCAGAAGTGCCGAGCCTTCAGAGGAGGTATTTGGTAGTGCTCAACATTTCTCTGAATGGATCCAAGGTGCTGCCAGCCAGGCAAACGCAGAGGAAACGCACCCAAAACTGCCGAGCCCCTTGCAAAAGTGTGGCCAAAATGGGGAGCTCACCCTGTGGTCCCCCACCTCCCTCCTCTTCTGGCGTTAAAAACCCCATTTCAGCCCGCGAAGAAGATTGCAGCATTTACACTAGAAACCCCTCTGGAGACAGAAAAGCACTTAGCTTACCGCAGTGGAAATTTTGGCGGAGACACGTAAAGCGATGTGTTTAATGCACACGTTTACACATGCTTATTAAAGAAATGAGTCCAAAACAGTCTTAAGCCACCTGACATGGATGAACCTCCATGCAAGGCTGGATTTGGCACAGCTGGACCCAGGTTTCTAGGTCTCAAGGAGAAGCCAGGACATGGGAGGGTCCCTCCTGCAAGCTCCACAAAAAATCTCAGCCATCCACCTGTGTCTATAAGGGGCACCATCCCAAGGGCTTGCTACCCTCCCGCCTCTTCGGGGATCCCCAAAATTACCTTTTTAGTCTAAAGCGGATGCTGTGGCTGTGCTCTAAGATGGCCATCAGGGACTTCATGTCGTACTCCATGGGTTTCTTAAAGCTGATCCCCTCAGGCAAGCCGGCTACCGCCAGCGAGCCTGGTTCTTTCAGGAACCTCTCGTATGGCAAAGGGACCACGCTGCTCTTCCCCACGGCCTCGCCTGGGAAAGGGACAGAGTTACACACCGATGGACACCCCATGCTCCCGGCCACGGCTGAGCCAGGCTGGAGGAGTAAATGCAAGAGCAAGAAATCCCAATGGAAACGCTATGCGAAGAAAACCGCTTCCTAGCTCCATACTTAGCATGCAAGGCCTTCCAAGCCCTTTCTAAAAGCGCTAATTAATAAAAAGCTCACAAAAGCCAATAAGCAGATGTCTCATCTTTCGGGTTGCACAGTAAAATCATCAGTTGGGGTCACTTGGCACAAGCCCACCCTCTGGGAGCGCCCGGACGCCTGCCAGCAAGCGATGTGGCCACCGGCAAGCTGGGGATGGAGCCGAGAGCTGACAAAGGAAGCTGAAGGGCTTGCGATGATTTTTATCTCATGTTTAACTGAGATATTCTGGGAACCTTATTTTCAGACAGTTTTCTTATTTTACCTCCTGGGAGAATGGAAAGTTGTTTGATTGCTGGTGCTATCAGGCAGCCTGAATGCGCTCTGAGAGACAATACAAACAGTGTCCCTATGTCCCACCAGCCACAGGCAGCATGAACATTCATACTCTTAACTGCATGATCGCTTCCAGCAGCACAGAAATTTCACTCATGCCCTCGGACGATGGGCACAGAGTGCCCCCATGTCCGCACCACAGGGAGTAGCTCCATTGTACCTCTGACACCAAACCACAATGCTCCCCAAGGAGTCGGGAGCAAACTGTGTTCCCTTCCCTGGCAGCAGAAGACAACCAGCAAGCATCGCAGCTATACAGAGATTTTCCGAACTGGCTGAAGAGCCCATGTGCCCAAACCAGAGATCCTTAAGGTGCTCTCCAGGCAAGACATCACTGGAAAATCAGCCCCTTCTGGAGGGTTTCAAGGAACAACCAAACCCTTGAGCTGCTCTCTGTGGAAAAAATTACGTGGGAAACCAACTCGAGTCACTGCGACCAATAAACCTGGTGCTGAACTCACGAAGCAGAAGAAACAGCATGCAGGAATGTGACCTGTCTGGCAAAGCAGTGTCCAGATGCAGAACATCTGGCCCCATGGCAAGGTGTCTGCGCCTTCATCTCCAGGTTGAGGGGCAGGCAGAGGAGATTATGGAACTTTTAAATAGCTGTGGGATTTTACATTGTTGCTTTTCTTTAAAATCTTTTCTTTTTTCTCTATAGAAAAAACAAAACAAACCCAACAATCAAACCCCAAAGTTCTTACAGAAACCCTGGAAATCTTGTTGCACTGTCAGCAAGTCCTTATTAAAAGTGATTTCTTCAGCATGTTCTTTGAAGCAACACACAACAACTAACGACGTGCGACTTGCACGAGCCATCAAGGTTCCTTACGGGCGGGATGGATAATGTTTCAATTAAGCCAATAACAGAAGTTTCAAACCAAACCTTTGCACCACAACACCACAAGTACAAGCCCAGAGGGTACTGACAGTTCATCTGCCCTGATATACTGGCTCTAATGGCTTCCCACCTTCTCTCTTCACGACGGGGAGACGCTCTCAATGTCCATAGTTGCTCCTTATCAACCCAACACTCAACAACTCCCCGAACACATTTTTATGGGGAATGTGTTACTGTCAAAGTGACCTTCACCGAGGCTCACACTGCCATGCAGAGACTTATGGTTTAGCTAAAGAGAGACAATAATCATCATTAATGCCTGTTTAATAGAAACCAGCAGTAATCAGTCATCCTGTTGGTGCGGAGATTACCCAGCTCTGGAGGGAATACGCGATCTTTTAGACTGAGCATTTTCTAAGATTTTTTTTGTTTCCAATCCCTGTTGATGGGAGGTGACCGAAAGGATAAAAAAAACCCCAAACAACAACAACAACCAAAAAAAAAAAAAAAAAAACAAAAAACAAAAAAACCAAANAAACCCAACAAACAAGAAAACCCAAACCTTAAGAAAGATAACTGTTAATTTCTGACAGTCCTCTCGGTGTTTGGAACAGAATCACCCTGGGGCACCTACTATCTCCTGCGGTGTTTCTTCCTGCTCAACCAGGAGAGGCTCTTCCTGTGGGCATGCCGGGAGGCTCAGTGGCTCAGGGATGGAAACAGCTGATCCCACTGAATCAGCAGCAAAGGCACAATTAATTACACCCAATGCCAGAACTACACCCAGTGCCAGGCCAAAACCACCAGGGTTGCCCAGCATCCTCCTGCCATGGCAATGCTAGCTGCTTTGGGTTGGGGACCTGTCTAGCTTGTCCCCATGCATGTCAGTGCACCTCAACAAGGTAAAGAGCTTCGCAAACTCAGACGCAGAAGTGCCCTGTTCAAGATTTTTATGCAATTATGTATTTATGGTATGTCATATATGAATAATTCCCATATTCCTAGGAGGCCAGTGAAGGCTGGTGCTCTCCCAGCAGCAGGACAAGAGCTGCAGCTCAGAGCAGGGATCCAACCAGCGCCGAAACACTCTCACCACCCCATTCTCTTGGTTCTGCTGTTTCCCCTTCTTTCCTGCTTGGGCCCAACCTTTTGAAGGCAGCAAGAGGATTTGATTACCCCCGTTAATGGGAATATTGCCTCCAAGTCCTCTAAGTGGTTTCAGAAAACCTCAGCAACTGCTCATCCCTGGGGGAAGGGCGGCCATCTCCCCTTTCTGTCTGTGAAGCCTGCGGCAGGCGCTGGCGAGGAGGGGGCTGAACGACAGCCAGCAGTAGCAAACCCTGTGCTCAAGCCCAGGGTGGTTGGTGGGAGCACCCTCTTAAAATACCCCTCCTGATGCAGTGGGGGAGACCCTGTTCCCAAACCCAGCACATAAACAGGGGCAACACCTGCACTTCAGGCTCAAGCAGACCCGCACAGACCCAGCAGGGCTTGGTAGCACAACCCAAATCCCAAATGGTGATGGGGAGCTGTACCCAGGACAGCCAAACACCCAGTTCTGCTGCTTGGTCCAGCCACACAACCTGAACTCCCCCAAAGCATCACACTGGGCTAATGCAACCAGCTGAGCAGCACAGGGGAATTTTGGAGCTCGTCATCCCATTTTCCCAACCCAACTTTGCTTTTCCTACTCAGGCCAGCACAGGTCCCCAGGTGCTGCCGGGGGACAAGCCTCAGAGCGGGCCACCACTCGTGGGAGCTTCAGCGGGGACCTCCCGAGTGAGAAGCCAGCGCTGCCGCCACTTGAGCCTCCACAGATTGGGCCCAGAGGGAGCTCTGCAACCCACTGCGTTACATATCAACAGCCATATGGTCATCTACATTTTAATTGCAGAAGCTTTATTGCCGGGGATGATGCATGTGCTGGAACGGTACCAGCTTGTCTCTCAGAGCTGGGGCTGGGGGGCCGCCTGCTAGAAAAACCATCTTTTTTCCTTTTAAATAGGCTTGCCAGGGAATGAGGTGAGGGAGTCTCTGCAGAGCCCCCACAGAGCGCCTGTGAAAGAGGTGCTGTAGATCGCAGAATCGTAGAATCATTGTGGCTGGAAAGGACCTCTGAGATCATCGAGTCCAACCATATACACACAAAAATATCCTGCAATCTCGGCCACCAGAGCATGTCACTAGAGCATGCCCTGATGCGGTGCCAGGGATAAAGTTGTGCTTGAAAATCACACCCTGGCCCCTGGCCAAGGGGACGGAAGATGCTCTTCCTAGCACTGGGGTATTTTTTTCCCTGTTTAAAGCACTGGAGAGTGAAGAAACAGTGGCCAGATCCCATCTCAACACAATGCTAACCCTACGCAGGAGCACGTCCCACCACACCACCCCAGCCAGGCGCCTGCTCCCTTGCTGGGGAACCAGGCTGGGGACAAAAACCATCTCTGGCAGCGGTGCCAGGCAGCTCAGTGAGCCCAGGGGGCAATCCAAATCCCCAAATGGAAGCGTGAAGGTTCTTACTATAAAGCACATCAAACACTTCCTCTACCATCTTCCTGAGGAGGTACACGTCTGATCCTTGGTCCGAGGAGACCCTGAACACGCTTCGCCCGCACTCCTTTGCCTTCTTCTGCACCTCTGCGTCCTGCTCCTTCTTCTGCTGGACTCCTGTGGGGGGGAGAGGAGAGAATGGGAGACCCTGTGGTGAGAGGAAGGTTCATGGGCGATGCTGTGCATGCTTTTGAGCAGCTGCGGAGTGATCAAACCCACTGAGGTGGGTTACACCGACTTCAGCCAGGGCTGAACAAACTTCCATCAAACCCCATGAAAGGCAGGGGTCCTGTGGACACTGGACCCCTTGCCAGCCCCAGCGTGACAGCAAAGTCCTCTGACTGGGTGCCCTGGGTCTCCTATCCACACCAAATTCTGGCTCAGACAGGGCTGTGGCACCCAGCAGTCCCCAGTATGCCAGGCAAGGTGCCAGCATGGGCAGCGGTGACAGCAGTGCTGCTGGGAGCAGAGTTGATCCCCACCAGCAAGGGACATGCTCAGACCGTGTGTGGCCCCCCCTTCCCTGGTTTTACCCCCTCAGCTGCACTGAAACTGTTGTGATTAATTGGGCAGCGCATTTCTTTTCTCTGGTTTCAATCTGCTTAGCCTTCAATCTCTCAGGAAAAGAAAATCCGCCTTTCTTGGAGGCTTTTTTACCTTTCAGCATCACGTAGCTTGGTAATACCAGCTATTTCCTGCTAATTTCCCCCATTAAACCTCAAATAAAGCATATCTTCGGCGACTTCCTTGCATCTCTAAACGCACAGAAAATTAAACACTACAAGTACATTATTGCCGTTCTATCCAAAGCGATTCACAAGGGATTTTCGGTGGCGAAGGACTAATTCCTTCATCATCCTCGACAGGCTCCTGCCAGTGATCGGCCCTGGATGCTGCCTGGGCACTCAAGGAGGAGCTCGAGGATCCCTGACATGGAAAGAGCCCATGGCTGGGACATCACTGGGATGAGGCAACAGCCACCCGTGGTACCAACAGAACTAGACATAAGAAAGCGGGACAGCCACCCAACACCATGCAACCCCTGGCCAGCGCCACATCCCTGCCACGGCGCAAGGAAACAGGCCCTGGAAAACTTTTTTGGGGTGTTTTACTGAGGTGGTAAAACGCATCCGCATCCACACCCTCCTCTGACCAACTCTCCCTCCCGGCTGGGCGCTAACCCTCCTCCCTTGACATTAATCCCGATCACTGTCAAGTTCCCCCCGTGTGCCAGGAAAGGCTGAGCCAGAGGTTCAGATAAAGGAGGGCGTTCAAGCGAGGTCTGCGCGTCCAGAGAGATAAGAGGCTTCTTACATCTCCCAGCGATGTCTGCTTTAGATTATTTCAGATCCTTTCTAAGGGGGCAGCTAGGCCATAAATCAGAGGCATTTCCAGGGATGCTTTCTACTGCGTGCCAGTTGTAAGAGCTTTATGGAGCGGAGCTGAGCCTGGGCCATTTATAATTCAAGACAGAGTTATCACGTTTCACCCTGTCTCCAGCATCAGCCGCTTCGCCATCGTCAAGATTTTGTGCTTTCAACCAGACGCAACCATTTCTTTTTGACAAAGGCGTAAATGAAACCAAAGGAGATGGAAATCAGGATCTAATGCCAGGCTCCTTGCCCCAGCACAGCAGTAGGTCACTGGTCACGATTATGTATATATGTTTCTAAAAGTGAGATTTGCAGATGGGCATAGAATCATAGAGTGGTTAGAGTTGGAAGGGACCTTAAAGATCCTCAAGTTCCAACCCCCTGCCCTGGGCAGGGACACCTCCCACCAGACCAGGTTGCTCCAAGCCACATCCAACCTGGCCTTCAACCCCTCCAGGGATGGGGCAGCCACAGCTTCTCTGGGCAACCTGGGCCAGCGTCTCACCACCCTCACACCAAAGAAGTTCTTCCGAGTACCTAACCTAAATCTCCCCTCTTCCAATTTAAAACCGTTACCCCTTATTCTATCACTACGCTCGCTGACAAAGAGTCTCCCCCCATCTCTCCTTTAGCCCCTTTAGATACTGGAAGAGGCTATAAGGTCTTCCTGGAGCCTTCTCTTCTCCAGGCTGAACAACCCCAGCTCTCTCAGCGTGTCAATCATATAGGAGCTCTAGGCAGACCCAGTCAGCATTTAATAGATAAGAGGGAGCTACATCCCAGTACCCACGCTGATGCCATCCACTGCACGGGTAGGTACCTCCCTGTCTCTCCATGGGTGGTGGGAAGGGGAGGCAGAGTCACCCACAAATGCAGGAAACACCCCTCAACTGCCTCCTGTCCTGCAAAATGAAATGCACCAACACGGAGGATAACTAAGGGCGGCTCTCCCAGGTGCCCGTGATGGCAAGCAGCTGCCCACAGTGGGCAGGATGGAGGGGAGCCTTGGCAGGGAGCTGCTCCTGCAGAGCTGTGCACGTGGTGTCAATAACCCGAGCAGACGGTGACCCCGGCAGCTTTACAGAGCTAGCGTTTTCACTAGAGCGAACCCTTCTCGAGCGATCTCTCCAGCGGATTAAGCACCAATATGGTTTCCATCAACACCACGTGTGTGTACACACACTGGATCATTTCTCTCCACCAACATCTCACCATGGGCAGAGAAGTACTCAGCACGAGTAGATCTGGGTCTGGGATCCCCTCGGGACTGGGGCCCTCATCACCACCAAAACCAGATCCCATCCCAGCTCCTGCATGGATGAGGAAAGCAGCAATTGATGTTCCATGGGTGATACCATCCAAGACATGCAGATCCCCATTCACAGCACAGCTCTCACCTTCCCGTCAGCTCCCAGGCTGGTTTTGGGGAGCCAGCAGATGCATGGAACTGGGACAGATGGCTGGGTGCCAGCCAGACGCAGAGCTGCCACCAGTCACACACCTCCCTGCAATACCTGCTGACCCCAACCTGAGACCAGAGGGGACCACGGCTCTTGCTCAAGCCACCCTTTCACCACTGTTAGCCCCTCAGAAAAGTAAGTAGCTCCACAAACAACACTCCCAACTCCCAAATCCATCCACATTTTTCCAAAACCAGGAAGAAAGCCTTGGCCCAGGAAAGCTTCTCTGCTCCTGAGGTATCACTAGGACAAACCATATCTGCTAAGTCCTCAAAAGCCCCTCCAGTGTTGCCACAGGCTGACAGTGCTGGTGGCACAGAGCAGCCATCCAGCCCCATGCCACCCCAGGGATGCTTTCGGAGAGGAGAGCCGGGGCATGTGGTGCCCTCCCTGGCTCCGGCCATGGTTTCCACATGCTTTCTCCATCTCTTTAAACACCTCTTAGACCTACAGCCAGCCAGCACTGTGGTGCCCCCCGAACCACAACTGCTCCATGCACAGTGCAGGGGGATTCCGGCTGGCACAACCGGAGCACCAACCCCAGCACGGGAGACAACCATGCCAATGGGGATACTCACTGCAAAACTTCTGGAAGTCAGCTTGCAGCTCCTTGCGGGCGCTGAGGAAGACCCGTCCCTTCTCGGTGCCCACCACGAAGGCGCTCTCCTCGTGGACGGCGATGCAGGCCACCTCCGCGTTCAGCTTGGAGAGGGCCGAGCACTGTGGAGAGGCACCGGGTCAGAGTGGCCACAGCACCATCCTCGCCTGGCACCCTCTGCCATTTTCCAGTGGGATTTTTTCCTTCCCATCAAAAGATTCCCCCCCATCAAAAGCCATGTTGGGGTCAGAATTTCATGGGGTTTGTGACATCCCCTAAACACTTCGGCAACTTTACAGCTCCAGGAAGGTATCCGGCTGCACTATGCCTTGCTGGAAAACAAGAACTATTCACCCATCATTGCGCTTTGCTTTTCCCAATCCTAAAAGTAAACGTTTTATAGTATTTCTTGTAAAGAAAACATTCCTGTAAAAAAACCAACCAAACAAACAAAAAAAACCAAACCAAAAGGAACCCAAACAAACAATTTTTATTTTTCCACCAGCTCTAATGAAATAAGGAGCACGGGGATCTTATTTCAGCTGCAGAGCACTAATATGGCCAAAGTCTGGATTAGTGGAACGATTCTTCTTGTACAGTTATGCAAAACATTAAAGAGATGGAAAAGACTTCCTCCATTAATCCGTTTTACATAACGTGCGCTTCCTGCCCTACATAACACACATGCATATGTGTTTTTATCATTATTATTATTTTTTATATTATAATAGTTAGGCAGTGCTGGCAGCATGAGTCATATTCCCATAGCTACAGCACCGACACTATGAAGATGCTGTCCCCGGGTCACATTTTAAATGGGTAAAAGAGGGGAGATTTTCCTATCAGCAGCCCTGGTTAGACGTGTCGCCCACCCTCAGCACCACGGAGGGGCCAAAAGACCTGTCCCTTACCCTGCTGGTGGCCTGGGAGGGAGCAGGACAGCATCTGCTCGTGGACCAACCCCCTGGAGCTATCTTCAGCTCCCCACATGCAATTACAACCAGTTTGATTTGCGTGGGCTTAAACCAGTCTCTATACTGGGTCATTTTACCTCCTGCTTGTCTTCTTCAGGAAGAGGGCATTGAATCACATCCCCCAAAATAGATATTTTTAAGAAACCTCCTGTCAAGAACCCAGCAGAGAATCAAAGTATTTTTCTCAAAATACTCAACGCTCAAAAAAATTAAAAAAAAAAATATATATAAAATGTAGGGGATGTGAGGTTTGGAGTCAGACCAAATCCAAACCCGAAGCCCACTTGGTGATGAGCATGTGGCCCGTGGTTTATTTATCACGCAGGCAGACAGGCTTCCGTGGGTGCTGAGCCCGGCCCCAGTGAAGCACCGGGATAAAGGCTGAATTTTAGGAGCAGCCTGGCCTCCTGGCCCTGGTGGCAGCACGTACTGAGGACTGCAGGATAATGTATATTCATTAAAGAAGCTGAACTACGATAACATGATTTGCTGTACGGGATGGCAAGTATATAAATCATCAAAGCTGCTTGGGCTGTGTCAGCTTTGGAGAACCTGCTCCTTAGTGGGGTGGAGATGGTTAAAAAGAAGGAAATTAGTATTGGTGAATAAAAGCCCTACCTGCATAGAGAAAATGCATCCGATATAAATAACATTAAATATGACTTGGCTTTAAAAAGTGAGGGCTATTTAGCACGTTGCATTGCATTGGATATTTGTTACCACACACCCACTTTCCCTTCTCGACCATATTCACAGTTAAAAATAAGAATAACTCTGGTCCATGATACTTAATCCAGACAGTTATCTTGTTTATGTAAGCACAGCTGACTTAGGCAAGGTTTCCACCGGGAATTCTATGTCAAAAGATATGAAAGTTATTTTCTTTGTTCTCGGAGATAAAAGCCATTGTTCTCCTGTTGTGTAAAAGCTCACGGTAACATTGGTAAAACATCAAGACAAAAAAACCCAACCCCAACCACCCTACATTCAGTTGATACCAACATAAATATTAATGGAAAAACTACACATCTGAGATTAACTTGGGCTGACTTTATGATCCTTACGAATGTCAAGGCAGGAGAGGATTTTGATTTCCAAGCTCCAGCAGGTCCCTGGGCTTTCCAGCAGCAGAGGGGAGTGGGACGAGCTCGACAGCCCCCCCTGCTCCCAGCCAACCCCGCTACAGGGAGACGAAAGGAAAGAGGGGGACGGGGATGCCAGTGGCCTCTTACCATGGAGTCTAAGGCAGACACTAAGCTGGTGATGATTTCATCTTTCTGGGGAAAAACCATATTCCACTGGTCAGCTCTGGAGGTGCTGAAAGTCACGTCTAAAGGCTTCCCTGCCAGGGCCATATTCACCTGGAAAGAGGGGGGAAAAAAAAGGTATATTCATTTCTGTTACTGATGGAGAGAGAGCACTGAGTATCATCAGTACGTGCCAGGGCTATGGTGCACCAGGGAAACTGAGGCACGGAGAAAGGCTGGGACCAGCCTGAGCCCAGCGTGCCCCATGTCTCCTCTGCTAAAGGCAGATAATTGCAGACGCTGCTGAGCCATAATCAAACCCTGGGGCCAATGCTGCGTGTCCCAGCAGCGGCCAGGTCACTTCTGCCCTCGGGTCTCACCCCCAGGGAGATGCCACCACCACACGGGGCATGCTTGTGGTGGGACATCCAGACGAGCAGGCTGTGGCTGTGCCAGGCCAAAGGATGTGGTGCTGAAGCAGATGCAAAGTATTTCCGTGCCTGAGCTCCCCAGGCAGGAGAGAGCAGGGAGTGACACATGCGTCCCTGCAAGGACGTTGTGCCAGCTGTCCCCACCCCTATACCCTAGGCAAGAGAAGAGCCCAGCACCCAAAGGTGTCCCCGAAACAGGCCAAACCCACAGGGTACTCCACCTTCACCCCAAGGGAGAGAGGCAGCTCATGGTCAGGGGCTCCATCATCAAATCATCCCACCCCACAGCTGCCGGGGGACAGTGCTGGCAGGAGGGCCAGGCAGCACACAGGGACCCCACATCCGAAAGGGGCTCAGCACCAGGAGCTCCATCCCTCACTGCAAAACAGGGGTAAATAAAGGGGGGAAATGCCATGAGCCTGGCCACACGTGTAGCAACTGTGCCAGGCCTCTGCACTCCGGTGCACACATCTCACGTGACTGGGGGGGAAACTGAGGCAGGAGCTCGCCCTGCCTAAATCACCCTACTCCCACACTGGAGCACCCACACTCCATACAGCATCAGCCCCCAGCACCCAACAGGGTCCCCCCTCCAGCTACCTCCCCTCCTTGGGCAGGGCAGCGTCACACCACCCGGATTTAATCCTGCCCATAAAGGGTGGCAAATTAGCCGGCAATGCTCAGGAGCCACTCAAACCAGCTCGTAAATCATGTGCTCAAAGCCGCAAGTGGATAAAAGAGGCCGGAGAATTTCTAACGAGGCAAGACCGGCAGGAGCCGGGGAATATGAATGAAGCTGCCTGCGCCTGACTCGATTTGTTGCTCAGCTGGTAACTGCGGTCACTCAGCCCTGCTGAAAACAAGGGTTAACAGTCAACCCCAAAACCCCAAATTCCCCTTCCTGCCCCAGTTCACACCCATATCCAAGCATAAGGACAGTCCCTCAGCAAGGTTGCCAATGACACCAAGCTTGGTGGTGCGGTCAACACGCTGGACGGAAGGGATGCCATCCAGAGGGACCGGGACAGGCTGGAGAGGTGGGCTAGTGCAAATGGCATGAAGTTCAACCAAGCCAAGTGCAGGGTCCTGCGCGTGGGATGTGGCAATCCCAAGCACAAATACAGGTTGGGAGGAGAATGGTTGGAGAGCAGCCCTGAGGAGAAGGACTTGGGAGTGATGGTGGATGAAAAGCTCACCATGAGCTGGCAGTGTGCACTGGCAGCCCAGAAAGCCAACCCCATCCAGGGCTGCATCAAAAGCAGCGTGGCCAACAGGTTGTGGAAGGTGATTCTACCCCTCTACTCTGCTCTGGTGAGACCCCACCTGCAGTGCTGTGTCCAGCTCTGGGGTCTTCAACATAGAAAGGACATGGACCTGTTGGAATGGCTCCAGCAGAGAGCCACAAAGATGCTCAGATGGCTGGAGCACCTCTTCTGTGAAGACAGGCTGAGGGAGCTGGGGTTGTTCAGCCTGGAGAAGAGAAGGCTCTAGGGAGACCATAGAGCAGCCTTCCAGTATCTGAAGGGAGCTCCAGGAGAGCTGGGGAGGAATTCTTTGTCAGGGAGTGTAGTGACAGGACAAGGGGTAATGGCTTTAAATTGGAAGAGGGGAGATATAGATGAGATACCAGAAGGAACTTTGGTGTGAGGGTGGTGAGAGCCTGGCCCAGGTTGCCCAGAGAAGCTGTGGCTGCCCCATCCCTGGAGGGGTTCAAGGCCAGGCTGGATGGGGCTTTGAGCAACCTGGTCTGGTGGGAGGTGTCCCTGCCCAGGGCAGGGGGGTTGGAATTTGCTTATCTTTAAGGTCCTTTCCAACTCTAACCATTCTATGATTCTGTGCGCAATTAAAATGTGTTCTGAAAGACAGAGGAGCTGTTGTGGCAAAAATCAGATCCCTTCTATAAAAAGTTCTGCTCTGGTGAGAGATGTTCCTGCCCAGGGCAGGGGGGTTGGAATTTGCTTATCTTTAAGGTCCCTTCCAACTCTAACCATTCTATGATTCTATGCTTCTAAGGAATTTGCACACAAAGCAGGGCTGTGCTGCCCCTTGCAACTGGGGAAAAGGTGGATTTTGCCCCAAAATAACAAGTCATTCCCCCCCCCCACACACACCCCATGCCAGCATCTCTACAAGTGCCTGAGCACACATGGGGCAGGGAGCTGATGAACATCACTGAGAACCTCACTGTTATGTGGGCATGAAACAAGCCAACGAGGGTGGAGACAACTCCCTGCTAAATAATAAGGAATGATTTTCAGAAACCGCTCTCTTCGGGACCTCCAGGACAGCTCTTAACAGCACCACCTGCCCAAACAAAGCCAAGACATCTCCAAGATCTTGGAATAAAAAAAAATCCCGAAACCAGGCGTCAGCTTGGAGACTACAGCAGGAAACAGAATGCAGGTTCCTGTAGCCTGGGTAATGCCACCCTCCGAGACAGCTCCTAGGATGTCCCTGCACTGGGGATGGGGCTCTGCTAGGCATCTCCAGCTTTACCATCACCAAGAGCTGCAGCAGAGTTGGGAAATGGTTTGTCTTGCTCCAGTCCTGCAGTTTGCACACACATGGACGGACGGTCGGACAGACAGACAAGGGACCTTTTCACGTGGGAGCTGCCGAGCAGCTCCCCGTGCACAGCCCTGCGGGTGGTACAGAACTCAAGATTCCGTCTTTTAATCACTGCCACGTTAATAAGAGGTGCCTTCTTGCAGCTGGCAGAGAACAGCGAGGTGCCATTGGTGCTAATGCTGGCCCTGAGTTGCTCTCCAGGCCTCCAGGATATGGGACAGCCCCAACACTGGGCTGGGACCAGCCATCACCTGGGAGCTGCCATTGGGAACAGACTCGGTCCAGGGAGCATCACTCCCTTTTTAACACACCTCCCCCCCCCCTCGCCACAATCACTCACTTGGAAAACAGCCTTATTTTGATGCCTGTACGTATTTCTGAGCACCCTAACTACTATTAAGTATGACTGCTACGACTTGCGATGCTCTCCTTGCCTTCTGGCAGCATTTTGGAGAGCTGGTCGCTGCCTCAGTGGGGCTGGTCACAGCCCCTCACAGAGCTCAAGCTGCACCAACCTGCCCGGCCACGGCCTCCCACAGGAAGAGATGCTCCTCCCTTGGCTGCAGAAAGCAAAGCCATGAGCTAGATCCAGCCCCCGAAAGCCCGGGATAACCTCAGTGGGAAGTGGGGCAGGGACCCCGCACCCCCTCCCTACCTACTCCCTGCTCTTACAGGAAAGCAGCACGAAAATAATCCCTTTCACCTGGCTGATGGTTTAATTAGGAAAAGGGAGAATCACTCAGCAAGGAAAAAAAGGTCACAATAAAAATATGGCCCAAGTAATACAACAGGAATTTAAGGGGCAGGGGGAACATATTCCTGTAAAGCTTTTAATCATTTATGGCCATGAAGAGCAGTGACAGCAGATTTAGAAAAGGGGGGAATAAAAGAGAGGAGGAAAAGAACCCCTTCACAGCAAGTGCCAGGCTTATTCAAATCAAATTAAGACGTACGGCTTGAAGTTGTTTGTCTAATCAAAGGGAAAGTAATCTTTCAGAAAACTGGGGTAAACCATTCTTATAGCAGTTAGGGCCGGCGCAGGGAGTGAGGTGGGTAGGATGGGTGCAGAGCATCCTGCCCCCCTCTTCCCAAGGGCTCCACACACCAAATTGTATGCCGGGGTACACACCAAGGGGCTGATTTTTCCTTTCCCAGACCACAGCAGGGAGAGGGGGGCTCAGGTCTTGTCCCATCCCCATCCCACCTCCATGCCCCGAGTCCCATCCCCAGGGCAAAGAGTGACTCAGGGACTCTCATGTCGGTATCATGGAAAACGTTTGCAGATTGTTTTTTTTTTTAAATACTAAAAAAAGAAAAGTATTATTTAATTTTATTATGATGTAATTATTTCTCTCTCCCAACTGAATCTTGTGGAAGCGGGACGAGCTGCGTGGGGACAGGGGTGCAGGAGTGCAGTGCCACAGCTGTCTGGCGCGGGACACGGGCAGGCAGCCCGCACGGGTCATTGTCTGCTCAGGTCTTACGACACCTCCTTCCTCACCTCCCTTTCTAATCCTGGGAAAGATTACAAATTTGGCCCCGGGGGAGTTTCACTCATGAATCACCTGGGCTGCAGCAAAGGAAAAGCCAGGTGAGGAGGGAGGCTCCTGAACCCCTGCAGAAATGGCAGAGGTCCCCCCAAACCCTGCTGCCGTGGGGCAGCATCTCTCCCCAAAATAAACATCCTCCAGCCTCGCGTGCTGCGTCACCATTTCCAAAGTGTTCCGAGCAAACAAAAGAGTAAAAAAAAAACCAAAAACCACAAACCAACCAACAAACCAACGACAACCCCCCAAAGGAAATTTCCAAGAAGAAAACCAGTGTTACTATATCCCTCGAATTACAAAGAGGTTGAATTAGGAGAAACTGAGGGGAGTTCACGGGAGCGAGGAGCTCAAACAGCACAGCACCAGCATCGGGTGCCAGGCTGGGGCTCAGTTCATGGCAAAGATAGGTGCTGTAAGTTCCTGGGGTTGATTATTGTCCCCCTTCTCCTTTTTCATCTTTCCAAGCTTCACAGCAACTTCCATCCCGGTGCCACAACCACAAGAAACAGCACCTTATTTATTAAGCCGAGCTGGTGTCTCCGTACTGCCATGGTGGAGCTTGAAGAAGGCCCTCCACTGCCATCCTTCCCACTGCTTCCACCTTGTTGTGTACAATAAGACTTATTTAGCATAAACCCCAAAATCCAGTTTCCCAAAGGGAATCATGCACTCGGCAACTCACCAAACTCATTCAGCTTGGGCGGAACCTCTTCCCTGTTTCCTTCGTGCCCGCTGCTCCTTTGGGCTGCCCTCGCCATCAGTAAAAAAGGCAATAACCCCTATTTTGTGAATTACCCAAGGCCAAGCCCAGCGCAAAGCAGGAATTGCCATGAGATGGGACCAGCCAAGGGGAGACCAAGGACATCCTGCATCTGCTTCTTCTTATATTACTTTCTACCAATACTGGTTTTAAACCAAATTCCATGATTGATTTTTATTTTCCTGTAGCTCTACTGTATTGTACAAACATAGCCCTGGGCATTTTCACTACATGAAGCATCTCCCGTAATGAGAACACTGGAGCACTCAAAACCACTGCAGGGCAAAGCATCCAACGGCCGGTGCCCCAACCCAAACCCACCAGCGCTGGGTGGGTGCAATGTGTTCCAACTGAGCCCTTAAACCACCAACTGCACCCACGGGCAACAAGCGGAGGACACTGGGCTCAGCCATGGCACCAAGGAAATGCCACCAGCACGGAGCGTGTTGGGGTCTGACGGCAGTAATGGAGAAATGAAAAGCAGGGGAGCAACATGGAGATCCCCAAATAGACTCCACCAATGTCCCCCCCGCCCTTGCCCTATGGATATTGCAGCATCACCATGGAAATCCCCCCACGCGCCCGTCCAGGATGTTTATAAAGGCTCCAGCCGTGTGGGCTGGCTCCCAGTTTGGGGAGCCAAACAAGAATTTAAAATTAAGGAGAGCTTTGACCCTTCAGCATGTTGCGGCGTAGGGGGGGGAATGGAAGAAGTAAAAAAAGAAAAGAAAAAAAAAACCAAAAAAACCAAACCCCAACCATCATGCTAGTTCTGCCTGCAGCACCACATGAGAGTGGCTGGAAATCATCTGCTTATTTATTTTTCCAAGAAAATTCTGCCCGTGGCGGTGCTGGTGAGACCGTGGGAAGCCCAAATGAGCCAGCCTCAATTCCAGCAAAATGTTTTAATAAATAAATCAATCGATATATATTGAATATAGATATTTATACCTATCTGTATAGATGAGAGGTAGGTCTTGCCATGGACTTGCAAGAGGAGGGGCAGCCTGGGGATGGCACTGCTGGGTAGGGGGAATTAGACTACCAGGCACCAAGAGGACTTTTGAAGGTGGCATTTGGGCTTTTTGACCACCCATAACTCTCAATAAGCCATGGGACACTGGGTGCCACATTCAGCCATCCCCCCAGGACCAAGTACAGCCTATCCGTCGGGAAGGGAATGTGACACCGCATGTGGGTGTGACAATGACCCACATGTAACGATGAGACGGCAGTGATTTTATTTGTAATTGTATTTTACTCTGAAAGGGCACACTTAAAGGGGATTTTTAAAATTACACTGGTCCTGGAGGACATTTCATAGAATCATTAGAGTTGGAAGAAACCTTAAAGACCATCCAGTTCCAACCCCCCTGCCCTGGGTAGGGACACCTCCCACCAGACCAGGTTGCTCAAAGCCACATCCAACCTGGCCTTCAACCCCTCCAGGGATGGAGCAGCCACAACTTCTCTGGGCAACCTGGGCCAGGGTCTCACCACCCTCACAGCAAAGAAGTTCTTTCTAGTATCTAAGAGATTCTCAAGCAATTAACCCTGGCTATCATTAAATACGCTTTAAAATCCACCAGGACCCATCCTGACAAGAGCCAGGGGGACAAATAATGTCCTTTACTAGTGCTGGGACAGCATCCCCCCTGCAAGCGAGGGGACTGTCCCCCATGTCCCTGCCAGGGACATTGCTTTGGGGGAGGCAGGACCCGTGCTAAGGATTATTATCTCATCGACTCGGAAGGTATTTCTCTGCCCCCTTCCACCTCGGGGACTTTTGAGGTCCTTTTTTTCTGCAGGCGCCTGTTAGTGGAGAGGTGCCCGTCGAGCTGGAGCCGCTTCAGCAAAAAGCCCTGGAAACCACATCAACCGCAGCCAGGCGAAAACCAAGGGGTAGGGACAAGGCTTGAATTTCAACCTGTGGGGGTTTTTTGTTTTGTTTTTGGTTTGGTTTGTTTTTTTTCTAATCACTTAAGCAAACACCAGTATCAGCGGAGGAGCCGGAGGATGTGACCAGAGCCATACTGGGTAGGGGAGCACTGTGGCACAGCCCTGCGCTCACCGAATAACCAGTCTGCACTGCAGCAGTGGAGGTTTCTGCACCACACAGGTGACTTGCTGATGGCATGATGGCTTTAATCCACCCGTGCCACCTGGATAAACCCCAGTCCCTTACGCCGCATTCAGAACCAGCCTCTGGCCCCCCCTGCAGCCGCATCCTCTCCCATCCCAAGCTGGCACTGGGTGAAGCCACTCAACTTGTGCCGGGGCATTTTATTGCTTCGCTAACAAAGCTTCATTAGCAGGCAGTCGGTTGGCACCAATGCCAGTGGTACAGGGGGTAACTGTGGTCCAGAGCACCCACAAAATGCTCAGAAATTCCTCCAAACATCTAAATGCCCCCAAAAGCTCCCAAATTCCTAATCCTTCCTCCACATGTGGGCGCCCCTGTGGTGCAGCCCTCCTGGGCGGGTAGGGGGTGCTCTGGGTTTTGAGGGACCTCAGATGTCACCCTGCCAATCACCCACTGCCAACAGGCACCCACCAAAGCCATACCTCCATCCCCCAAAGGTGGGTTCTGGTGCACCTCCAGCCCCATAACCTGGTCCATAACCACCGCTGCTGCCACACATTTCTCCCCACATCCACAGTACCTTTTTACAAAAGTCTAAAAGCAGCAGAACCGGGGTCAGGGGGCAAACAGCCCCTGGCACAGTCCAGGGAGCACCCAACTGCTTCTGCCCACATCCTCCCTGTGCCGGCAGCCCTCACCCTGCTGGCTTTGCTCCCCAAAATAGTTTTCCTCCCCACTCCTTCCAGGCAGTTAGTCCTGGGCAGAACAAGCTCCCACCACCAGATACCTCCTCCCCTGTTCTTATTTTACCGACAAACCCCAGGGCACCTGCTGGAAAAGCTCCTCACGTACACGCCGGCACCACAGCATCCACCGGCATCACCGCCTCAGCTCTGCTTTCCCGGATAATCCAGTGCCTGCCGCGGTTTAGTCCCACTTATAAAAGCAAAGAGCAAACCAGGGACTCCCACGGGGGGACGTAACCGCAGCGGGAATTTAGCTTCCCCCTCCAGCCCCCACCACCCCAACCAGGACGTCGCATTCTGCTGCCACCTTGATTCTTGTAAGCCCGGCCTAGGCGCGCGCACAAATAGAATACAGTAAAATTATAGTAGGCTCCTGTCTAGTGCAAGGAGAGACGGCTGAGGATCAAGTGCCCTTCAGAAACTCCGTCTCATCTCCCCCAGGATAAACACTTTCATGTC
>VXBJ01004083.1:3731-22002 GCA_013400055.1 Nycticryphes semicollaris
TTGCCCCAACTCATCAATATGCAAAATGCCGCGATCTGATTCACCCAGGCTCCCTGGCCCTGCCTTGTGCAGAGGAGAGAGAAGAAATTAATGGTAATTACGAGGGGCGAGTGGCTATTACCACTCTCCATCTGATTGCTGCTGAAACCAAATAAAAATGCAACTTAATCAGCCGATTATTAAAGCAGGGAATAAACAGAGGGCAATGAGCCCTCATCCTTCCTGCCTCCGACCGGGGTCATGCCTCCAGCAGACCAACCTTGGTTGGGGTTGGAAGGGGGGCAGTTTTTTAACCCCTCTGGGCAAATCCTGCCCAGTTTATCCAGCCTGAGGAGCTGGAGTGGGAAGGAAAACAGTCAGAAGGCTTTTCCGAGGAGGACAAGCGTCTAATGATTGCGGTCACCATCAATGAGTCTCACTCCTGGTTGTGAAGTACCGCTCTTCAGCTTCAGCTCTCCCCCCAGCTGCTGATCGCCCTCCGTGGAGCACACACCTCCTCTGAACCACAGCAGAAAGGCTATGGCAAGGCCCACGGTTGCCTGCGAGCCACTCGTTTAACCTCCGCGAGGAGAAAAGGCCATTCCGTGACACGTAACCTGCGAGGCAGCGATGCCAGGAGCCGTATCGCTGCTGGGCATCACCTGCATCTCATCCCCCTCAGCTACGGCAAACAGCAAAACAACCTCTCCTTTTGGTCTTCGTGCAGGATCCACAGGCAACAAGGTCTTGCACTGCTCCTGAGAGTCAACCGAGACCTCGCAGTGGCTAAATCCGGTCAACCTAGAAAGCAGCAGGGACCTCATCTGGGCTGGAAGGGATCTTTAAGATCCTTGAGTCCAACCATCAAACCAACACTGACAAAAAACCATCACTAAACCATGTCCCTCAGTGCCACGTCTGCCCAGCTTTTAAATACCTCCAGGGGNTCTTGGCCAAGACCCTACTTGCCACTGACTGCTGAAGCACCTCTGGGGCAGAGAGGGATTTTAGATGCAGTGGCTAAATCCAGCCATCCTAGAAAGTAGCAGGGACCACAACCAACTAAAAGCCCGCCCCATCCAGCCACACAAATAACAGGGCGCTGCCTCCTCCCCTCCAGCCTGGATGAAAACACTTCTCTGATGACCCCGAGTCAGTGCCAGCCCATATCATCACTCACTAATCCCAGCCACGAAGCCCTCTAACCCTGCTGCTCACCCTCTTATCTCTCCCTCCCCTATCTGCCCACCTTAGATTTCAGCCTAATCCGGCTCCGAGCCCAGGGGATCTCGGCAGAGCCACCGGCCTTGGATTAACCTCATGGCTCGGGGGTAGGTTTGGAGGCTTTCCAGATGTGATCTGAGCCTCTCACTGAGCATAAGAATAGACAGGAAGATCATAAATTAATCTCCTCCTCCATCTCTCCCTTCCTTATAGGTGTATCGACGTGTTTCTATAGCCCCTCCGCATCCTCCCTCGGCTCCAGTCATCCATCTATCCCCTGGCAGGTCCTTTAATTACCTACCCATTAGGTTTCCTCTTCCCTGCCTCCACATTTCATCCCCTCTCTGATTGCAGCAGGGAATATGCTTTAACCCTGCATTGGGCCACGGGGGAAGAATTTCATCAAGTGTCCATGCACAGGGGGGTGGCCAAGCTCTGTGATTCCCAGGGAGGTCTCAGGAAATTCTCTCTGGGAGGCAGAAAAAAAAGCTTCTCATTAAGTGGAGAGGAGCTGCTGTGGCAGCTGTAAGGTGGACACCTAGCCGAGAGGACACCGTTGGGTTGCCCCATCTGCTCCTAACCACCACAGGCCAGGGGAGAAGGACCAAGCCATGGCTACCAGGAGAAAGACCGCAGCTTGGGAAGCCCATCAAACCCTTCTGCAAAGCCCCCATCTCCTCCAAAGCCTCACCTTGAGTGTCCAAAAAGCCCAGCAGAGGCTCTCTGTGAACATCACCACCACCACAAATAAACCCAGGCACCAGCAGGCCGACAGCTGTAATGAACCAGCGCGTACGTCCCACTCGGGAGGTTTCGCAGAGGCTGTTCGGCTGCTGATGACTGATGACGTTTGGATTTGGGCGAGACAGTTTGCGCAGGCAATCTGCAAGAGCAGCCAGTTTGAAGACACCAGACACACACACACACAGAGAGCTCCGTTTTCTCCTACTAATTGCTTAATAAGCATTGTATCCGCGGCAGCCTCGTTTGCTGCGCCCGCGTCTAGTTGTGAGGGACAACCCCATGGCAGGGAAGCCAACGCTTCTAGACGTCAGGAGACCACCCATCTCAGACTCTACCATCGAGGCAGCATCAGTTTTACCCATCCCATCCCATCCCCACCACATCCTTCCTCACATAGTGACAGGACAAGGGGTAACGGCTTTAAATTAGAAGAGGGGAGATTTAGCTTAGCTACATGAAAGAAATTCTTTCCTGTGAGGGTGGTGAGGCATTGGAACAGGCTGCCCAGGGAAATTCTGGATGCTCAGGCTGGATGGGGCTTGGAGCAACCTGTTCTGGTGGGAGGTGGGGGGCAGGTGGGAACTTGATGGATCTTTAAGGTCTCTTCCAACCCTAGCCATTCTATGATTGCTCGTAAAAGCCCCCAGCAGCCAGACACTCTGATCTCTCTCGCTGTCCTCTCCCAACCCGTGCTACCAGAGAGATTGCTTCCCCCAAATATCTAACCTTGATCTTCCCTGCTGCAAATTAATCCGATTCCATCCTGTCCTGTCTCTCACTGGACACGGAGAGAGATTGATCGGTCTCTTTCCTATAACAACTTCTGACGTACAGGGGAAAAAAAAAAATACCACCAAAAAAAACCCACCAACAACCCGAGTTTGCATCTCTTTTGTCTTCAGGTCCCGAGGGTGGTACTCAGAGGTTTGCCGGGAGCTCTGCTTGGCCCCGCACAAATTGCCCTGCCCTGCTTGGAAGGGAGAGAAGCTGGTTTGCAGACCTGTTCTGTCCCTCTCCTGCTGCCCCAAGACTTCTATCGGGGGGCTGAAATCCCCGAGCCCAAAGGATACCTGCCCATGATCCTGCCCAAGGCAGGGGGGTTGGAATTACGTTGTCTTTAAGGGCCCACCCCACCCCAAACCATTCTGTGATGTGGGGTGAGGAAGGAGAAAGGAACTGATACTCAACAGTTTAGATGGCGATTTCTAGCTCAGGCAACAGAAAGATGTCAAAAAGCATCATTCCAGCCCCGCTCCCCGTGTGTGTGCCCAGCTGCATCTCCTTCCACCCCTACATTTCTCCCACCCAACACCCCACAAGTGGGTGCCCCCGTCCTGAGCTGCTGCCTCCTCCTCCCAGGGGGTCTGAGCTGGTCCCCAGGGCTTTGTGCCAGCCTGGCATCCATGCCATCGTGGCCAGGGGTGATGTCAAAACACGAGCCAGCGGCTCCATCGGGTGCGCTGCTATTTATACCCCCAGGGACTGATGAGCACCAGCAGCAAGGGAGAAGAGCACAATGGTGAGCGGCGGGAGCTTGATTAACGAAGGGTATTTTTAGAGCCTGCCGGGGGGGATGTGAATCCTCTCCCTGCCCCGACAGAGGGTTTTCATTCCCTTCCTTCCCCCCCGCCTCCCCAAATCCTGATGTGAGCGCTGGCGAAGCTGCTCCGTGCAGCCAGTGCGAGACAACTCACCCAAAGGGGCAAACGGCCTCCATCCCTCTCCAAAAAGCCCCGTTCCCCCATCTTTCTTCCCCAAAACATGCCCACGCCCTGCAAAACCAAGCCAGGGTTAGGCAGTGAACTGGTCCCCTCGCTCTCGGCTGGGGGAGCCGGCGCCAACCCGCCGCTGCTCCTTTAGCTGGCAGCGGGAGACGGAGCTGGGTGGGTGGGTGAAGCGCGTGGGAACCCAGTTAGAAACCATCTCCAGTCAAAGGGGAGGCATCGGCTTTTATAAACCCCGCAGGTGACAGGCCGGCCCTTCCATCGCGGCTTAATCACAGGCAGACAGGAGCTGCTATTTGCAGGCACATTAACGCAGCTGTGTCAACTTCTAGGTGAATCAGCTTTGCTTCATCAGACACATCAACAGACTCAGCACTGCCATCTCCTCTCCTGCTCAGATTTATTTTAATTGCACGCTGCAAATAGCATTCTCTCTCATTTTCCTACCCACATCCATCTGGAAATATCTCTCGCATCTTCTGCTCTGGCGCTCCTGGCTTTTTTAGCACTCCTTCCCTCCTCTTTCCCACCTCGCCCCGTTCCAGATCCATGCTTGGGTTTGCAGAAGGGACCAGCGAGTCAAAAATGAGAAGGGTCTGGGTCGCAGCAGCCACTACCTCAATAGACTAGAGTGTATAAAAGCCGAGCCCTTTCTGACCCAGACCTCAAAAATTGCTCCTCCAAGGAGGCCAGTGTCCATGCCTTCTCCTGCCTGGACACTCCTTCTCCCACGCTGGACTCAAGGAGTGGGTCTCAGCATCCCTGGCGTTTCAGAGCCCACCTAAATCCCCCCTGAACATCTCACTAAAGATGCCCGACACCCAAGATTCTCTATCCGTATAGAAATAGGGAGTTTCTATCTGTATGGACAAACATCCAGCATCTCTGAAAACCAGGTTGTGTCCCCGTGGTCCTAAGGTGAGTACAGGCACGGAGGAGCTAAGGAGAGAACAACTTCACGGCTACCTGGGTATAACCAGCCACATCAAAACCTTCCCAAAGGGATTCGTGCATCTCAGCCATCCTAGAGGAGGTCTCTGCCGGTGCTCGGCTCCCCTTGAATCCATCAGCTCCTCCCGACTCCCCTCGGATGCGCAAGAGCCATTTCACACTTGTCCTTGGACACCTCTTACACGCAGCAAATTAATACCGGCAATCAATCATGAATCAGAGCTCTCCTCCAGCTACCAGGGAAGAGGGGGCTGAGGCGGGCCAGGCTCTGCTCTCATTTATGTCAGACAAATGCAAGCCCGTGGAGCGACTCCAGATCTACAACGGCGCCAACAGACAGCGAAACAGGGCTCGGCACTCAATCACGCCGCACCCCAAGCCAAGCACAGCGGGCACTGGCCCAGCATCTGGGCTATATTTGCCTGGCTCCGGCAAGAACGTTGCTATTAAGCAAGGAGAGAAGGCAAGAAAAAGTACACCGGCGGTTAGCCTTCCTCCCCCCTCCCTGCCCAGCCTCGCTAAGAGAATGTAATCGTTAGATACGGCTTTTCCCATTACCGCGTGTTAATGACTTGCCATTGTTCCTCCCAACACGTGAGGAAGGGAAGCATGGAGGACAGGAGCTCTCCGGCTGATTGCAGAGGTGGCCCGGACTGGCCACACAAAAACCCTCCATCGTCATTAAAACCTGCCATTTCCCGGTTCCTTACAAAGGCAATTAAATCTCCTCTCGTCAAAACCCGCTTTTCCCCCTGTGCATCTGCACACCCATAGACAGATGTAGGGAGATTCTAAACGCAGGCATTTTTTTAAAAAAAGGACTACCATCATCCCATCCCGGACCGCATCGCTATTTTTAACGTCTTCAACGCGGCCCTCCGGCCTGGTCCAACTGCTGCAGGGCTGTTTCTCCTGTGCTGGAAGCCACGGCTGGACTCGTGCCCACCCTGAATTACGGGAGCTGTAAACCCACGCGCCCAACAGAGGCCACTAACCCGCTTACTTTCATTACTTGTGCCACCAGCGATAGATATGTACTGTGAAACTCATGATCTTGTGATTTCTAGCAGCTCTGGTCGGGGACCACGCAACAAACACGCTACTGCCACCGACAACAGACCTGCTCGTAAACCGCCTGCGCTGAGAGGAGAGCGTCAGCTTTTATGGGCTCTACCGCCTCCCCAACTATTTGTAGCTACAGTAAAAACCATGCGGCAGCGCCTGGAAATGGGCAGAGGAGCAATTTTGGGGCAGATTTGAGAGCCAATATCTCTGATCTCCAAGAACCGTACAATGGTTTGAATTGGAAGGGACTTTTAAAGATCCTCCCACCAGACCAGACTGCTCCAAGTCCCCTCCAACCTGGCCTTGAATCCCACCAGGGATGAGGCAGCCACAGCTTCCTCTGGGCAACCTGGACCAGGGTCTCACCACCCTCACACCAGAGAAGTTCTTCCCCAGATCTCATCTCCATCTCCCCTCTTTCAGCTAAAGAACCTCCCACCAGACCAGGTTGCTGAAAAGACCCGTCCAACCTGGCCTTGAACCCCTCTAGGGACGGCGCAGCCACAGCTTCTCTGGTCAACCTGGACTAGGATCTCACCACCCTCACAGCAACGAAGTTCTTCTTAATATCTAATCTAAATGTCCCCTCTTTCAGCTAAAGAACCCCCCACTAAAGCAGGTTGTTCAAAGACCCATCCAGCCTGGCCTTGAACACCTCCAGGGGCATCCAGAGCTGCAGGCATTCCCTGATCCCACCCTTGCCCATCTCCAACACGCTGGTGGGGTTCTGCCCATTCAAACCTGCCATGGAGACCTCCAGAAACCCCAACCCACCACTCCAGAAACACCACCACTGGGTCCCTGCAGGCTCCTAGAAGCAGCCTGCCATGGCTGCCTTTAATAACTTTGCAATCAGGTTTAAATTGCCGCTGCAAAAGGTTTATAAAAGTTTGTGTTGCCTGCTAATTAAATCCATACAAACGCCTGCTCGGCATTAATTTACTGTAAAATTAGTGCGAGGCTACAGTGGGTTATTCGCAAGAAACTGGCCCACGCTGAACTGCCAAGGGAGGAGCTGCTGACCTTGGGAATTGTCTCCCCAAAACCCTCCTTTGCCACGGATCAGGCGCCGTTATCCTTCCCAGCGCCACCTGCAAATATTGTTGCTTTTCAATTATTTGGCGATGGATGCGACGGCTCCGAGACGGCGGCTAATTAAAACCTAATTGAAATAAAAATCATTCCCAATCCCGCCGCCGCCGCCGCCTTTCATCGCCTCTTGGAGCAAAGGTTCCTTGTCTCACCAGCTGCCCGGTTGGTCCTTAGCCCTGCAAACAGCCCACCTGCCACCACGTCCCCACTGCCAGGGTGGCTGCAAGCGGGCAAGGACGTGTCTCCCCCACGGGGTGGAAGGAGGGAAAGTGATGGGGAGGGGACACAGATGGGACAAGGAGAGTCTCGAGGAAGAGGGTGGGAAGGAAAAGCGCAAAGGGACAGCGGGGTGGGCAAGGAGCCAGCTCAACACCACCACCACCACCTTTTAATTTTGTTTTTTGCCTTTAAAAGTGAGGAAAAAGAATCATCTGCATAATTTAGGCAGAGGTGGCAGAAATGGCTTCCCGATATAGCTGCGCCTCAGCCACCAAATATAGCACCGGACACACTGTATAAAACCCAATTACTACTGCGAAAACCTCTCCCAGGCGTACGCACTCGAGACTGTGTTAACTCCAGCAGCACAGTCTATCTTGGTCATGGCAATAAAGTTCTTGACACCGAAACTGAGAGGAGGGAGAGCATCCAGAGGTACGCGGGGACCAGGGGAAGCAGAGGATGCAGGAGGAGCAGCTGATTATAACGAGACGGTTTCATTTGCCTGACACACTCACCCTAATATTTTTTATCTTCCCTCCCCCCCCTACCCCCACCCCCTATGACTTTAGAGCTCAGCAGAAGTGATCATCATAATAAAATAAAATAAAAATAAATAAATAAATAAAAGGAAGGATGCGGGGGGAAAAAGCCAACCAGGGTTAGAAATAAAACAAGAGACAAAGAAAAAGAAAGAAGCAGATGCGGTGTTTGGGGGCAGCGGAGCCGCCACGGCGAGGTCTTTGGAGAGGAGCCCTCCCCGTGTGCCCTCTCGCCTCCCCTACATTTGTCCCTTTGTGGCCAAATGGGACACTTGAGCCAGCCACTCGTGCACCCGGGGGCACCAGAGCATCCCACAGCAATGCCCAAGAGCGTGGGGACGGGGACACTTTCCAGCTCCCCCACCTTTTTATGGGGTGCAGATGGGCTCGGGGGGCTGTTCCCTCTCTTCCTCCTCCTGTCCCTGAATTTGCTGCATCGTCCCCATCCTCGGGCAGCATCTGGGGGACAGAGCTTCCCCAAGGAGGCCCATGGCACGTCCCGTTCTTGCAGCCGGCTCCCACCTGAAGCTCTCAGCTCCCAAAACCTGGCTGCTCCTTGGTTCCCGCTCCAGCAAAGGGTTCTTCATTATTAATCCTCGGCCAGAGGTGGGGGAGGATCGCATCGATCAAATGATATCTGCATTAGCAGCAACACAGCAGAGCTGTCACTCTGGGATGCAGCTCTTGCTTCCTTCTCAGCCTTCACAGTAGCTCCAGAGCGAAACAAACTCGGACCGAGGAAGGAAGGGAGAGTGGAAAAACTTTAGCCTCCAGAAGGGTTGTAGGAACCAGGAAATCCTGGCAACCCGAGGATGGGGAAACCAAGGAGGCAGAGCCGCCAGCACAGAGCCAGTCCAAGCAAGGAGGATGCCACCCAGCATCAATGATGGACATCTTCCTGGTCTACACAAGTCTACAGCAGCAACTTGCCCCTTTTGCGACTGCAGAGACCAGACCTGGGTCCTGGAAAACTCATTTTCCTCTCCAAGCTCGCTCGGGGGAGTCCCCAAAGGCCAGGGAAGAGATGCTATGGGAGGAAATCAAAAGAAGCGTGGCCAGCAGGTCATGAGAGGTGGTTCTACCCCCCTACTCTGTGCTCGTGAGACCCCATCTGGAGGTACTGTGTCCAGCTCTGGAGTCCTCAACGTAGAAAGGACATGGAACTGTTGGAATGAGTCCAGCAGAGGGCCATGAAGATGCTCAGAGGGATGGAGCACCTCTGCTGTGAGGCCAGACTGAGAGAGCTGGGGTTGGTCAGCCTGGAGAAGAGAAGGCTCCGCGGAGACCTTAGAGCAGCCTTCCAGGATCTGAAGGGGGCTACAGGAGAGCTGGAGAGGTACTCTTTGTCAGGGAGTGGAGTGACAGGACAAGGGGTAACAGCTTTAAATTGGGAGAGGGGAGATTGAGATTAGATACCAGAAAGAAATTCTTTGCTGTGGGGGTGGTGTGACCCTGGCCCAGGTTGCCCAGAGAAGCTGTGGCTGCCCCATCCCTGGAGGGGTTCAAGGCCAGGCTGGATGGGGCTTGGAGCAACCTGGGGTGGTGGGAGTTGTCCCTGCCCAGGGCAGGGGGGTTGGAACTTGATGACCTTTAAGGTCCCTTCCAACTCTAACCATTCTATGATTCTATGAAATGGGGAATCTGAGTATCACCTCTGCAAGGGATGTGCGGCACCCTGGGGGTGTGTGTGTTGGAGGGGGGGAGTTCACAGCTGCCTCCAGATGTGGGGAAGCTCAAATTGCTAACAGAAGAACATCTCAGCTTTGGTCTCATTCATTCCTACACAGACTTTTTTCCAGCATCCATCAGCCGCACATCGACGTGCTCCAACCTGGGGACAGCGAGAGGTGTCCTCCGTCCCTTCCACCCCGGCATCACTGAGGTGGGCCTGGTGTTTGGGACAGATACCTGCATGGGTGTCTCCTTCTGCAAACTGGTCTGTGACCGGGGAAAAACAAGGGGCAGGAAGAGAGGAGGATGGATCCCAGCTGCACGCCTCGCACAAAAACTTCTGCAGCAAGTTTAATTAAGCAAAAAAAAAGGCAAAAAAAACCCAAAACATGGGGTAGAAGAGTGGGGAATGGGACATAAGAATGCACACCCAGGCAAGGAGAGGACCTGCGCTGGCAAAATCCTTCCCGTCCCCCTCGTGCTCTCGGGGGAAGATGATGGTTCTTCATGTTAATGATAAGTGTCAGCGTATCAATTTCAGCCTCTCCCAGAGTTGAGATGAAACATGTGCCAAGGTCAGNCCTGGGGAGGGCTCATTAGAAGTCCCCGAAAATCGCGGAGGTTTTCTCAGCCATTATTTGGCGGCGCAGGGTTTAACGAGGATGTCTCTCTCCCGACGTCGTCTCCAAAAAGGATCATTAAAAAAAGGAGGTGACAACAAAAATCCACCCCCAAAAGTGGGGTTTCAAACAGCCATCTATCCCTCGCCCTCCAAAGAAATCATGCCTCAAACAACATAATCCTAACAAGTTCTCCAGATGTCCTCTGAGCCTTCCAGAAAACAGAAGACAGACATATCTTGAATTTTTAATGCAAAAAAACAGTCAGAAAAGTCAGAAAGCAAACACAAAGGAACAAAAACAAACAAAAACGAAGCTTTTCAGTCCTTCTATATATGTAAATCTCATCTCCCATAGATTCCAGCATCTGTTTTCTTCTACTTTTTCCAATCTCAGTGTAGTTGGTCTGAGAGAAACCACAGCAAACACCTCTGCAGCTGGTGTTACGAAGTCTGCTTCAGGAGGGGATGAGCTTGCTCCCCATCCATCCCATACCCACCACCAACTCACAGCTACTGGCACACAAAGAAACACAGAGGGGTCGGACTAGATGATCTCCAAAGGTCCATTCCAACCCTGACCATTATGTGATTGCGTCCCCAGGCCTTGGGATGGGGAATCTGGCCTTTGCCTGGACAAGCCAACTGNCTCTGCAAGGGATGTGCGGCACCCTGGGGGTGTGTGTGTTGGAGGGGGGGAGTTCACAGCTGCCTCCAGATGTGGGGAAGCTCAAATTGCTAACAGAAGAACATCTCAGCTTTGGTCTCATTCATTCCTACACAGACTTTTTTCCAGCATCCATCAGCCGCACATCGACGTGCTCCAACCTGGGGACAGCGAGAGGTGTCCTCCGTCCCTTCCACCCCGGCATCACTGAGGTGGGCCTGGTGTTTGGGACAGATACCTGCATGGGTGTCTCCTTCTGCAAACTGGTCTGTGACCGGGGAAAAACAAGGGGCAGGAAGAGAGGAGGATGGATCCCAGCTGCACGCCTCGCACAAAAACTTCTGCAGCAAGTTTAATTAAGCAAAAAAAAAGGCAAAAAAAACCCAAAACATGGGGTAGAAGAGTGGGGAATGGGACATAAGAATGCACACCCAGGCAAGGAGAGGACCTGCGCTGGCAAAATCCTTCCCGTCCCCCTCGTGCTCTCGGGGGAAGATGATGGTTCTTCATGTTAATGATAAGTGTCAGCGTATCAATTTCAGCCTCTCCCAGAGTTGAGATGAAACATGTGCCAAGGTCAGGGCTGGAAGGCTTAAGTGTATCTATTGTCACCCGCATAATAGCATACGGATTCATTTCTATCATTTTTATCTCCTTTCTTTTTTAATAATCCTATAGCGAGGACATAATTCTCTATTAATACATTATAGAAGAAGCTTAATGGAAAAAGCGGGGCGCTGCCTTTTTTCCTTTCCCACCCCCCCTCCCCGACTTACAAGCGGCGCATACAGAAAAGTGGGGCTTGAGGTTGCCTGGTTCTCTTATTTTTCTAACTGAAGCAATGCTTTCAAGAGTTNGAAGTCTGCTTCAGGAGGGGATGAGCTTGCTCCCCATCCATCCCATACCCACCACCAACTCACAGTTACTGGCACACAAAGAAACACAGAGGGGTCGGACTAGATGATCTCCAAAGGTCCATTCCAACCCTGACCATTATGTGATTGCGTCCCCAGGCCTTGGGATGGGGAATCTGGCCTTTGCCTGGACAAGCCAACTGCTGTCATGGTCATTGCTGGCTTCCTGGTGTCAACCCAACTGGTTGACTGCAGTCAAAAAGGTGCCTCCAAGCATCACCTTGCCAAAGATTGGCCTTATGGCATCATGGAAGGAATAGAAAGCAAGGGGTGCAACTGCTGGACAACTCAAAAGCACCGACCAAGATGGACAATGGGGTTTGGTTCTCCCAGCAAGTCTATGGAGCTGCCAACATGCATGGCGTGGTGCCGGCTGGACCGGTCAGCTCTGATTTGGGTTAGTAGTGGTTTTAGCAGCTTTAGGTTGATGGCTGGACTTCATGATCTCAAAGGTCCCTTCCAACCTAGACGGTTCTATGATTCTAATTGAGAGCCCAGCTTCCCCCCAGTCCCTGCTATCAAAGCAGGGCCTCCCAGGCCCGCCAGCCTGAAAATATTGTCCTGTTTTAACCAAGTGCTGGCAGCTAGAATTGTCACCTGGAGGAGAGGAGGAGGGAAGGGGAAGACGTGGCACTGAGGGACAAAGACAGCAACGGCAGTGCCCTGGCACTGATGCCAAGCCTGCCATGGGGGAGTGTTGTCCCCCATTGCCACCACCATGTCACAAGGCATTTCTTATACGCAGTACAGAGGCAGTGGGGACACCCACCTTCCCTCCATGAAGATCTCCTTCACGAGGGCTTCTCCTACAACTTCAAGCTATTCCATGTGGCCATACTCCCACCGACACAGCCCTGACTCCTCTTGCTTACAAGATTAGGCTTAATGGCTTCCAATTCACTGCCATCCAAAGCCCAGAGCAAGGAGATCAGCGTTAACGCTTCCAGAAAGCCGTAGCTCCAGAAAAACTAGGGCCAGCTCCTCTGCGGCTCCAAAGACTCAGCTGAATTCACTCTGGGGCCTCCAGCTCTTCCCAGCAGAGCTCAACCCACGAGCTGGACGAGGGCCAGAGGTCCACACTCTCACTCAGAAGCCAAGGATACCCAGAAACCCAATACTTTTAGCATCGGTGGTGGGTTTTTTGGGGGGTTTTGGGTTTTTTTTGGTTTTTTTTTTTTTTCTTAAAAAGCAAAAAAGAAAAGTCACCCTTCTATTCACAGCACGGCTCAAGAGGATACAAGTTGTAATGCTGAGTGAAAGCATCCTTGGATGACAACACCCCCCCGGACCCCTGCTGTGCACAGTGGGGCCGAGGCTCAGGGAAGCGGCGGCAGAGAAAGAGGATTCAGCCCCTGCCCCAAGCCACACGCTGAATCCAAATGCCAAAAACATCCCGGGGTTCGCAAGCAGGGCTGTGGCGAACGCAGGCTCATCTAAAATCCTTTTAATCTTTGCTCCCAAAAGAGCAGCCTCCTCCCGTGGGATTTCTACCACGGGGAAAGAAAGAGCTGCAGGTACGCACGGGGAGGATAGAGGAGGATGAAAAAAAGAAAAAAGAAAAACCAACCCCAAAACCAACCCAACCCTATTTTTCCATCCTCAAAAGCAACAGGTTTTTGTTTTTTATTGGCAAAAGCCTGCTCCACCAGAGCTGTGGCTTTGCCAACGTCCCTCGGAAGGGACATCGATCTCATCGTGGCATTAAACGCCGTACCCGCGCTCACCGTGTTAAATTAGCGCCGGTAGATTTCTCCTGACTGGAACACGTTAGAAAGCACAGTTGGGTTACAAGAATCAATTAAGGCCAGATGGGGGTGCGAAAGAAGTTAAACAATTTGCCTCGTTGTAGGACTCGGCGCTACAGCAAAGGGGTTCTTTACATTTTCATTTAGATTTAAAAATCACTCGAGTGCACCCTCTGTATAATTCAATCGAGGAACAGAAAGGGAACTACCAAGCGGGTAAGAGATATATTGTTCTTCTCCAGAAGATAAAAGTTGGGGGGGTGGAGGAAGGATTAGAGCATGGATCCAAAGCAGGGGGGAAATCTGCCCTGGGCACTATCCGTTTGCAGCAGCATCTCCAAAATCCAGAGGAACCAAGAGCCTGTCCTCTCCCCACACCCCTGCACTTTGGCCATGGATGGGAATTCGAGCTCGAGGTTTTGCAGGACAAGCGACGTCGACCGACGTTGAGTCAACCACATCCCTTCTCCCATCGACAGGACAAGGAGCCAACTCCCAGCAGAGCCGGGAACTGGCCATGAGACCTCGCCAAGGTTAGTTCAGAGGGGAAAAAAACCACCCCACCAAATAAAATAAACCCACTTGCTAATATGCAGCACACCTCCACCGCCGCCATAAAGACGAGATTGAATTGCAGAACGTGGCTGCGGGTCCTGTTTCTATACGTTTCAATGTCGTGCTCCAACAGGTCGGAATATTGTCAAGCAATTCCGTCTGCAGAGGAGACGTTGCTGAGCTGGGGAAAAAACATGTGGCAAATTTCTTTCCGCGCTCCTCTCGGATTCAGGTGAAGGCAATTCAGATTATATAGGCTCGGGGGTTATTTGCATTATGGGATTCCCAACACTCTTCCCGAAATGGTTAGGAGCATTATGGAAATCAGCCGGAGGGGAAGCTTTTGACAGCCGTCTCAGCTGATGGAACAACTTTAATCTCAAACCCGGCTACTTTTCCAATTACCTTCTACGCCTTTTGCCACCGAGTGCTTCGTAAGGGAAATCCTGCCTTTGCGGGGGAACCCTGAGTCGTTACATTCCAAGAAGGAAAAGGGCAAAGATCCTCTTCAATTTTCCATCTGCGCGCGTGGGCTAATGTGATGTGCTTTCTTCAGACAAGAGGAAAGGTTAAACGGAGCCCTCGTCGGGGAGGGAAGCCGGGAGGCTTAAAGCCAGGATCTGCAAAGGAATCTGAGAGCCGGCCACCCAAAGCCCACTGAAAGTCAAAGGACGATGAACATCTAAGGCCACAAGGCTGTTCTGGCACGTCTAAAGGGAAACAAGCCCAAGCACTTTCGTGCCTGGGCTTGTCTGTTCCAAAAGAGTACCCATAGCAGAGGGGGAAAAGACTGGGATCCATCCCACTTCTCTCCCCTTCCCCCTGGGGGTGATGTGAAGGCGACACAAGGCCGGCAGGGACCAGCAGGAGACACGGCAGTGTTGAAGGGTAGGAAAGGGGATGAAAAAGGGGGTCAGGAAAAGGCATCTCTGTGCCTCGACAGCTCCCCTTTTCCAGAAGAGAGCTTGAATTTGCACCTAACTCCGCATCACTCGAGATGATCAACCCTGTTAGGTTTTTATTTCCACCTTTGCTCGCCTTTCCCGCGCACTAGGCCAGGCTGGGACTGTGAAACACCACGACTTCTCCAAGAGGAGTCCCCCTTCTCGGCCGTGGGAAGCAGCGGATCATTTAACACGAAGTCTCAGCACAAGTAAGACTGCTTAAAGGAAGAGGAACGACATCCAGAGACTCCTCTCTCCAGCTGCATTTTAGGAAGAGCTTCATTTCTGTTTGCGTGTCGGCGAGCTGCTCCCCAGCTCCCCGCGTTGGAACGTCCAGCTCTCCCTTCCGATGCACCTTGATGAATTTGGCATCACGTATTATTTAAGCCTTCATGTAAAATATTGAAAGACCTGAACTCATCTGTTATTATTAAAGCCCTGCCACGCACCCTCGGAGGCTGCGGAGCCGGAAGAGAACAAACTCGCCTCCATCCCTCGGTAAAGATGAGGGATTGCTGGAGGGATCGCTGTCAGCATCGTGCTCCCTCTTACCTCGCCCGCCGTACCGCCTTCGCCACGGAAAACGCTCTTAAAGGCTAATTCACTTCCCAACATCTGCACGGCTCATTTGCTGCTCTCCCCTTCTCCCCCCAGCTCCCCCACAACTCCCCGCCATCCTCTGTCGCCGCTTCGCCTTCTCCGGTCGGCTCCCAGTAATCCCCGTTCGTGGATTTAAAATGGAGCTGTGACTACGGCCGATTAGCCACAGGATAAGGCCACGTGGAAATCCCACTTAGCCCCCACAGGGGCTGAGCCCAAAGACAATGGCTTGGGGACAAAGGCTCTCCTTGTGGGTGCTTTCAGGGTGGCGATGGGGCATCATATGGAGGTTTCACCCCCCGCCCCCAGCAGAGTCCCAGTTGGCTCCCATCATTTTCAGCCTCACCTTGTATTTCTTTTACATTTTGGAGGCGGTAGAAACGGCCTCAAGACCAGAGAAAAGGTAGAAAAGAGCCTTTTTATGCATAGCTTCGGGAGAGTGGAGATGGGAAGACAGCGCCTTCACACCGCTCCCACTCCCACCTTGTTTTCTGGATGCAGAGGGACCGCAGTCAGTGGTCACCCCTATCCTTAAGGAACACATCCCTGAGCTTCCCTTTCCCGGGTGTTGGTGCTCTGCAGCTTAAAAGCCAGGCGGATCAAACCGTGCCTAGGCTTAGGAGGAATTTACATCTGAATTTCACAGCTTGGGTCTGGCTCCGTAACAGGCTGAACGGAAACAGAAAATGTAGTGAATGCTTCCCTCCTTTGAGCCTGCATCGACACCCCGAGATGAAACTCCGCGGCGAAAATTCATCCCTACTTCAAAGGCACCGGCACAACTCAAAGGCAATAAACCCAGGAAGGGGGAAAGAATGGAAATATTTCAACGGCAAAAGACAAGGCCTCACGTTTCTACAGCTCTTGGAGGACTTTGAAACGCGACGGAGCGCAGAGTCAACTACAGGTCGTGAGAGAAGTCAAGTTCACCTCTTGAATTCAATCCCAGCTGATGGGAAGGCAATTTCAGAGCAATAAAACGCTACCACTTGCTGTCCCATTTATGCAAAACCCCAGTTGAGCCCAAAACCCCAAGCAAGGACCTTGTCTTGGACACTCTGGGTAGGCCTGAGCTCAGTTACCTACAGCTCTTCCCAAGGGCTTCAGGTTCACCTTCAAAGCTCCCACCGTGTCCAACAAAGAGCAGTGGCCAACCCCTAACGTGGGACGGGCTGGGTTGGAAGGGCAAGGTCCCTTCCAGCTCCCTTCCCATGAGCTTTAGACAACATTTTTAGGGCGCAATGAATCGTCCTCTGGGGAGACCCAACGAACTTCTGGGCATCCAAATCTGTTTTTCATCAGCCCTCAAACACAAGCCGCCGCACGGCTCAGCTCAGGGAGGGAGTTTTCACCGCGGGAGCTCAGTCCCACTGACGACAACTTCACACCAAAGCCGACGAGAAGCAAATTACACATTTGCAAATATCAAAGGCGGGTTGTTTGGGGTTTTTTTTGCAAGAAGTTCACCGTCTTGGCTTTGGGTTTTTCTTTCTTCTTTCCCCCCACCCCGTTTTTTTTTTTAAGCTTAGTCAATACCAACTGCGCTTTTCTTCCTGGAAACTGTGTAATGGCGAGAGAAACTGTTTATTTTTCTCTTTAAAGGGATGAAGTGTTTCTCACCGATATTTTACATGTCCGTAAAAACGATTTATGGGATTGAGTGGACGGGTCACGCGATGCCCTTTGCTGGCTCGAGGGAAGGGGGGGGAAAAGGTCACTCTGGGGTGAGATTTCAAGTGCTGCTTTTGCTTCTCAAAGGCTTTTTTAATGTGAAATACCATTCTGAGACAGAAGGAAGCAGGGGATGTGGTGGGCTGCGGTGTCAGCTAATCCTCTGGAAAGGCAAGGCGGCCCCAGCATGGAGAGCAGGGACCAGTAAGAAATACACCCGTCACACCTCTAGCGTGCTGGTACAACTGAAAACCAACAGTGACACTAAGACACACACAGCCCCACCAAGAAAAATCAGATCCAATCTCCTAAGTATCCAGCGCAGTGGGTTTTCCACCCTGTGACAGAAAGGAGCCAGGTTCTAGACAGCAACCAAAGGAAGCACCATGATGGGGGAAGGATGGAAGATAGCACAAGAAGGTCCACAGCTGACCCCAGGCCTGAGGAGCAGCATCTCTGCACCTCTCTTCCTCCACCACTTTTCCTTCACCTTCTGCCTATTCCACAAGAAACCACCGTATCTGATCAGCCACATAAGCCAGAGGCTGCTGGAAGGAATAGATTTCCTTCCTTCTTTCTCTCTCTCTTTTTTTTTTTTCTTTCTGTTTTTGGATTTATGACAGAGAGCTGTAAACCAAGAGCCTCTATTCCTGGAAGAGCGGTGCTGGCTGGGAAGCCCTGAGGCTGGCAGAGGCAGCAGGCAATTAACCCACACACAGGCAGAAGGGGAAGGAGTGGGACAGCCTGGAAAAAACACGGCAAAGGGAAGTGGAACCCAGGTCTCCCGCATCCCCGGGTCACAGCCGGCTCAGGGAGCAGAGGTGTCACCTCCCCAGGAGAAGACACCGGGGGCTGCTCTATGAGCTGGGGCTTGGATCACCCAAAGCATTTAGGCAATCAAATATCTGGCAGGTCCTGAGCCCCTCTGAGCCTTCTCATGCCCGTACCGCGATGCGAACCGAAGCCCCACAGCACCTCGCAAGATCAACCGCTAATTAAACCGTTCCCTCGACAGCCCGCAAGTTAGTTATGGCTCATTATCCTCACTTAACCGACTGGAGAAACTGAGGAAGGCGAGAGATTAAAGGATTTGCTGAATCTCCAGCAGCAGTCAGTGGCAGAGGCAAACCCGGAGCTCATAAACATTCCAAATCCTCCACCTCGGGGCTCCCGACCCCTCACATCCCTCCACTTGCCGCTTTTATTACTAACTATTGCTTTTCTAACTGCCAGAAGCCAAGCCTGGAGAGCACCTTGCTCGAGAGCTCACCTCTGGAGGGCAAATATAAAAGGCAGAGGATGCTGGAAGCCAAAAGACCATAAAAATAAACACACAGACCCCAAC
>VXBJ01004083.1:34365-47701 GCA_013400055.1 Nycticryphes semicollaris
ATCCCTCTCCAACAGGAGCCAAGAGGGCATAACTTAAACCTGGTGGGCTGCCCCACGGCCGAGAGCTTCTTCCCCGGGGTGGGCAAGGCCACTTCTGCCGAGCAGCGAGCGAGCGTCCCGGTGACAACACCTCTAAATATATTCCAGGGATACGTGGTATTTCTGACGGTGAGACTTCTGCCTGGCTCGCCGTTGATACGTGAAGAGGCTTGTACAGTCAGCAGCGGTTAAAGAGTAATGACTGTTTTCATGGTAAATGCTCTGTTAAATAACCCGGGATTATTGTGTTGTGTTATTGCGTATATAAAATGGCATTTCACACACACACACACGCAAAAAAGACAGAAAAAGAAAAAGAAAAATAATTGTTTTAGAGCTAATTGATGTTTTTAACCGGCTCCGTGCGTGGAATCTTTGATCGGGCGGAGGGACGGGCTGCTCTCAGGACGACGGAGATAAAGGCAGGGAGGCTTTGACCTGGTCAATTCACCTGCAGGGTCTGCCTGGGTTTCAGGGTTTCATCAGGTTGGGGTGCTACTTCTAGGGGGAGCAAGGGAGAAAGTTCAAAGCCATCTGCTCTGAAATGCCACAAGGAGGGAGCTAGGATGGGGCCAAAACCATCACAGCCGTTGGGAGGAACCTCTGTGCCCCCACCAAATCTGAGTGCCACCACCACCACCACCAGCTCTGGAGCATCCCTGGACCACGCATGGTCACTGAGATACTGGAGACTCCCAGCAGCGCTCCTGCCTCTGCCCTGCAAATCTCCTCCTCTCAACACCCCAGCCAGGCACAACCACCACCATTAACTCCTCCGGGAACCTCCTTGCTCATCCCGCGGTTATTTCGGCATCTCTCGGCATATCTCCTGCTGAGCTCTGCCCACAGGCAGCTCGAGCACACAAATTTAGGGACTGCAAAAGCTTCCTGGAAAGCCCCAAACTCCCTGTTTACGCCCCTCGTCGTCTGCAGGCACTTCAGCCTGCCATCAAAGAGCGGAGAAACTACTCTTGGCTTTCAAACCCGGAGCCTTTGAGCTCCTCTGACGGCAGCAGCCTCGCTGACCCTTGTCTGGAGGCTTGCAGGGCACTCAAGCAGACAGAAGCACTGGCGGAGTCCTGAAGCTTTACAGAGGCACTGACTTTTGGGGGATGTGAAGTTAATCGCACAAGCGAGCGTCTCAGAGTCGCCGGAAGGGAGAGCCGGTGCCATCAGAGACGGCAGTTGAAAGCCTTCAACCCTCTCCTTAAGATCTCCAACACACGTCCAGCCCCGGTGGCAGATCACAGGGCGAGAGCAGAGAGGGAGGGTGGCTGGGGGGAGGCTGTTACGCAGCCCCCAGAGGGGACCCACTGGGTCACCGTGTCTCATCCCTCGCAGTCAGGCAGCCCATTAAAGCCAAAAGGGTCCGCAGCATCTCTCCTGCGGGTACCAGCGCAACGCGTAACGAAGAGGCCAAAAGCCACCAGCTCCAAATCATCACAAGAAAGGAGAGGAGAGGAAAGGCATCGCCCTGCCCCAGCCCCTCACAGCAGCAGGGAAGGAGTAAAAGGGAAACGTTGAAGTGAAGGCACGCGATGAGGTTTGCAGATGGGCAGGGAGGAAAGCTCCTTCCCCAGCGCGGGAAGGACGGCACGAAAATAATTGGGCTGTGAAATCTAAGAGAAGGCTGCCAGACCGTGAGGGTTCCAGATCACAAAGTCGGGTGGTTTGAAGTTGCTCCTCACCTTTACAGGTCACTCCCACGCCTGTCCTTACTGAGATGACAGCCTCACATCACTACTCAGGGTGTACACCACGTTCTGTCCCAGAGCTGGCAGCTTCAGGGCTGGCCAAACTCACCCGCAATGAGCTACCACCTTCTCCTGCAGCCCTTCCTGGCCCCCAAGGACAAGTATGACCCCATAACTTGAGCAGACTGCACCCCGTCTGAGGATACAGGGAGAGGTGACAAGAGCAGTGTCACGGAGTCACAGAAAGATCTGGGGTTGGAAGGGACCTTTGGAGATCACGCAGTCCAACCCCCTGCCAGAGCAGGTCCACCCAGAGCAGGTCCCACAGGAACGTGTCCAAGGAGGGGTTTGGAATGTCTCCAGAGATGGAGACTCCACCACCTCTCTGGGCAGCCTCTTCCAGGGCTCTGCCACCCTCACAGTGAACAAGTTCCTCCTCATGTTTAGATGGAACTTCTTATGTTCCAGATTGTGCCCGTTCCCTCTTGTCCTGTCACTGGGCACCACTGAAAACAGACTGGCCACATCCTCCTGTCACCCACTCTTGAACTATTTCTAGGTGTTGATCAGATCCCCCTTAACCTTCTCTTCTCCAGACTAAAAGGACCCAAGTCCCTCAGCCTTTCCTCGGAAGAGAGATGCTCCAGGCCCCTCATCCTCTTTGTGTTCCTTTGCTGTACCCTCTCTAGCAGTTCCCTGTCCCTCTCAAACTGGTCCCAGTGCTCCAGATGGGGTCTCCCCAGGGCAGAGCAGAATGGGACAGTGACCTCCCTCCACGCACCCGTGATGTGACAGCAGCTGTACAGCCCACGAGGTGATGGCCATATCCAGCTCCGTGCACTCTTAATAGTACAAGTAATATCCCTGGCTACACACACGCTCTCTATGAAGCAGGATACAGTGAGATACGGGGGTCAAAACCTTCTCACCTTCCTTTTCTCCCCACCTCACCCGCTGTGAAAGGCAGAGCAACCCATCCCCAGCTCCTCTCAAGGACAGGGCAACTCTCCCCTTCGCTCTTTTCCTCTTCAAGAGGGAGCCTTTTCCAGGCCCTGAGGCTCTGCCTCAACCCTTTCTCTTCCTCGGAGGCATCTGGACCCCAGGAGGACACTGCCCTGATGGGTTACATCTCATTACTGCAACCGCAATGTCAAACCCTGTCTCCCTCTCTCTCTTTCTCTCTCTCTCCAGCCCTTCAGCATCTGTCTCCACGGTATCTAAGTGCCTCAGATGACTAGAAAAGTCCCTTTGTGTGTTTTCCCAACCCTTGGCTGTACAAGTACCATTTAATCAAGCTCAGTAATGAAGCCAGAAACGAGCCAGAACAGGCTGTGCAGCCATGGGCAGGATCGGCGCAGACTTTGAAGGGGTGGGGGGCAGTTCCATCGCCTGTAGGTGACAAAGGGGACAGGAGCACTACCAGGGCCAAGCACCTCTGCGATACTTCAAGGTCCAAAAAGCCTCCAAGCTCCCATACAGCCCCCGGGTGCTTCATCTCTACCCTAAAGTAATGGTATATCCCAAAGCTCTCCCCACCCCGCCAACTAATGCCACGGGGGATTTATTTCTCCGAGGTTCCCAGGCTCTAGTTTGACCCTCAGCAGAAACAGCACGTTCCACCTCTGGGCCCCAAAAACCACATTCAGGGCAGTTTTAAGCATACTTCTGCTTGGCATCACCAGCCCGAGACCCTGCTGCCACCTTCCAAGCTCACTTCTGAACACAACGCCTGATTCTCCAGGCTTGGCTTTCTCCCACCCTCCAGGATCTTCATGGCTGCTTGAATTAACACCTTCCCTCCAGCCTGGCCAGCTCCTTGCTTACAGGGTCTTCAAGACAATGCTTTGTGAAACACACTTCAGGAGACTTGTCCTCCCTCGCACGCCATCCCTGCCAGGGTTTCTGCCCACCCCGGGCCATCCCTTGGATGCTTCCATCCCAAAAGGAAGGTGTTTGGGACGCACAGCTGAAGTAAAACCAACTCTTCTGGGTCAGAGCTCTCTCCATGTCTGGGGTCGTTCCAGCCAGCTCCCATCCCACCCACAGCAACCAGTGGTGGCTTTTTCCCCTCTCCCTCTGTCCCCTTCCCCCCGCCAAGATCTGCAAGCCCTTGGGATGTGATTACACAAAGGTCTCATCTTGTAAAGAGCCAAGGTGCAGGAGCACCATTAAAAAGTCTGCAACCACGACCTGAGATCATCTTCAAAGAAATAACCCAAAAGGCACCTCAAATCCCCTTCCCCCCCAAAAAAAAACCCCACAAAAAAACCCCAAACTAATCAAAAGACACAACCTCGCTCAGCACCGCACCCTCTAGGGCTCACTCAGCAAAACGACGGAGCACTTGCTCGGTGCTAAAAATTACTTAAAATTCATACCTACATTGGGAAATTATTCAGAAAACTCTAATTACTTATCAAAAGCAACGACGATATTTTTAAGGAGAGGGAGTGCCCATAAATACGGGGCCATAAATAAACCGCTACTCAGTAGCACGAATTAATTTGTATTTAATTGCTAGAAATCGCTATCAATTACTAAACATCCCTTGCAGAATAGGCAAATTCTTTTAAGAACAATTTCAATTGCTAATTGGAAGTCTTTTTTTCCCTTTCCCCTTCGTTTTTTCATCCCAGCTCCTGCCAAACGCAGGAGACATCCATCCCACCCGGAAGGTGGGATCCCGCTTTGTGGGATCTGGGCTTCTGTGGGGCTGGGAGGGGGGAAAGATCCATAAGGAACCGAGGAGGCTCCTCAGGCTTCGGGAGGTTTCACCGCCCTGAAAGGAGCAGGAAAACTGGGGGCCAGAAACCTCAGGAGGGCGATTCCTTGCAAAAGGATTGAAAGGAGGGAGCCAGGAGCTGGAAGTTACACCATCCATCCTGCACCCGGGGAGAGAAACACCTCCCAGGGACCATTCATCTCCTCTGCAGGGCTACAGCAAAGCCATGCCAGGCCCTGCAGGAAGCCTCTCCAGAGCATCGACCCTGCCCCTCCATCAGAGGCAGGGGAGGCTGCAGCGCTGCTCTGTGTCGCAACGGCGTCGCTCCTGACTCATTTTCTGGTGGTTTCTGCTTTGCTGTTGGCACAACATCCCATCAGCACAGTTAATTACATCCACGCTGAGTGTGAAGGACAGGCTGGCTCTCGCAAAGGAGCCGGGGGCCGTGCAATCCATCCCCGCTGCTCTCGCCAACCGCCTCCCAACCCCTTCCTGACAAACCACACCAAGATGCTGTCCCTCTTCCCCCCGCCAAAAAGGGGCCCTTCCCATACCCCACTGGGTTTTGGGGCTCCTCTCACCACCACACATCCCTCAAGTGAGGTCAGGTCAGGTCAACGGCCACAAACATCTCTCCCAAACGCGTTGCCCAAAAACTTAGCCAGTAGCATAAAATGCTGTTTATTTTTTCCTAGAAGAACATTAGAATCATCAAATTGTCTGGGCTGGAAGGAACCTTTGAGACCATCTTGTCCAGCTGTCAGCCTACCTGATAAAAACCAACAAACCATCATTAAACCATGTCACTGAGCACTATGTCAACCCATGTTTTACATACCTCCAGGGATGGTGCCTCAACCACCCCCCTGGGCAGCCCCCACACGCAACAAGGTCTTGCAATGCTCCCCAGCTCCTGAGAGTCAACCGAGACCTTTATCATCTGGGCTGGAAGGGATCTTTAAGATCCTTGAGTCTAACCATCAACCCAACACTGACAAAAAACCATCACTAAACCACGTCCCTCAGCACCACATCTGCCTGGCTTTTAAATATCTCCAGGGATGGTGCCTCAACCACTTCCCTGGGCACTTCCAAGGTTTAACAACCCTTCCTGCTCCATCTTAACCCTTGAAAACTTGAGGCCATTTCCTCTTGACCCACTGCCTGGTTCTCGGGAGAAGACACTGATCTCCCACCTGGCTACACCCTCCTTTCACATAGAGAGTGAGAAGGTCTCCCCTCAACCTCCTTTTCTCCAGGCTGAACACCCTCAGCTTCTCCTCACCAGACTTACTCTCCAGTCCCCTCACCAGCTTCGTTGTCCTTCTCTGGACCTGCTCCAGCCCCTCAATGTCTTTTTTTTTTGTGGTGAGGGGCCCAAAACTGGACACAGCTCTCCAAGATGGGGCCTCGCCAGTGCCGAGAAGAAATGTTTTCCCATGGCACCTGGTGCAGAAGACACCCTATTCCCCCCCACACCCCCAAAAATAAAAAGCCCATCCTCCTGCTTGGAGGCACATCCCTGGGTAAGAAGGGATGGGAAAGGTGTTGGGAAGAGCCCCTTGTGCCTACAGCTTGAATAGAGACCCAGGGTCTCCAGGCCCATCAATCCACCATCAAGGCATCACTCCATCACTGGTTTCCCCCCCCTCCCCAGCCCCACCAGAACCGGACACAGGGAGGCATGTGCCAGCCATGACAAGCAAAGCAAATTGACACGCACATCTCCTGCTTACAATAACAGCCCTCCCGTGTCTAATCCATCATATTCGATGCAGATCTCTCCGCCTCAAGTGCTGTCGATGAGGATTTAATTTAGTGCTAATTAGACAAATATTGCATGTTAAACACCCATTGATTATTAAGAGACGGGGAGCGCGGTTTAGCTCCGCAAGCGCGCACACGGACACGCTGCATTATAGCTGGGATGAGGCTGGCAAATGCCTCGCTGTTTCTAATCATCAGTTAGTAATTAACGTCCAATAACTTGTAACTTGGTTTATCATTATAGATTTCGGAAGGCAGTAATGGTACTGTATGCTAATTATATATCAATTGATTATTTAAGGCATATAAAGATTTAGCAGCTAGGTGACAGATATACACAGTTGTTAAACTTTAATAACCATCATGCAGCATTATTTTATATTAGCAAGTCAGTGGTTAATGGAAAAGCATGTTGTTCCTGAAGGTAACTTTTGGATGGGGTTTGGAAGCGCTGGGAAGCCTGCAAGCCCCTACCCCAGGAGCTCCTAAGGGACCTTTACGATGATCTAGTCCAACTGTCAACCTAACCCTGATAAAAACCATCACTAAACCATGTCCCCGAGCACCACATCAACCCATCTTTTGAATCCCTCCAGGGATGGTGCCTCAACCCCTTCCCTGGGCAGCCCATTCCAAGGCTTGACAACCCTTTCCATGGAAAAATTGTTCCTCATATCCAATCTGAACCTCCCCTGGCACAACTTGAGGCCATTTCCTCTTGTCCAATCACCTGCTCCTTGGGAGAAGAGACTGACCCCCACCTCTCTACCCTCTCCTTTCAGGGAGTCATAGAGAGCGAGAAGGTCTCCCCTCAGCCTCCTCAGCCCCCAGCTCCCTCAGCCTCTCCTCATAAGACTTACTCTCCAGACCCCTCACCAGCTTCGTTGCCCTTCTCTGGACCCTCTCCAGCCCCTCAATGTCTTTTTTGTGGGAAGGGGCCCAAAACTGTACACAGCACTCGAGTTCTGCCCTCACCAGTGCCCCTACTCTCCAACCTACCCAGGTCATGCTGGATGGTGGCACAGCCCTCTGGAGTATCAGCCAGCCCTCCCAGTTTCCTACCAACTGCAAACTTGCTGAGATACATCCTCATCCAGTTCATTGATGAATAAGTTGAAGAAGACTGAGCAGAGTATTGACCCCTGGGGGACACCTGCTCACAACCATTTCCCTTGATCGTTTGCTTCCAGAGCTTTCTCAGGAGGGAAGGAAGTCGAACCACCTCCTAGGACCGTTTCTCCTCCCTTTTCCACCCCCAAGGCAATCTACCCCCCTACCTTTCCCTGCCCTCTGGGGATGAGCAGCCGCAGGCCTGACCATAGCTCCCAGCCGGTTCCCAGTTGCAGACATGAGGCAGGAACAGCGTTGGCCCAGACGATTTATAAAGGGAACCCCAGCAAAAGAGCAGAACGGACCAGAGAGCAGGAAAAAAAACCCTCAACCCTCTCCTTAAACAGTTTTGCAGCGGAGTTTACCCGCGCTGCAGCAGGCAACAAAGAGAAACGTCAAGAGCAATGAGACAAGGCAGGGGAGGCGTCGCAGCAGATAAAGGATTCTTCAGGTACGAGACAAAACCAGCTTCGGAAACCTCGCAGAAGTGAGTTTAAAGTCTCCGGAGGATATCAATTGAGAGTCTGTCACTTGGTGTCAGGATAACTTTCTGGACAGCTCTCGGAGCTTGTTAAGCTCCTGCTTGGGCTGCATTTGAGCTCTGGTGGCAGCGCCTGGCTGCCAGCACGAGCAAGGAAAAGAGATGAAAAAGACCCGCCGAGTCCACGCGGCTGTTTCATTATCCCTCCGGCGACCCCCACTGTGACCTGATGGGCACCGGGAGCTCGGCTGGTGCTGCTAAGAGATGCTCCCTCCAGGAGGAGATGTCTCCAAGCAGGGGCAGCCACACCAAAACCCTGAAACGGGGGGCTGTGGCATCCGAGAGGAGTCGGATGGCAAACGTGGGATGAGGTTCAATGGCCCATGTCAAACCAGACGGCCCCAATGTGTCACAGCATCGCGATCCACGGCTCCGGTCAGGAACCAGCCGCTTCCCCCACAGCAATCATTTCATCAAAAGCCCTGCAAGACTCCTGCTGTTCCCGCTAGCCCTGGAACCCTAACTTTAATTAAGTCCAAACAGCCTCCTCGCAAGAACAAGGGAGGAGAGGGTGACTCAGACAGCGATGGGGACCAGCCGGCGTAATTATCATACAGTTAAGAATATTAATTAAAAAACAGCCCTCCCCTCAGTTAATAAAAAAAAAAAAAGCCAAACTAATCAATTCCACTTAAAGGAATATGTGGGGAGAAGGAGCAAGAGCAAGGAGGGCGACGGAGAGAGAGATGGGATGCGACGTGAATGCTAAGAGCTTCCCACCGTAGCCGCTGCCGCAGTCAGCCCCAGGCCCGGCTGCTTCCAACAGTTACTCCGAGTCTCCTTGGAAATGGGCTCAATCTTTCCCTCTACCTGCTGCGGCACCAGAGCAACTCCTGCGAGCGCACAAAGGCCTTTTAAATCCCGGCTTTAACTGCCTTGATTGAATTAAACGCAACAACACGGGTAAAGCAGCCTCTTCATTTAAGGTATAAGCATGGAGGCTTTCTCCTCGCCTACCGGCGCTCTCCCTCCTCCTGAAATGATGAGTTGCTCACGGGTGATGCTCTTTAAGAAAGGGGAAAGGGAAATAAAAAAAGCAAGGGGGGGGGAAAAAAAAAGTCATCTGATAAAGTGGGTTATAAAACTGGCGGTGGTAATAAACGGAGAGCAAGGAGCCGGCAAGAGAAGGCAGAAAGCGCTGCAGGGATGCAATATCGGAGCTGTGATTTATACGTGACCGCGGGCGACGGCGGAGGCAGCAAGCGCAGGATGGCACTGCCCGCCCTGAACCCGCGGGGCAAGGGACACCAAGAGCGGGGCTGTGCCCAAGTGGGGACCTCACCCCGCTTGGCAGAAGGGAGGTATCGATGGAGGATGATGAGGGGTTGGGGTCCAAAGTATCAAGGGTGAGGGAGGAGGAGAGGTGCCTGGCAGCACGACAGCCTCTGAGCTGCGTTCCCCATGTGGGGCAGACCTTGGGCAGCCACTGAGGAGTAGGAGGGGATGAAGCCAAGCACTGATGCCACGTGAATCATAGAATGGTTCAGGTTGGAAGAGACCCTAAAGAACATCTCGTCCCACCCCCCTGCCCTGGGAAGGGACCCCTCCAGGTGGCTCCAAGCCCCGTCCAACCTGGCCTTGAACCCCTCTAAGGGATGGGGCAGCCGCAGCTTCTCCGGGCAACCCGCGCCAGGGTCTCACCAAAGTTCTTCTTAATATCCAATCTAAATCTCCCCTCTTTTAGTTTCATAGCCTTCCCCCTCATCCTAGAGCTCCCCTCCCTGATCCTTCCCCAGCTTTCTTGGAGCCCCCTTAGGGACTGGAAGGGGCTCAAAGGTCTCCCTGGAGAACAGAAGGCTCCAAGGCGGGACCCCCCCCCCAACTCTCTCAGCCTGTCCTCCCAGCAGAGGGACTCTAGCCCTCCCAGCATCTCCGTGGCCTCCTCCTGCCCTGCTCCAACAGGTCCATGTCCTTGGGATGTTGGTGGCCCCAGAGCTGGAGGCAGCACTGGGGTGTGTGTGTGTGTGTGTGTCCCCAGAGAGGGGCAGAATCCCCCCCCTCACCCTGCCATCCATGCTGCTGGGCATGCTGCCCGGGATGCAGGAGGCTTTCTGGGCTTGCCAGCACATGTTGCCGGGTCGTGTTGAGCTTCTCACCCACCAACACCCCCAGGTCCTTCTCCCCAGGGCTTCTCTCAGTTCATTCTCCTCCATGATCCTCCCACAAGACTACTGTCCCCTGAGGAAAAGCTGCAGGGAAAAATTTGCCCGGGTTCATGCTGGGGAAAGGAAAGACTCAGCGTGAAGAGACACTGCAGAGAAAAAAATTATAAGGGATGCTCTTCTCTGCTGGAGCACAACTCCAGTGTTCCCAGCTCCTGCCCACAGCCCTAATTGCCTGAAAAACTCTGGCCCACATCACTCCCCTCCATCTGCAAGGAGCAACGCAACCACAGACTCGTCACGGAGGGTGAAGAGCTCAGGTCCCATCCCTCCTTCCAAAAAAAAAGCCCATACGCTCACCCCCTCCTTTCTTGGGACTCTCTGCAAAACCAGGGTAACAGCAACACGCTCCCGTGGCTCTTCCCAGCCACAACACAGAGCGGGAACGCGCTATGAGAAGGTGCCCAGAGAGCATAAACCACTTCTTTTTATCAACCTCCACCATTAATATCACATTATCGTCATCTCTGCTCTCAGGATGGATGCTCAGGTGGCCCAGGAAGATCTCCTGGCTCTTCCTAGCCCCTCCACGGGAGTGGGATGGCCAGTGGGCGAATGCCCATGAGAATTACGGCCGGGTTCCCAGGCCCAGACACGGCTATCGGTTCCCTTTTATGAGCCCTCGTTGTTATTACCACCTATTTCTTTTTACATTCCTGCCAAAATACCAAGCATTAATCTCCCTCACTCCCTGCAGGCAAAACATGGGTAATTGGATTTATATGGGTTAGAAATTTGTTAGATTTTATATATATATATATACACATATGCACACAAAGGGGAAAAAATATATAAATAGGAGGTGGTGGGGATGCCCTTTCCCCAGGTGTTGGGTACCAGAAAGCTGGGTTAGGCCAGAGCTCCACCAACCTCCCCCCTCCCCGCATCTCAGCATCCCCAGGGGCCAGGTGGACGTGCTGACTGTGGGGCTCTGATTTAGGAACTCATCCTGCAGCCCTTAACTTGATGCCAGGGGATTTATCGGATTTTCCTTCCCTTCAGCCTTTCCACTGCTCTGGTTTTTTTTTTTTCCTTTAGCTCACTTCCCTTTCTCCTTCCCTTTCCCAACTTTTCCTCCCTCTTCTTCCACTTTCTCCCTTTCCTGGCCTCCCATTCCCCTTCTTCTCCTTCTCCCACCAGGAGAAGAACAAGCAAAACCACCCTGTCCCACAGGTTTCCCCGCTCCAAACCCCACCTGCACCAAAGCTCCTTATTGGAGTCGGCACAATTTCCCAGGGATTCACCTGATCCTACGCCACGACCGTTGTTGTTCTCATTATCCTCCTGCCTCGGCAGAGACGCCGGCTTTGAGACCCACTTGTACCCTGAGGAACAAGTCCGTCAAGCGAGCATAGTCATGGAAACAAGTCATTTTAAGCAAATCTTGGGAAATATTCATCGGGGAAACAGAAGCGCGCTCTGTGAGTGTTTTGCACCGAGGATCCAACCTTAAAGGGTTCTAAGGCTGTCAGGGAAGAACAGACCAAGGCATCAAATCAAACCTGCAGTAAACAACCCATTACAGGCTAAGAATTCTTGGCAGGGGCTGTGGGGGAATTATTTTTCTCATTAAAAAAAAAAAAATAAATAAGAAAAAGCAGAACATCCTAACCCTCAAAGCCTCCTCGCAAGGACGGAAGGAGAAGTGATAGTCACCGAATCAGATATTCCTTATGAACTGTCTGCTCGGCTGCAGTATCTAAAGATTATCACTTAAAACAATATGTCCAGCTGCTGGTAAAAAAGCCGCCGCGGTTTAAGGGCTGCGGAAGGCAAGGAGGAGGCAAACTGTGAGAGCAGTCAAAGGGAACAGAGAAACTCCTCCGAAACTCGGGGAACGTGAAACGAGAGCTGGCTGCGCCCCGGTTTCCTTCTGCGGCGTTAACACCTAATCCTTTTCCAGGAACAAAGAGCCCAGAGAGCTCCTGGAGCAGCTCCCGGGGCAGGAGAGCTATTACCGCCCCCGAGTTTGTTATCCTTGCAAAAAGATCACGCGTGCCCTACAGTGAAAGGATTACTCCGGGTTCAGTCTCATCCCCTGGAGCTGAATATCATCCCCTTGTAACTATTTCTGCTTAAGAGAGGCTGATAAACTTAGCGTGGGGGTGGGCTTTTGGCTGGAGAAGAGGACCTTCCCAGGTCTTTGGATGGTGAGGGTGAGCAGCTCCTCCTCCCCACCACAGAATCGGAGCAGCTCAATGTGCTCTCAAAACCAGGCTTTTCTGAAGCAAAAAAACCCCAAACCCCACATCCAATACTCCGGTTACAATCTCCATCTTGGCAGGGTTCTGGCTTTCTGCTGCTCCAGACTTGTCCACCTGGCTTCCCTCATACAAACCAACGAAGTCCTACCCTGACCTGAGTCACAAGCTGAGATTTCTCTTTCAAGCAAGAACACCAGGACTCCAAACTCCCTCCAGCATCTGCAGACCAGGTTGGATGGAGCGCTGAGCCGCCTGGTCCAGTGGGAAGTATCCCTGTTTGATGGCCTGGATGATCTTTGAGGTCCCTTCCAACCCAAACCATTCTATGACCTCCTCCCAACGAGGGCAATGGCACAGTGGGGCGGGGAGGGGGGGGTCGGAGCTGTGAGGCTGCTCCAGTCCCGCCAAGCTGGGAAGGGGACACCACCAGGGAGGTCACCAGCTTCTTTTGCCTTCATGCCACGGGTTGGGGGTGATGGGAACCCTCCTGGAAACCACCCCACCCCCCTGGACCTTTCTCCCACCACCCTTCTGACGGGCTGCAGTATGACGGGGGAAATTAGCGGGCACTGTAATTATAACTATCAGGAGCAGATAAGACAAGTTAAATACCAGCTACCCAGGGAGAAATTATTATGCCAGCCAGGAGGATCCAAATGCCAGAATCCGTGGCTGTAATTTCACCGAGTCGCCAATTACAGCGAGCACTACCTTGGAAACGGCAGGTATATATTTAGCTGCTCCAGAAAACTTTTTGGGTAGGAGAGGGAAAGAGAGGAGGGAGGAAAGGAGGGAGGGAGGGAGGAANAAGTTAAATACCAGCTACCCAGGGAGAAATTATTATGCCAGCCAGGAGGATCCAAATGCCAGAATCCGTGGCTGTAATTTCACCGAGTCGCCAATTACAGCGAGCACTACCTTGGAAACGGCAGGTATATATTTAGCTGCTCCAGAAAACTTTTTGGGTAGGAGAGGGAAAGAGAGGAGGGAGGAAAGGAGGGAGGGAGGGGGCAGCGATGGAGCAAGTCCTCGTTAATCCGCTCTCTGCTAATCCCCACGCTTTTACCAGTCACACATACATTAAGAAAAAGAAAACC
>VXBJ01004092.1:0-18931 GCA_013400055.1 Nycticryphes semicollaris
TTTTATTATTATTTTTTAAATTTATTTTTTAACATATGTTTCTCTTGCAAAAGCAGCTATCCAAATGGTTTTTGTTTTTGTTTTGTTTTGTTTTTTTACTTCGCCCTCCAGGTTGTTATCCACACAGTAGCATTTCTTGCAAGACATTTTTGAAAGGCAGCACTGGGGGAGGGGGACGGGGAAAGGTCACTTTCTTCATCAATACAATGAAGAAATTAATCTGTTTTCCAGTTTCTGTGGCTGCCAGGTACATTTGGATACACAGTGCAAACTAGGTATCTGGTTTTTTTTTTCACTTAAAACAAACAAATAAAGCCCACCAGAACTGTGCTGTCACCTTCCAGAGTTTGATGGTTTGTTGTACTTTGCAGTCCTGAAGAAGCTTAAGTGTTGGCTTGTCTGTATTTACCTAGGCCTTGTTAGTGCTTGAAAAGATGTGGCTGGTAAATCTTCGTAGATGTGCCCTTCTAGTAAATTTGCATTGGTGGGAGTGCTTAAGGAGTCACAGTTTTATACCAGCTTTCTGAAGAATGTAAATCATGATAGCAAAAATACTTATATGCATCTGAAGTTGGAATTCGGCTGCTTTAGATGTCAGCTAGGGTTATTACTAGCAGCATGTCTTAAGAGACTTATTTGTGACTTTAATGTTGGTCTGTCAAGTCACATTTTGGCCTAACAGGACCATGTTTGCCCTTTATCTACAGGACATTTAAGGCTGTGAAAAGTTCTGAAACTTGTAATTTAATATAGTAGTTGCCATGAAATTTGTAAATAATGTAATGTAGAGGAATAGTGTTGCTTTATGTTTCCTGGTCCTCATCAGTCCAATGGCTGAGAATCATTTCATTGTTGTTCTTGAGTGAGCCTGAGCCATGTAGGTGGCAGAACAACTTGATGTCTGTGAGTCAAGCAATAGGGTCCAGACTTTGGCAAGTATAAAAGATGGTGATTTTCTGGTTGGTTGGTTGGTTTTGATTTTATGTAATGCTTAGTCAGGACTGTTTGCAGTAAGGGGTGCGCTTTCTGCACTAATCCACAAAGATAGGAAACAATAAGGGAAATACTGAAAGAAGCATTAAAATTGAAGTAAGCTGTGGGTCTCTGGGCTAAAATTTACCTGTTGGTGAACAATGATAGAAGTAGCTCCTGAGATGCACCTTGGTAGTGGTGGCATGCAAAGAGATTACAGGAAAAGTCTAGTTTGTACTACTGCATTAAAGTTGGAGGGGTTCTTTTTGTAAAATGCTTGGATATATATTAGAAATTCAGATCCTGTAGGTTGTAAGAATCTCTAGTGACTGGAAAGCTACTAAACTCTTGATGTTTCAAGATCTAAGAGACTGAAAAATGAACAGCTGAAAGAAGGGACTTGAGTGAGGCTGCTTAAAATTTCTGAGACATCTGCTTAAGGTCAACAGCTAACGTTTGCTTACCTTTTGTTGAAGATCATGAAATCCATCCTTAAATCTTCTGCAGACTCGCCCTTCTTTTTAGAATGTCCAGTCTGTCATTTCTGCTCATCTAAAGTTCAAGTAGAGTACTGGAGTGATCTTTATGTTTTACAAAGTCATTTTGGTTACCCAGATAATATCAGTTGTTTGTCTCTCAAATTGAGATTGTCTCAATAATATGTATTCGTGTTACATAGGAAAAAATCACATGACTTACTGTTTGGAAATATTTTGCTCCTCCTATTTTTATATCTTTAAGTCCTGTCAGTTGCAAATATCTCAGTTCTTATTGGAATAGTCTTAGTGTACAAAGTTTGGAAAGGGTGCAGTATGCAAGTTAGGGGTTTTTTTAGGTTACTTCATCTAGAGTTTATGCTGTGCTTAACTTTTCATTGAAAAAATCTTTCTTCTTTTCCTGATTAACAGACTGTGTAGTTGTTTGTTTTTTTTTTTTTCTTAGATAAGTGGATTTCAGACACCTATTTCACTTTATGGCATATAAAATCTTCAGATCAAAGTTAATAAATACATGAAAATATTACTATATGTATATATTGCAGTTAAGCCATTTTGCTTATTAGACGTGAGGCATAATCTTTTAATGAACTACATGTTGGCAGCTCCCCATTGGCTTTTAAAGGACTCCACTTCACTTGTGTGTAGCTCATCCAAGGGCTGGGGCTTTTCCTATTAAGTGGTTATAGGCATGGATGAGACTTGTAAACTGAAATACTCCTTGGCTGGTAGAAGCATATACTGTGAAGCAGTATGACAGAGAGGATAATACTTTTACAATACTATTTGTACTATACTGAGTGCTGCTTATTTTTCTTATTGTCCAGACTGATACCATACCATTGCATTCAGTGCCTTAGAATCAGAAAAGAAGGAAATATGTTAATGGCCATAAAACAAATGAATTCCATTCTTGAAATGGTGGCAGCCAGCAGGAAGTTGATTGAAAACACAGTATGATGAGTTTCATCTCATCTTATTTCTGGCAACTATAAGGTACTGTAGTCAGCTAAAACGGATGGCAATATTGTTTGAGAACATGCCAGCAGGGGTTTTGTGGGATGTTACCATTTGTTCTGCCTTTCTCTGACGCTGTGTGCATCATACGTGTGATGAGACACTGTGCCCCGAGCATTCTGTGCAGGTCCAATCCAGAGTTTATTTCTGAGTCTGGATTTGCCAGTCACTTATGTATCATCAGGTCCCTGCCATGCCAATCTGTCTCTTTTCTCAATTTTGTTTACTAAAATTAACCATTTGATCAAATGGTGAATCATTTAACATAAGCATCATTAGTTTGTGATTGCATATCACCAAAGCTAAGAAGCCTCCTCTCTGGCTAGTCCTTTATTTCCTTTTTTTTTTGTTTTTGTGGTGATTACAGCTGTTCATTCCATATGCAGTGACTGTCCTTTTAATAAATACTTTCTAATCTCATAGGCTGCATAGGCCATAGTGAACACATAATGCCTTCATAAACCTGATTTTGCTTTAACCACCGTGGAAATCTCACATTGATGTTTCTAAATGAAGCTTGAGTAAACTGTTGAAATACGTACCTTTCCCTCTGAGAATTAGTTTTCACTAGGATTTTATCACACAGCTACTTAGCCAGGCTTTCACTTACTGGAGCTTTGTATCAGATAGCTAGAAGCAATGAATTTGTCAGTTTATGCAAGACAGCGTATGTGCTACCAAATGGGTTATTGTATATCGGACTTAAGTGTTAAGTGAGGTCTTTGAGTGACTAGTGAGCAGTGAGGATCAAATAAGGTGCTTTGGGACAGCTCTGTCTGAGGGGCAGCGTTTTTCTGCAGTTATTGATGATCAGAAATGTCAGTTCTTCTCTCTAAAGTGATAAATTGATTTAAATTAATGACATTTTTGTAGGACATTTGCTGGTGTGTTACACAAATAGAGGTGACATTATTTAACTGACAGAAGCAAAGAGTCTGATGAGGAATTGACTTATTTACAAGTTTTCCTAGGAAGTGCTACAAGAATGATAACAGGCATTGGAGAGACTGAAATTCTTTGCTTGGATCTTAATTCTAGAAGCTATTGAAAATTACGAGGCATAGAGAAGCTGCTATTTGAGGAGAGAGGGAGGGAGGGAAAACTGGACTTCCTCGTGGTCCCCGCTTGACTAAGAATACACAGAATAAAGAGTGATAAGTTGTGAGGTTCTTGCAGTTTCCCTCGGTCATAATACAACTGGAAAAGCGTTTCAACTAAAGGCCAAAGGTGTAAGTTGTTTGGTTTTGGGTTTTTTTTGCATTTTTCAATACAGTGAGCAATTGTATTTGCAACACATTTTGGATCAGAGCTATTTGCTGCTGAAGCTTACCTTTAGAAATAGGGGTTATTGGTGCTCAGAAGTAAAAGCAGATGAACTGGATTTAATAGTTTAACTGTAATAAGCTCTGTTCTAGGAATGTGAAAACAATGTTTTCTTTTGCAGTACTTAATAGAATAGACAAAACAGAAAGGAGATTTTGTTATTTAATGAGAAACAGCTGTTCTGGATCAGACCAAAGATGTATCTAGCCCTGTTTCTGATTTGGGTGATAAGTGATGCTGAGGGAATAAGCATAAAGACAGAGCAAGCATGCATTGACACTTATCTTAGTACACCTCCTTTGCTTCTGGCAGCCTCATATAAGGTTGTCTTTTGTTTTATAGATTTATGGCTTCATACGTCTTACTTATTTTTTCATTAATTTGCATAATGACCTCAGAAATCCACATGTACTGTTGACCCTCACAAGATCCTGCAGCGAATAGTTCCATAATTTAACCATTCTCCTTATGAAAAAAAAAAAAACCAAAAACAAAACCAAAGAAATTCATTTTATTTCCTTCAGTCTTTCTGGGTGACATTTCTAAGGAGTGAATAAATTTGAACAGCTGGTGTATGAGGGTGTTTCGTTTAAGACAATGCAAAAATAGGCCTGCTTGATTAAAAATGTCTGTTCACATCTTCAGTGAAGCTAGAATTTGAGAAAACAAATTCTTGCTTAAACCATGAATTTATTCAAAATCTTAATCTAAAATGTTTTAGAAATATTTTCTAATTGTAGATAGATGCAGTGCTAATTAGACAGATGTATCCAGCACTTTTTGATCTTAACGGAAGCTTCCTCATTGGTCAGAATGAAATTCAGTGTCATACCTGCTGCTCCTGCAAGGGGAACTAACAGGAAAGAAGTGGATTGTGCGCTGCTTTCTGAAGCTTGGAGGAGTTAAAAGTTACGGTGTCTAGGTCACCTCCCAGGTTTCTTTAAATCTTCCTGTCAGTCAGTCCATTCTTCATGTCTTTTGTAAACTGTGATTAGTTGAAGATATTGTGATTTGGGCAGTGCCTATGATTATTCCGGGTGGTGCTATGAAATATCTGTCTTAACACTAATTAGTAAAATATTCAACTATTGTATGGTAGCATAGATTTATTGTGTTTTGTATATTCCTTTGTTTACTGAACATGCTTTGGGTTCTCAGAAATAGGTATCAGTTTTAAGGCAATACTGCTGCCGCTGTTCTTAACTATGTAAATTTTAACCACTTCAATATCAAACTTCCACAAAAGTGGTAGGGTTTTTGCTGCATGTTGGACTTGGAGAGCTCTTGAGGTCTTGAAATGACGGAAGCATCACAACTCAGTATTTCCTTTAAGGTGTTGAAATTGATGTGTTAACTTTAGAGAATGATCCTTGATGTATTATTTGGAAATGTTTGGGTTTGACATGAATATTTTTGCTAATGGTGTATGCCAGTTATTACTGGATTTTAAAATTATGTTAAATTTGAAGTTTATGCATATAACTAGCCACTGGTTTCTTTAGAGACAATTGGTGGGAATGGTGAATGTGACCTATTTTTTCAGAAAAATATTGCTTACATTCTTCGAAGCTTAAAATGCCATTGTTCTACTCTTATCTCCTCAAATATGCAACCTTGACTAACTTAGTATCTGTTATTTGTGTTACCACAAACGTCTTGTGAATGTTTTTGGACAGTATTTCATCTTGATTATCATTATCCTATGATATATGGAAGCCCTTATTTGCATCTGAGAGATAAACTTCATATTCCGTTTAGGCAGGTAAATTACATAGATGTGTTCTGCCTTTTTTTTCCCTCTTTTGCTCAAATGACAAGAATCCTTCTTGTCTATATTCAGGGAGGGCTCATTAGCACAGAGTCCCTTCTCTGATATTGGAAGAAGACTTAAAAACCAAGCAATACCTGCAGCATGAATTGACTTCTTTAGATGCCAGATTTGTGAAGGAGCTCAATTCCGAGCATTTGCAGATATTAGAAAGACATCTTCTCAGGACACTGAGAAGGCCACATAAGAAAATACTGGTGAGGATACTATATGCAAGGGAATGCAAAATTGTTCTGATAATGAAACCTTTGTGTGGATGACCGTGATCAGTAGTTTCAGATCATAGAAATGGTGTTAACGTAGAGTAGAAGTGGGGTGGTATTTTTAGATTCTTAAAAAATGCCCAACTTTTATCTTCTAATTTAAGATTTTTAAGTAACACTGTTGTGTTTTGTATTGTTTTGGTTTTGTTTTATGATAGGGATGGATTGTTTATTTGACTTGGTGAGAATTTTATCTGCTTAAGGAGTGGGCGGCTCAAGGTTAATATCTATTTTAATTTTTTTTTGAAACACGTTTTTCTGAAGTCTTGTAACCCAGAAACCAACCGGTGTGTTGTAATACTTAGATCCATTCACTGTAAATTATTCTTGACCTGTATGAAGGAAAATGTGTTACATGAAGAGTTTGGGTACTCTATCAATTGAAGAAGGAAGGCATTTCCAGTTGGGTGTTCAATTTCTGTCAGTAGCATCTGAGTAGAAGCACTGTGGTAAGTGCAGTACTTCCCTGTACAGAGAAGTTATTAGGAAATTAGGAAAATATTAGGAAATTATTGATGGATTTTTACATTTAACCTGTTCTCTGGGTCTTCCCTGCAGCAAGGACCACTGCCCCATGCTATCTATGAAAGAACTGTAGGTATCATGTTCTCTTCCTGCTGCTTAATCTGACCACCATATGCATGTTCTGAACTTGAACAATGTGGGTCAGTGGGAGGAAGACAAATTTCAGTTTCTAAATGTTGTAATATTTTTATCAGTGGTTTAAGGGAATTTTTTTTTAATTACTTTCACTGGCATTATGCCCTTCAGTAAATGTACTTTGGCGAGTGTTGGATTTCCAGTGTTTATTTGGTGTAAATTAAAGAGACTAACTGGAAGTAATGAAAAATTTTGAATGGAGGTAAAAACTAATTTACCTAGAATAATTTTAATAGTTATTCAGACAAACTGCGAGAAAAAAGATATTTGATGATTACTGTATTTAGTTTCTAGCTCTTTATGTAGTATCTGATGTTTGAGGGCCACAAAGATGATCAGAGGCTGGAGCACCTACGCTATGAGGACAGACTGAAAGGGTTGGGGTTGTTCATCCTGGAGAAGGCTANGTTGGTTTGGTTTTTTTACTTCTTAATTTTTTTTCTATTTTTTAATTCTTTAATTTTTTTTTTTATTTTATTTTTTTTAAAAAAAGAAGCAGTCTGGTTCCATGATAACCTCCTAATTGTGCACTTGGAAAAGCACTATCCAAAGTCATGTCCTCATTGATTTAATTGCTAAAATACAACCAGCCTTCACAATATGACTGTTACTGAGATCAGCCCTGTTGCTGTAACAGCAGCATTTTGACCTATAATTATGTGTTGTCACAGGTGTCTCAGAGGAAGTTGCATGTATAAAGTAGGTAAAATGCTGTCATTTAGCAAGAGTCCCTCAGTATTAGAAATTGTATTGTCCTAACTGTTGATTAGGTGCTATTTTGGTCCAAGATACTGTCAATATTAAGGAGCCCAGCTTTTTCATAAATCAATTATTTGTCTTTGAAGCTTTTCTTTAACGTATATCCAGTATTACTTAGTGAAATGCATATTTAGCTGGAGAAAGGTGAATCTTAGGTTAGGTATTGCTGACATCAGTTTGCAGGAAGAGGTGTTAGTATCGGACGCAGTAATGCTTGTTTGTTGTTTAATGTCCTAGTGTAACTTCTTTTTTTAGTAATCTCCATCAGTGAACTAATGGACAATAATGGTTCCTAAAATTGTCCGTGTGTTAACAAATGCTTGCTTATTCACCCAGATAGATTTCAGGTATTCCCTAAATTGTTAACATATTAATCAATATAAAAGCTGTTAATTTCTTAGTTTTAGAATCAAGTTTTGGCTGGTTACTTCTGTACAGTGAAGTACAGGGTGAGTGAAGGCATTTTGACATTGGCTGTTTCCATAATAAAAGCTCTCTCCTGTTGTATTTTGCAAGCATGTTAGTGCAATTATTCAGTTTTAATAGGGGAAAAATTTGATTCAGAGAGTATCTCAATTAGGTTTTTTTAAAATGCTCCAAATTTTAGAAGATTTAAAATACAGTAGTTCTTTGAGGCAGCTGAAATATTGGGGAGTTTTATTTATTTATTTTGTTTTTATACAGATGTGAGGATGAACAGTCAGCTGTGCTGTAACTGATAAAGGGATTTTAGGATTAATCCATCTATACTCAATAACTTCTCTAGGTAATAACTCATCTTTGAGTTTTCAAAAGAAAGCAATTAACAACAGTACTTGAACATTTCAAATGTATTTTCTTGGCATTGGGGCTATGTGATTGCTGCTTCATCTAGGTGTTATGTAGAGGTCCCTTCCAACTCTGACAATTCCATGATTCCGTAATTGAAATTAAACTTCCCTTGGAAATAATAATTAACTTAAGATGGAGCAAAGTGACTCCTCATTTGATTTGAGGAAGTGGACTAACTCTGCTGCTTGAAACTCTTGTTGTTGTCTTGTTGTTGGGAGTGTTTGTGATTCTTCTAACGTTCTATTTCTTTTCCAGTATTAATTAAATGTTAGAAGTGTTGAATGTCACTATATATTCTCCTTTTGCCTGTAGTTTGTTAGCAATTAGTTTTATTTTGAACACTGGACACATTCCTGTTTCAACTTTCTGTTTGGATACTGCGATTCCAAATAAATAGACATTGTTCCTCTAATGCCTTTTTTTATACCTTTTTTTTTGGTATAGTTTAGAGACTATAAACACATAAAGATAAGGACAGTGGAATGTCCCCTTTTTAAATACAAGTCCCGTCTTTGGCATTTAAGTTTGGAAAGGATTTATTACTTCAGCCACTGATGTGCTGTGTGACAGTCGGTCCATGCTCTTCCCTCAGTGTGTTTTCCTTCATAAGTGAATCATGTATCACTCTTCATTTAATTCCACAGTGCTCTAGGAGCCTTGAATGAAAGACTTGGAGCAGGGAGTATTTACAGCTTCTCCATCTCTGTCCATTAGAGAGAGGTGTTTGTTTTAAAACAGAATTTGCTGTAGGACAATATTGACCCATTGACATGTTTCCAAGAATGTTCCAGTAGAAGGAAGTGTTTGTGGTGGGTGGAGGAAGTGTCTTTCAATCAGAAGAGTTGTTATGCAATTAGAAGAGCAAGAACCGCCTGCATTACACATCTGCGAGTCTCAAGTGGTTTTGCAGCACTCTCTTGATGAAGATAGGACCCCATCATTATCCATTATTCTGTGATGCAGTCTCTCCTTTGACTATTAATGTTCTCACGTGACTAATTCAGGAAAGACCAGAAATCTTTCTGGTGAATAATTAACACTTCCTGTCCTGCTGAAGCGACTTGTAAAGACAGATTCAAAAGGTAAAAGGAAAAACACAGTCGTGTATCGTTAAATAGTAAACTAAACTGATGTGTTGCATTATTCTTTCAAAATAAACTAAAATACGGGAAATTCCACCACTTACTGCTATAAGGGGAAGTGCAGCATTACAGGTTAGAATTCAGTTGCCTGAGCTGACTTGTCTTCTGAAGTACATCTGAAATTTAGATAACTGAAATTACCGGTTGCTTTTGAAACTGCTGTAACTGGAAACCTAAACTAAACAGAACTAGACCAGGGCTTTGAGAAACTTAATCCTATAGCTTTCAGAGGTTGCTATAATTTTCAGCTTCTTCTTTGTGTTTGTTTTTTTTTCCCTTTAGATTAGTTTCCCAGCATGTTGCTAGATGCCATTCAGATGGAGAGTGATTTAGCTGCTTTATTAGTAGCACTTTCTCTGTCCTTATTTCAGTTTGCTGTGCTTGTTGCAAACGTGAGTACGGAAGTGCTTTTAAGTAGTCTTTATGTTGTGGTTGGAAAAGTTGAAATTGTGTGTGGAATTTTATTGTTATGTATATATATATGTGCACATGCATAACTAATTTCTTTGCAACTTTTGATACAGAGTTATCTAAACTGAAATAGCTGCTTCTGCAGCACTAGTGTAGATGGATTGTGTAGCTTGACTTAAGAGTAGCACAGAAGAATGCTCATGTGTTTATCAATTTTTAGGATGAAAACAGCTGTAAAAAAAAAAAAAAAAACAAAAACATTTTCTGTTTGAACACAACTTTGACTAATTATTCTAGTAGCATTTTTCCTGGAATGTGATAAAAAAAAATCAGGATTGTTTTCAGTTTTATTTATTATTATTGAGGATTACTTAAGGCCACTCAACTAATAAATACTTTAGTCAATATATGATGCAAATAGATTTGTATTCTTTTTAAGGTTATATAGTAAAATTGTGACACAAACAGGCGCTCCACAGACTTACATTCTTTGAGTGTCTGTGAAGGCAGTTAGAGAAAGGGGTAAGGGAAATGGTGTAGATGATCCTCATCTTGGGATTTATTATTAGCTGGCTAATCAACAGAGCTTTCCTCTCTGTTGCTTGGCTTGCTTATCTGTCATCATCTATGCAGGACAAATTCTGAAGTTTAGATGTTACATTTTTAGTAACACAACTGAGTACCTAATTTGGAAAAGTACACTAGCTTGTGGAGACCCAGGCTTTTCTTCAGTATATGGAGAAGGTGCTCTACTTTTTTTCAAGTATATACCTAGATATTGCCTCTGTCCCCAGAGTCGGTCTTGCCTATATCCTTAGTTCAGTATGGCTGCAACAAAACTACTCCTAGGACATGAAAGCCAGGTGTTTTCTACCAGCTAGCTGGACAGGCAGCCTCAGTCACTGCTTCTGTATGTTGTCAACTCTTTACTTGTGGATATTGCTCAGAAACCACTGTTTCTGCTAAAATCAGGTAGCATGATATGCAGCAAATTATATTAATCACAAAGCCCTAATGCGAAGAAAAGGTATTTGAAATGTTCAAGTACTGTTGTTACTTGCTTTCTTGTGAAAGCTCAAAAATTAGTTAATACCTGGAGAAGTTACTGGATGCGGTATTATCCTTAACACAAAGTATGTAAGCTGCTAGTTCAGGTTGTACCATCTAAAGATAACTACAGATGTGTTTAATTCACTTTGATTCTCGTTGAATTAGTTGAATGTAAGCATTTTCTTTGAAAAAGTATAGAGAGCTAGCATTTTGGCTTCCCATAACAGAACAAAAATAACTACATAAATTGACTTGAGAAAAATGATGCTTAGAGAGCTAAAAACCAATTTTTTTTTTTTTAATCTGCCAGTCTACTGTTTGCAGGGGGTAGGGTGTTAACTGAAAGTAGTGGAAAGTAAGGGGGCAAGAAAAGAATGAACTTCATAGTTTACATAATTGCTATTCATCAGTTTCATAGTTGGAAACACTTTTTAAAATCCTTTTATCTGCCACTTAATTTCTCAGACTGCATTGGTGAAAGTGGAGAGCAAGAGAAGATTGTGGATTGCCTTTCAGAAAGGGCCTTCCTTGACCAAAGAATGCAGCTGAAGAAGGTGCAGAGATGTGTGATTGAAAGCTTAAGTCAGACAGAATCACAGAGTTGTCATAGTTGGAAAAGACCTCTGAGATCACTGCGTCCAACCATACACACACACAAAAAAACCCTCTCCTATCTCAGCCGCTAGAGCATGCCCTGAAGTGCCACACAACGCATTTCTTAAACACCTCCAGGGATGGTGACTCCACCACCTCCCTGGGCAGGCTGTTCCAGTGTCTGACCGCTTTTTCAGTAAAGTAATTCTTCCTGATATCTAATCTGAACCTCCCCTGCTGCAACTTCACACCATTTCCTCTGGCCCTGTCGTTATTCATTTGGGAGAGGAGGCCAGCACCCATCTTTCTACAACCTCCTTTCAGGTAGTTGTAGAGGGCAATGAGGTCTCCCCTCAGCCTTCTCTTCTCCAATGTAAGCATGCCCATTTCCTTCAGCCTCTCCTCGTACGACTTGTTCTCTAGACCTATCACCAGCCTGGTGTCTCTCCTCTGGACACACTCTAGCACTTCAAAGTCCTCTGATAGTGAGGAGCCCAGCACTGAACACAGTACTCCAGGTGAGGCCGAGTACAGAGGCACCATCACTTCCCTACTCCTGCTGGCCACACTGTTCCTGATACAAGCCAGGATGCTGTTGGCCTTCTTGGCCACCTGGGCACACTGTTGGCTCATGTTAAACTGGCTGTCCACCAGGACCCCCGGGTCCTTTTCTGCCAGACAGCTCTCCAGCCGCTCTTCCCCAAGCCTGTAGCGCTGCATGGGGTGGTTGTGACCGAAATGCAGGACCTGGCACTTGGCTTTATTGAACCTAATGGCTCATTATTGAACCAAATGAATCATGGAAACATATTTTTTTTCTTTCTTTCATTTTTCTTGGAGATTAGAGATGACTGAAGAGTTATGGGCTGATACTGTTGCTTGTTTACTTAATTTTTGAAATTCCTTTTAAGTCCTGCTTCTCTTCAGGATTCAACATTAATTTGACATGGTTAGTAAGGCAGTAAAGTTGCATTTTGCGGCTGCAGCCTGTTGCAGTGGTTACGTGGTTAGGACTTGCTTGTTTTCCTTGTGTATTGAGAAGGTTGTACATAGTTTGGATTAGGTCAGGATTAGGTAATGTTACGGTACTCATTTTTATTACCTACTGTTAATGATCGTTCTGTGCTTGGTTTCTGTGTCTTTGTGTAACATTTACTTTTAGAAATGCATAAAAAGCTGATCTAATAAAAGATCCTTTGCTGTTTGCATGCAGGGGAATGAAGTATTTTATTTGGCTCTGATTTCCCGCTGTCTGAATTAGATGAAATAAGTGTACTGATTGTGATTTATCCCTTCAGTCTCCATTAGCAGAGGAAAATAAGAAGTTGAGGTTTGTTTCCCACATTTTTGCCATGTTACTTCAAAGTAGTAAAGCAACGAGGATAACTATGTGTTCTGTGAGTGTTGTGATACCCTTGTTTTTGGTTGTGTAAATACATCTAGGCTGTCCGCTTTAAACACTTAGGCACTAGTAAAAACTACCTTGTGAAAATGGCAGATGCGAAGGTTACGGTTTGCTTTTTTGTTAATCTGGATCACCAAAGATGGAAAAGCCAAAATACCGGTCTGTGTAAAGGTTTCCTTCTGTCACAGGATGAAGGATGTGGGATGAAGGATTGCTTTTTTCACTAGATGTTTAAAACCCTTGAACTTTAAAGCAAAATGTGCACACTGAATTCTTTCTACGCTGGTAATTGGAATGCAGTTGCTTGAGAACTGGGGAGAGAGCTGTGGGAAACAGCACAAAGGTTCAATGCAGTAACTAGGGGTGTCTCATCCTGACCTGCCACCTTTTCTGGAAAGGGCTATTCCCTGCTCTGTCATCCACTGAACAGCCCGTGCAGCAGCTCATTTCTCATGGCTGGATGAGCAGTAATGATTTAGTGGAGAAAAGTGGGCTACCTGTACAGCTCGTCCACACTGCCCTCTGCAGTAGCTGCAGCCCTTCTTAGCAGTTTTTCACCTGGATGATGGTGGTGGAAGAGTTTCTGACAGTGAGTTTTCAAGGCACAACATGAGAAAGGCTATCACAGACATTTACACTCCGGGATTAATTTAGACTGTGGCAAAACTTTGAAGGAGGTGGGAAGGGGGAGGGTGCATGTTCACATCTTGATTATTCCTTTATTTTCCTTGTTACCTTTTCTTCTAGTGTCCTCACAAGTATATGAAAAAAAAAAAAAAGTATTTTAATTTTTGTCAAAGAATGAAACTTAACAGTTTTGGGTGACCTTGTTCTCTCTGTCCTCCAGCCATTAAATTTTAGATCTGCTGTACTTGCATAAAGGCTTTAGTTATAAATTTATAAGGAAAATGTCAAGTGGCTAGGCACAAAATTTGATCTGTCTTATTAATTATGTAGACACTGCAAACTTTTCTAGATAGTGCTTAGAACTATTACTCTTTAGAAAAAACCCACCTCGCTGCCTTTGTGCAGTTAGGACAAAGCAAGATATGCATTAAAGAATGGTGAATACCAATACTTTCTACAATTTTACTTTAGATGTTGGAGGAGTAGCTGGCATAATGGAGGGTAACGTTTAAGATATTTGAGAGATCCTGATAATTTATTTACTTAAAACAGCCTGCTAATGGACTTTATGTAGTTCAGAAGAGTAATGTAGTGCTTGTCTTGAATTAATGGTATGAGTTAACAGAATTTGCATATTTAAAACGCAAAAGTGAACTGATGTAGGTCAAGCTAGTTAAATTTGGGAGCTTAGATTTGTGGGTCACTGATTAACTTAACATGTTGCTTATGTCAAAGTTGTTTCCAAACAAACTTACTGTTGTTGATAGCATGTTTGATTATTAAGCTGAACACTTAACTAACCCCCCTGTGATTTAGCATGCATAGTGTTTACTTAGTTGCATTTCTCATTAGTTAGATGCTGAGAGGAGATGAGATTAGCAGGTTTTATTTATGTTTTGGCAGATCATTGTATAACACTCTGTTGCACTGCTAAGACTATAAAATTAATAGGATTTTTTTTTCCAAAAAAAGCCTTCTACTTGTTTCTTTCAGCTTTACAAGATTTGTTATTATTTGTAAGTGCTATTCATGTACACCCTGCTTTGCAGAGCTGCCACAGAGATACAGAAATATAAGATAAATACATTTTTCATTAAAACTTCGATTTTACTAAATCTAAATTTGGAACAGCAATCGTACAAAAATATTTATTTGTACTTTAGAGACACAAAGAGCCCCCTAAGCTGGAAAAATAATTTATCAAGTTGACATGTGAAATTGTCAACTGATAATAAATCAGGATGTTATGTGCTAGAATAGTTCAAAATCCTAAAATGGAATTGCTTCCCAAAGTAGTTGGGTAAAAGAGGAGAACTGTCATACAACATAGACCAGGAAATACCTGAGGGCAATAGAGGTACAAATCAGTTTGGCTACAAAACTGTAGTTTTGAAGTTGGGGAAAATGCATAGGAGATCGAAAACAAGTTATTTTTCTCTTATTGCAAACATAAAGTAACATTTATCACTGGAAGATGTGTCTGGGGAAAGCTGAATGCTCTCCACCGACTACGTCGCTTGCTACTTAGAGGAGCAGAATGAGAATGGTGCCTGATGAGAGCAGAGGACAGGGTTGTTTATACGCTCTATGACCCGTGGGTACTCATTTGAACTAAATTCCAGAGGAAGTGCAGAACAGCTTTTTGTTGCAGTGGATGGGTACTATCAAACTCCAGCTTTGGGGCACAAAGAGTAAGAAAGGACTCAACCTTTATTTTACCTCTCATATGTCATTAAGAGGAGTGAGGATGATACTGGAATGCATGAAGCTACAAGAGATTTGTGAGAAAAATAACTAAAACTTGTTTCTACATCTTGGAGCATGAAAATGAAAAAAAAATTAAGTTACACAGATAGAGGTCATGAATTAATGGACGTTTTCAGCCTGGAAGGTATTACAGTCTCAGCTTCCTGGGTGTGTCTTGCAGAGATTGTTTAGCTTTTTTGTACACTTTCAAATATTGAAAGACTGAAATAAACCCACCTGAATTCTGATCATGGAGCATAGGATCTAATGTTTTTTTTCCCTTGTGAAAGTTGAGTTTTTATTTATTCACTGGGAGGGCCAAGTTAGAGAAACCCTAAAAGTAACATGATTGGGTTAAAATAAAAACGAACACTTTATCTTTCATGGGTAACAAGGCAAACATAGGTCTTGTAACTGAGTGCCCTTCACTGAAAGTCTCATATTGCAAAAAAAAGCATTTAAATGACTTGTGTTTCAAATCCCACTGACACTCAGGAGCCTTTGAAAATGTTATGTTACAACCCATGTTTATGTAATATGATCAAGCAGTGATTGTAGACTTGTAGGACGGAATTCAAAGCCAAAAATATGGTGAATATCTTAATGGGGTGATTTAGTTCAATAGCAGAGTCAGCGTTACATGGGCTTGTGCATGACTTCACTTAAAATGCATTTAAAATGGAGTTGTGTAGTCCTTTTCTTTTAGAAAGCATGTACATGATTAATATTGCAGCAATTTCTTAACAACTTTGAAATGCGTTAAATGTGTTACATATTGCAAAAAATAATGTAGTTTTTCATTCTGATGTTTCCCCAACTGCCAAGATAACTGAACAAAAACTGTTATATGTTTATCTGTAGTGGGCATTCAGTCCTATAAGATTTGAGAATATTCAAATGAAGAAGTGCCATGAAACAGGATAACTAACCATAGCTCCATCCATAGTTAGCACATGTGAAAATGAGTCATAAATACATGATGACTTATTAGTATTTTAAATATCAAAATAAAATGTTTTTCTCTGGCATAATAAAATGCTTTCTCTGTGGACAGAAATGTAATTATTTTCATTCATTCACGATAATTATTTAATGTCAGAAGGCAGTACTTTTTTCCTTCGTACTGGTTACTCTTTTGTGCATTTAATTAATGGCAGAAATAATTTTGCATATTTAAAAAAACCAATAAATTTTCCCCATTAGTAAGACGCATCACTCTGCAGTAATTTATTGTCATTTCTGCTCACAAACTGGTTTTGGGAGAATTACCTTCTCAGCATTTGCATTATGTTCACATTCTGCTTATGACAATTTCCCTGAGAGGCTATGTAGCAGTATACCTAATTTATGACTCATTTGACCTATTTCCAAACAGTTTTGTGTTGGAAATTACTTCAGGTATTTGTTGTGCTTCAAAAAGGTATGCTCATTTTTCTCTGTAGAAGATACAGATCTGTTGCATGAGCCAGTGAAATGGTCTCACAAGTTCGAGGGAAACATTTGGAAATCCTAAATTGAGTAGGTCTGTTCTCCTGTTGCTTTTTTACTCCTGTACAGGTTTCTCTGCAGCCTGATCATGCAATCTGTTTAAGTATCTCATGAAAGCTTTCCCCTTTCCTTGTGCCTTAGAGTGCGTGCTCCAACAGCCTGTGGGGAGCCCTGGTAGCAATAGGATTTCCCCCGGGTAAGGGCTGTTGAGTAAATTGCTTGAAGCAGGGAATGGGACAGGATTACTGAACACATTGACCAGGGTAGGAGGAGCAATTTAGATGATGGTAATGGCAAAAACGGTGTTTAAAATACAAATTAAAGTTCAGGTATCCTGAATCAGCAGGTTCTCAAATTCACATACTTTCCTATTAAATTTGGTGGAGAGGAGGAAGAGCAAAGGGGGAAGGGTTGCTATTGGTAGGGAAGTTTAACACTTGATGCGATGAACTTAAAAGTAGTTTGGAATATTTTTACTTTTGCAACCAGTCTTTGTCGTGATAAACAGTTGATACATGCACCCAAAAAAGCCCCTTCAGTTTCCGTGAGATGTGGATGTCTGTGCTGGGTAAGAAATAGTCCCCGAGTTCAGTAATAATCCCTGAGTCCAGACAAGCTGTTAAGTTCTAACATTCCAGGATGTGATGTTTGATACAGTACAGTTTCAAAAGCCTCAGTAACTTGCAAGTTGAGTCAGTAATGAAAAAAAAAAAATGCATTATTCTATCCCACAAATTCTGGTTTCATAATTACATGCAATACCAGTAAAATGTAAAGCTTTCATACAACATAGCTCTTATGGAGAAGACTAATGTTTTTAGAGGTGTTCTGCTTCCCCTTTAATTATTTGAGACACTTCGATAAAATCATACAGTTTGGGGTTTGGGGTTTTTTTTTGTATTATATGCTATAAATGCCAGAAATACAGTTACAATCACTGACCTTCAGCTGTATAATGGTAAGATAAAAATTTTCAAAGCCTATGGGCCTGATATGTGAAGGGCATTGCTTTGTGTATCAGGGAAACTTTATTCAGGAGTGAAGACCAGAGTATTCATCTGGTTAGTCTGATTCATAGGCCTTCTGTTTTTTTAAGAAAACCATGTAATACTTCTGTTGGAACTAAAAGTGATGAGTCAAAATAAGATGCCAACCTTTAAGGAACAAAAAGCAGTACAAGGAAAGACAGATGTGCCAGTCTGTCCCATTGGCAGCTGAGAGGAAAGGACCAGTTTGTTCAAAACACCTTTTTTTTTCCCCTTTGGACCTTTTCTCACTGTTATTAAGGAGGTTTCTGGACTTTCTTGTGTGCTCTGAGATGAAATGTTCATGGTGTATTACAGAAACAAACCCTGCCTGCATTGTGTGACCAGTTTTAGTATCGGTTTTACAAAGGGAAAATGAAAGCTACTGCAAGTGTAGCTGCTGTTCTCTTGCAAAGTAGCAAAAATACAAAAATGAATATAACCTTTGTTCCTCTGAAACTGCCAACGCAGCAATGGTTGTATTGCTGTAGCTGGTAGGTAAACTATGATAGGTGAATTAGTTAAATTCAAACTAGAGTTGTGTTTGTGTCTTCAGGCTTCCGGAAAGTGTTGGTCACTGACTTGCAACTACTAAGAAAATAGGGTTTAAAAGCAAAAGAAGTGTGAAATTGTTGGGGAGATGGAAGGATTTGGGTGTGTGGTTTGTTTTGGGGGTTTTTTTGGTGTTTTTTTTTCCTTAGAATATCAAAACAGAGAATTTTTTTTATGATGTTTGAAATGTGGGGATTTAAAGAGCTATGTGGTTCATAAGTATGTTTAGAAAGTTGTCCAGAAAAAAAACCTACTGTTGAGCAATATATGTTTATATTATTTTGTACTTGTTATGGTATCGAAACCAAGAGCTGACTGCTGTCATGCCTTGTCTCTTGTACCATTTCTAGTCAATTTAGGGTTTACAGAGAACATGTTTCCCAAGCCATAAATTGACAATACTAACAGTATCCTTATATTGAAGCTGTCGGCCTTAGTATTTTCTTACTAACGAATGTTTAATCCATATAGTTGACTTTAGCAAAGATGCTGTGTTAACCTTCTATTAAACTTTAGGGTACAGGGTAAAAAAAATTGGTCCCTTCTTGTGTGATGCATAGCAAATTAAAACCGTTATCAGTGTTTACCAATTCTGATAATTCTAATTCTCATGTGATCCACAAATTAAATTTTGAGAAAAATATAATCCTGAAGTCTGAAGTTTCAGTCCATTGAAAACTCTGAGACCTTCAGTTGATGTTTTTTAAAAGGGGCTGCTAAAAGAAAGTCTCTCTTGCCTTT
>VXBJ01004092.1:19320-114872 GCA_013400055.1 Nycticryphes semicollaris
CTGCTTTGCTAGTTCTTATGCAGAAAAGAGAAGCAGGAAAACATAGGCCTAAACTCTTGTAACAGTGTAAAAAGGAAGCAAACAAATACAGTTTTGAGTAGATTACTCATATTTTATTCACTGAGGAAATTTTCTGGGTTATTTTGCATACGTTTCATTGAATCCTGTAATAAGTTTTATCCTTTCTGTTAATATAGTATTCAGCATTTTCCCTTCTATCAATAATGTACAAGACCACCACATCAATAAAATTATTTTAATTGTGACATACTACTGATATGCTATTTTTAGTAGTACAGTCCAATTTTTGTGAGTAGTATTTGTTCCCTATAGATTTATTTGCAGACATTTCAGGCTCGATTATCATATAGTAGTATCTGCTGCAGATGGCATTCACTGCTGCCTTGCAATACAAATGTAACAGACTATGATTTAACTTGAATTTTGTAGAGTTGAAAGACGATTTTCTGAACGTGGTGGAAGCCCTACTGTGAGTCACCCAGTGGTACTGGAGTGTGGTAACCAGTTTTCTGTAATACATTTCCTTTATGCAGTAAATTCTTACTAGTGTTGTTAGCAGTTCAGCTCATTCAGTGTTTACGACAGGAGGACCCATTGTGTGCTGATAGTTGGAGTTATAAAATATTTCACAAATGTTAGAGTACCTAGGGAATTAGAAATGTTCAGTGCTAACAGACAGAGACCCATAGACTGGGGGTTTTGTAACACAACAGAAAGGCAGTTTGCTAGCTTCTGTCCTGCGTGGGTACCTTCCTGTAATGCCTTATCATCCTGGGGCTGTTGGGTGGATCCTGTTGGGTGGTTGTTTGAAAGTATAGAGTCATCAGAGTTTTTATTGGATAAGCAATCAGTTTAATTTTCTGACTTTGGCTATGGGTGAAGGCCAACGGGAGGTGAGCACCACTTACTAGAAGATGAGCAGTCTGTCCCTAATTTCCTTTGCTGTTTTTCTATTGCTGTGTCTGATTTTTATTTTTCTTTGAAGAGTCCTTTAGACTGGTTTTAAGACAAGAGCTAAACTGAGATGTGGAGTCCAGGCCACTTTCTTGGAGGTCAATTAGACACTGGAACAATTTGCCAGATCTTCACAGTATGTGCTGAAGAAAAGATAGGTGGAATATTTACTATTAAGTATCCTCCTTTATTAGTGGGGAGCACTGTGGGACAGAGCTGGTCTGTCTTAGAAACACTTTCAGTTTAACCCATACCTAACTCATACCACAAACCCCTCTTAAGAAGTCAAGTGATTTTGAAAATGCATTGGAATTATTTTTAAAAGATAGTTTTAAAGTTGGCTGTAGTTGCTTGCCTATCACACCACCTGCGTTATTTCTTTTGCTCCCAATCATCTTAGTATCTCTAAGAAAATATAGATTTGAGTTCTGATTAGAGAACGTTGTCATTTTATCTGACTGCCTTTATGGCAAACAATGAAGTAAATAAGCAAGAGGGGTTAATGCTCACGCTTCTATTTCTAATTTAACAAATTCTGGAGGTCTCCAGGTTTGATAGGTGGTAGCTGGAAGTATACCTGTGGGTAAGTGATTTGAATGTGCTTATAGTAGGTAGATCAGGAGTAGTACTGATTGACAGCATAAATTACGTACACTGTTTTGTTCCTTGTGAGGGATCACAGGAGCAGCCTTACAGTGATGGGTGTGAGTTATAAGGATTTTTCAAACAGTACGTCTTTTAAGCCTGTGAGATAAGCACATGCTAAAATAGCAGATCTTCAGTCTTGTAGCTTTTAATGTCCACATTTTATAACTTTGATATTCTAGGCTCTGTTTGAAGGTAACGCCTAAAACATGAATGTGAGAGTGCGTATCCCAGTGTTAGTCATGTCCTAATACATGCTTTGGTTTGCATGATCTCATATGTTAGTAATAAATTGAGGGCTATGCAATCTGGCATGGGAGCTCACTCAGTATTCTTGTGATTGCTCATTTTTCAGTCTGTTAAACTTCAGCTGGTAGAATGGAGTTTGCGTTGCCTCAGTTTTACGTCTTCCTATGCAGGCAGGTTATATAGGCAAAGGTACGTTTTTGAACAGTTTCATGTATCAGACTATTTATGTTTGAAGTTCAATAAAGAAGTTGAGCGTAGACTGAAGACAAAATCCTTTCCAGTTGTGATGACGGTATTAAAAGGACAATCATAGTGTTTGTCTATAGTGATATGTGTTTAATTTTTAACTTTTAAAATTTGTTTATGTTTTCTCCCCTTCATGTCATTTATTTTAGTAATTGTCCAAAACTGGTGGAGTGGGTTAGATTGTTTGCTATTGGGGTTTTTTTTCTGTATCTAGTTCAGCATTTTGCCTTGTTCTCTGATACAGAAGATGATTTGAGAGGATGGCAGTAATGAGTAAAGAACACTGGAGGAGAACTGTCCCAGTTTGTTTTGAACAAAAACATAAAGAAGGTTTTTTTCTTTTTTAAAAATAACCCAAACTTCTATGCAAAAGACAGGCTTCATGGGGAAAGATATCTGTGGGTATGTTCTTCTCCCCTGATGCTTTCTGCCCTTCTCTGGGTACAGATGCTCATACCTGAAAGGCATTAATTTTCAGGCATGCTGCACTTGAACATGCAAAAGAGAGAACAGCTCTTGGTAACAGTCGGAAACAAACCAATTGAGGCCTCTGAAAAAGTTCTTAGCATTTTGAATACTCTAAGAATGTTTTATTGGGATAGCTAGGTATAATAAGTTACCTAATCTTGAATATTTTGGAATGAATTGCTGTTGTTTCCTTTTGCAATTTTAAGAACTGCTGTTTAAATACATATATGTATCTGTAAGGGGTATATAGAGCATGAAATGTGGAAAAATTAAAATCAGAATAATCTAAGGTAAAAATACTAGTGCAGCTCCGTAAGGAAGAAACTCTTGTCTGTTAGATCCAATTCAGTGCTGATGTCTTTGGTCTGGGCTGGTTTTTGTGTAGTGTGCTCGTTCTGTTCCAGTGCCTATGGAGGATACCTTGAGCTGTTGACTCTTGGTCAATGCATTGACTGTGATAGCGACCATATGGCTGTGAAAGAGAAAGATTTTTATGTGCTTATATAAAAGAAAAAAGGAAAAGCATCTGTAGAATTATCAGTGACATACTGTGACTCAAAATATGTTTAATTGCACCCTTTTGTTTTGATTGTTCCATTATTTACGTAGAAAGTTAAGTATGCAAATATACATTCTTTTATTTTTGTTTATTTTTGAGACTTTCAGTTTTCTCCGTGGAAGAAATTAATAAACATAGGCTTGCAATATGCCATTTTTATTCAGTGAGTCGGGTGCATGTTATCTTTGACATATGACAAAAGGAAATACCAAAGACCAGAATACTGTCCACTAAAAGAATGCGAAGGATGCTCTTGGAGTAGCTTTAGTAATGCTTAGTTCTGTATTTGAACTAAATTATATTGTTACAATTACAGAAAGACAAGTAGCTAGAACTGTGGGCTAGCTATAGTTAATGAGAAGATTGAAGATAATGTTAGTATTTGCTGCTAGGTCAGAGATGGGCAGATTTTAAATCTGTATTTTGCAAGTATCTTCCCCCACTGGAATTGGGGGTATTTAGTTGGTATTTAAGGCCCTTTTTCTTCCTAGAGGAGGAAGAAGGAGGAAGAGGTTGAAAAAAAAACTTGGAGTACTACTTTTATTGTGCTTGCTCTTGGAGATTGGGCATTTGCATTCAGAATACTTGAAAAAGCAAGACATTGGCATCACGGAACACTATTTTAGAGGTGTTTCTTATTTTATGCAATGTAAATTCTGGATGGTATAGCTGAAGTGATTTGGGCTCAGGATGTTTATTGCAGTAATGTTATATTTTAATGTGAGGTTGGTTAGCCCAGTTGAATGTATTCAAAGTAAAATTGAGAAGTGTTTTGAAATAACGTGTCTGGATAAAGTTTCAAGTTGAAGCAGCCCTACTGGGCACATGAGTTATAGTATTTGAGGGAAGAAACTCCACCACATCAGTGAGTCATTAGCTTTCCAGCATCCTGAACTCAGAGAATAGAGTTGACCAGTATTCCTCAAGTCAGACTCAGGTCTCAAAAATCACACTGAAAATGTAGGGGGCAGTTAAGATTTTTAGACATTGAAATATCCTTTGTATGCTAAATGCTTTAATCATGGCTTAAAAAAACCCAAAAAACCCCACAAAAACATAAAGAAAAATATCCTTTAACTCTCATTAAGAAAGTGTTGATTGTATGGATCCCAAGTGATAGGTGAGGCAGAGATTCTTCTCAGGAGCACCAGGAAGAGGCAGAAGCATAATGATGTATTCATGCTGCCTTGTGGGAAGGGATCAAAACTTAAATGGTTTGCAGCGTTCCCTCTGCTACTTGCTCTTTAAAGCGCTTCCATTTCTTTCTGGATTTCTTGACTTAACTGTACAGATTTCCCCCCTTCAGCATTTTTCTTTTAAGGGGATGATTTGGGATGGTAGAAAAATAACTATTAAAAAAAATATAGTGAAGGGTCTGAGGGCAGAAGGTGGTTTTCATGGCCAGCATCCACTGTGTCTTAGAAGCTCATTAGAAGGCAACTTTACACCAAACACCTCTCTGAAAAGAAGATGCTGCTTTGATATAAACTACCAATGGAGCTATAGGTAACTTCCTGAGTCATCTTTCACTGAGCTAACGCTGTGTAGTTTATGGCTTCTTTTCTGTTTCTTTATTTGTATTTGAGCCTAGATGCACGTTTATGGAAAAAAAAACATCCCACCTTCTAGGTTCAGATTTATGCCTTACTTTGTGTAAGTCTTTCTGTTTGTCATTAGCAGCCTAATTTTTGCTTACAGTGTTTTGTGGCTTTTTTTTTTTTTGAGGCCTTGTTTACTTTTATTAAGCTGTGTTGCCAAATATTTACATTTGTATTTGTTTCTTCCTTGAACTCTTTGTTGTTGTAAATTTTACCTGATTTGTTTAGTGTTTTTCAGACACTTCATAAGATGAATGTTTAACACAAACATCTTGAGGGAGTTGTTTAGAAGCAGTTTGCTCCTGCTTGGAAATGCTGTGTTCCTTGGAATTAGGCTGAACCCTGGCTTTGTGGTAGAAAAAACCGAAGTTGCATATGAGAGGAGATTTCAAGTTTAAGTATCTAAAGTGGACCTACTCTTCTAGGCCAAAACTTTGTGTAAGATGTTAGTGCACATAACACACCACTGCAATATAGCAAGTGAGTGGCAATCTGTTTCTTTATTTTGGGGTGTTTTTTGAGACTGGGAGTCTTTGCTCATTACCTGAGAGATGCAAAATACGGTACAGGCTTCTGCCTGAGAGCAATTAGGAAGTTGACCAAAATTTCTGGGTAACTTAAGACAAGCAGTCAAACCTGGTTGTGCCACCAGCAGGATAGTTTTGGATCACTGAAATACCACTGACAGAATTCTGCCAGAAAGGAACTTGGTGGTTTTTGCACCAATTTTGAGGAGTTAACCATGACTTACTTTGCTTCTAAAAGTGACTTTTTCTGTATTTCTATTTTCCTTTCTTTCCCAGCAGGGTTGAAATGCTTTCTGCTGGTATAGGAAGATCTGGTTTTAGGGATGTTGTGTTTAAATAGTTAACTGACAGATTGCTCCTGGTGTAGACATATCCTTGATAGGATTCACTTCAAATTCCTGAAGGAAGAGCTGAAGTACTGTTGTTCTCTAGAATGGTATGATGAGACGTGGCTACAGTTTCCCACCTGAGAACTGAAAATGATTGTGCATAGAGTCAGGTGTAGAGGCAGCACTGACTGAAGTAAGAGCCGTGTTGCTTCCTGGCTGTGCAGCTGGGTCCAAGGCTAGCTGGGATGGAAGAAAGCGAGCTTCCCGCAGCGAACCTCCAGCAAGCCTTTTGAAGATTTTACTGAAACCTGTTTTAAATGGGGAGGAGGAAAAAATGCCTGCCGACTTACACGCTGGTAGCTTCTTTTAGACGTGTGTGTTTATGAACAGTGTAATAAGATAGGGCTGTGGGCGCCTTGTCAAAATTCTTCAGCTGCTTTTCAAGAAGCGCTACAATTTTACTGTAGCATCCAGCTCCAGCAGGGTTTGATAAGCAAGGAGTGCGAAGAACTCATTCGTGAAAACACACGGTTATATTGCTGCATTTTGGGGTGGCTTAGGGAGATCTAAACAGACAAGAAATCCTGTTGGACAACCTCCTCACTACTGAACAGGACATTGCTCCTTCCCAGCCCTGCAGTTGCAGTGCTTTCTTGCTTTGTCCAAGGGATAACTTTCCCTCTTCTTTCTGGCTGCGTTATTTTTGAACCTAGCTTCATAGAAATAAATAGTCAAAAATAATTCTTGGGGTTCTGATTCTTCCTGTCACATCTTTGGCATATAGTGCACCTTCAAGTGCTTTCTCTCTCCGTGGCTGGGATGGCCAACACTTCAAACTCCTTTTTGCTTGTGTAATGTTTGGCTTGTTAGATGTTAAAATTAAATCACTGCAACAAAGGAGTTTATCTTAAAATTTTGATATTTCACTAGCTTTTGAGAGAATACTTGTGGCATGGTACTCAACCAAACTTTGTTAGTATGATTTGTTAATACTGCGCAACAGCATTTTTAACCCGTTTACATGTTGTACTTGTAAATGTTTATTTATCATGCATACAACAGACATGGTCTTTAAGATACTTTGCAAAGCTCTTATTTTTTTTCCATCATTCAAAAGTTCTAACTACTCTACACCATTATAATGTCACATTTAAATTCTTTTTTTTTTCCACAGAAAAATAACTATTAAAAAAAATATTAATGCTTCTATATGCTTTTGCATAGAGAAAAGACATGCTGGGCTTAAATTGAGGAAGAATTAACACTTTTCCTATTTTAAGAGCTAAATCTAGTTGCTCCTGTTAAGAATTGCTTCAGGAAGGTTTCCTGGGGGAAAATATATTTAATCATGTGTTTAAGTCAGGGTACAAAATAGATGCTTTCCTGAAGTTTCTTCTAGCTTCAGTTTTTCTAAGAATGTTGTACTACTTAGTGTCTATTATTGACCCTGTGGTAAAATGTGTGGTAAAATCATACAGGTTTTTGAGTGCCTCTTATCGGGGAGCACTGGAGTGTCTGATCTGAAGAAAAAGGTAAAGCTGATACGATTTCATATTGTAAATCTGAAGAACATAACTGTGTTGTCGTAGAGCATTGTTAGTTATTACCTGCAATACATGTAAATAAAAGTACCCTTGAGGAATTGGTGGAAGGTTGGTAGGTCAGAATTTTCAACTTTTATTCCTACTGTACTAAAGGCGTCTTGGATATTGTTAATACTTATTATTTCAACTTTTTTACTGTCCTTTAAATAGCAGGCTATGCATCTTTGTGAAAAAAAAAATAATACTTTTAGAGGAATGTTTGGTATAGGATTTTGCTGCTGAGATTTTTAGTTTGTTTCTTTTTAAAGAAAGCGTAGAGGTATGTATTAATGGGAATATAAAGCATTTAGGTTTAGCTGGCGCGCAGCAATTTTGTAAACTGAGCTAGAAACCAATTGAATCTGATCTAAGCTTTTACAACGTGTCTTAGCTTAGTTTAGATGTGCTGTATTCTTTGCAGTTTATTGTATGAATTGTTGGGGAAGGCTTTAAAGTGAAACTCTATCAGTGCGTGTGTCAGAACCCTTGACAAGTTTTGTAAGAATAAGGAGCTACTTTGTTGCTGTGTATTTTCCCCATTTTCCCCCTCTCACCCTTCTGTGTTTGTGCTCTTCTCTGGCCTTATTGTCCACGAAGCACTTCAGTGTCTTTGTATATTAAAAACATAAAAAGTGGTTCAGCCATAGATTTTTAAAAGAATGCTTTTGTAGCCATTGGAAAAAATAATACATCAGAATACAGCTACTTCATTGGGATGCATCAGCGTATCTTTTGAGTGTGGAAAGCCGCCAGAAGGGCGTTGCACTAGTCCCCTGTGCTGTGCATGAAGTTTACCCTCCATTTCACTTCAGATTGAGGTCAGGATGATGAGGTTCTTATTGAATGTGTGACTCAGTAACTGAAGCATCATCTGCAGCAGCTTACCAAAAATCTTGACCTGATAAGTGACACTGAAATTGTTTGTAGTGAAAATAAGGAGTCCAAAACCCAAAAGCAGAATACTCATATATTTTCCAAGCAACCCCCCCCTGTTTTATTAGTAATAATAATAATAATAAATCTGATAACGCTTTTCTAATTGAACTAGAATTCTTATCATTGAGTGTATGGGTATAGAACAGCTGACGTAGTAGAGGACATTGACTGCATTTGTGGGATATTTGATTTCAGATTTTAGTTCAGTTGAAAGTCTACTTCTGAGTGTATGTGAATGTTCCTGGTTGCCAAGTTCTCTATAGGTCCACCTGCTTTTGACATGCTCCGCTTCTGTTTTTTTATTTGGGAAGAATTTGGCATACATCATTCTTGAAGAATAACTGAGCTGCCTCAGTCTGAAAATACGAATAATTGTTTAAACTGTTTAAAAAACCTTGCCTGTATCCCCTTAGTGAGATCATAAATTATAGCGAACTATAAATATCAAATATGCAGTGTATATGAAATCAATGAGGTGACTTCTGATTTACCAAAGTAAAATGGCTTTCTTCAGTAGCTGGTGTACAGTACCAGAACTTTCAAAGGACAAATTGAGGGTCTTATTAACACAGTCTAATTAACTTCCTTCCCGTACAAAGTGAAGTGTTACATGCTCTTAAGTGAATGATGAAAAGTGTAAGGGAAATACAGTATTGGATCAATTTTCTTTTAATGATAAATAATCCTTTTGGTCTGGTGGGATGAAAGTAAACACATGTAGGCTATGGTTTTGCTTTTGCTGTGTGCCAGGATTCAGCTCAGAGTGAATTCTTCAGCAGTGACAAACCTTTGAAAATTGCTTTATAATGGAAATGGTGGCAGACCATTAACTGTAGTAGTATAAAGGCATTGATTTATCCTGTGCATCGTTGTCCTAAGTTGCCAAATACATGAAACAGTGTGTCCTGACTATATAGGGAGGAGGCTTTTTTATATTTTTAACAAATTAATTACATGATTCATATTATGTTAAGGTTCCTCAAACATATGCCACCTGACACTATTGGCCAGGTATCATTCAGGGGCTAAGATATATTTGTACTGCAGTGACATTGCAGTCCTGCTCTAATTGCTATATATTGGAAGACGATCAAGAAGCATTTAATGTGATGTGTTTAATCACCAATGTAATTATGGTGACACTGAAGCAGGTATGTTATCCTACTACCAAGCCACAGGAAATTTTGAATCATAAAGTAACACTGCTAGGTATGCTGGCAAAACTTGTTCCCAATAAAAGTGCAGAATCTGGGATTTTGTAGTCATACTTAATTAGCATCTGTAGCTTAAATACCTTCAAATGTAAATACCTAATATATGCACTCATGCTATATGGAAGCATTTTTTTTCCCCAAACTTCTTATTTTTCCATGCTCAAAAGAGAACTGAACAAAAATTGTTTTCAAGAATGACTATTATTCTGGTTTTGTTTTTCAAGCATTGAGAATATACACTTTACAGTGTTTCAGGTTTACTGTTTTTCCCTCTCTTCTTAAAGATGTGGACTGGGGAATCTAGGAAGTGCCTCATGGTCTGCTGGGAAATGTAGGATTTTGTTAAAAAAACGTCGATATTTATTATGTGTGCCTATGTAAGTTTCTTGGCAGAAAAATTGATTTAATTAGGGAGACTGAGTCTCCTGTGATCAGATAAATGTCCATATACTTCTTTTTAAACTCTCTTCGAATGTGCAAATTTTCCACTTGTAATTTGTTCTTGAACCTTCAGATTGAGATTGACGTTTTTCAATTCTGGTAATTCTAATCAACTACAGTATATCTAACCATCTTATCTTTGAGATTTATGGGTAGAATTTCAATTTAATTCTCTAGATTTGGTTTTGTATTGATAAAATAATTTACTGGGAGACGGGGAAGAAAAAGCAAACTTTCAGTGAAGGCAGAGTAGGATGTGCATTGATTTGGATGGTACCTGGCATGGTATACTGCCAAATAGCAAGAAAGAAAAGGAATAATTAGTAGTATAGGACATAAATTTGAGTATATAACTCAGTGCTTTTAGTGGAGTAGATAAGGCCACACCTTCGTAAGAATGTACTGAAAATACCATATGAAAATGGAATCAGGGAAGCAATCTCTTCAGTTTTGTTGATTAGTTACATACCAATACATAGGATTTGAAGTTTGTTATTTTTGATATTTAATATCTCTTGCTGGCTCTCACTTTGCATTATACACCTTTAAATGGAGAGGCAGATGTTGATCTGACTGATGTTAGGACCTTATGGTGGTCTGCAGGTGTGTCTCTGTGAGGGCTGAAAGGTTTCTTTTGCTCTGGAGATTTGTAGGCACAAGTGTGCAAGTAAGGGATGATGGTTTGAATAGCCTGAAATGTATCTTTTTAACTTTATCCTTACATGTGATTTATTTATTGCTTAAATTATGCTTGAATATGTTATAACTTCCAGGATTTCCCACTTCTGTAAATTTCTTCCTCTTTCAATGTCATTGCTACTGCTTTCATGGCTTTGTTCTTAAGGGTGTGTTTTCTTTCTTTGGCAATGGAAGCACTTTTAATATCTACGCTTGTTTCAGACTGAGCCCTGTGGAACTGTTGAATGCAATCATTCTGTAGCCTCTGGGGTTTTCCAGCTGGCTTGAAGTATCCTCTGCCTCTTACTTGCTCTGCCACTTGATCTTCCAAGCTTGCTTCACCTTGTGATTTCCAATCTACATAATAATTCCATGTCACCCTTTAGTTAAATGGTTTCTTTTTGACAGATGGAAGTACCTTCAAATAGGGTTTAACTTTATATTCTGACTTGGAGATAATACCATTCTATTTGCTTTGATTTATCCATAAATATGAATGTCTTTCTCAATACCAGCTTAAATTATGCACAAGTGGAGATTGTAAATTATCCGTATAAAACTGGCTTTCTAGGGATATTGTACATACAGAATGTATACTGTAGTAATTCCGGATGAGGTGCTGTTAAGCATGAAGCTGACTTTTATGAGGGAAATCTGGGAATTGCCTTAGTACGTCTGGTTAAAAACTGTGGAGATTGGATATCTGATTCAGAAGTGTCAACTGTCCCCAGCCTAACTGTGACAGATGGGTGTAGAAGTCTCGGGTGTCAGCCTAAAGACTTGTGGTCTAAAACATGCGGTTCTCATCGCCAGGACTGACTTTGAATTCTAGCTTCACTGTGCCTTACTCACCTTTACATTTGTCATTTTACTCTATGTTCCTAGAAATCCGAAATGTATTGCTTTCCCTAGAAGCCACCTGCTCGAACTAGAGTTGGTTGCTGTGACCATCCCTTTCCTGTGAAGTAGAAACAGGGCTGTATCATGACATGGGCTGTTTGATATTTCAGAGCTTTGAGTTTTCAAATAAAATTGCCTCTAGAAATAACAGATGCTACGGATGTATGATATATTTGAAAAGGGTGTTGGGTGGGTGCAAAGAAATTTTATGTTTCGGTGTTCCTGCCTGGCAATATAATCTTATGGTGAATGCTGGAGTTGCGAGGAAATAATTGATGTAAAACTGCGATGCAGGTAACATGATTTACTTCACAGAGAAAACAGCAATATGCAGGTTTGCTCAGTTTCAAGAGTCTGATGAGAGAGCCCCTGCCTGCTGTAAAGAGGAAATCTAGCGGTGAGAGGAGGGATTTGCAGTGTAACAAAGAGCTGTCAAACATGTTTTACTTGACAGTTATTGACATGCCTCTCAGATAATACCTAGTAAGTTTGATGTCTGTAAACTGCTTAATGCATCTTCTTTGTAAAGCTTTTGCTCTAATTAAATATTGCCCTTTCAAAAAGGGGCTGATTGTTGATCAACACTTACTCTGTCTCTAATAAAAGTGCCATTTGCTTAGTTCTAGTGTAATGTTGATGGATCTGCAATGACACAAGTGACTGTAAAAGAAACTTAAGACAGAAAAAAATACTCAAAAACTTAGATTTTTATGTTACGTAGCAGCCTCAGACTGACTTGGATGCCTTGAAAAATCATATAAAAGGATCAGACAGAAAGTGATCCTTGAAAGTGTAACAGTGAACTGACTTTATTTAGTTCAAGGTTGCTTGTCCAATAGACTGTGCTTTCAGAAATTTTTTGTGTATGTGTTACGAGTAAATGGCAGCTTTTTTTTCTTTTTTCACATAGTTGTGTGTTGTTGTATGCATTTTCCATTGTTGGTGTGCTGATAAGTAAATATTACATGAGGCTTTGGATTGATATTTAACAGCTAAGATGGTTGATTATGCCACTGAAAACATTTATCGTTGCCCGTTCCAATGTCATCAATATGACCCATCTGAACTCTGCCTTTCTTTTTCTTTGCTGCCCCTGGGGTTTAATGGCTTTGCAGAGAAGCTCCTGCCTGGCATATTGAGCTGCTCCAGAAGGTCTAACCCATAAGCAGTGAGTACTGAACTGCAGCACACTAATGCTGTAGGTGTTGACTCACCATGCTGTTTTTAATTGCAGTTCTTTTGGAGGTAGATAATCTGTGCAGACTGTCAACATAGATAGTGAATCTTTGAGTATATACCAGTTTGATGATGTCTTTGTATGGCTACGAATGCTCTTCTGCTTTTCTTTTCCTAGGAATTAATTTTTCTCTTGTGCGCATACTGTTTGCATTTAAAACTAGCTTTCACGTGTCTGTGGCTCTTGCTATAGCTGGCAAATGCCTGTGTCTCATATCTGCAGTGAACTGTGTTCTAGAATTCTTGAGCCTGATATAAACCAGCTTTCAAATGTGCATGAATTGAAAAGCATCTGTAATGTTTTGATGTGACTAATACGAAGATCTGATTGACCAAGTCTGGATATGCTTTGTTACTGGAAAGTCATTCAGAATATCTATTTGTAAATTCAGGGGGTGGTGGAATAAATAAATCTACAATTCTGATAGGTGTAGTCATTTATGATAGAATTGCTTTGAAAAAAAAGATATCCCAGCTAGAGGCTGCCCTGAGGAGGCAACAAGGGTCTTGTGGGCACAGACGGTTTTGTTACCGCCTTGCCTGTCAATACGTGCTTTCAGACCTTCTCAGGACGGTGTTAATGCTTCTACGTAATGGCAGAGTTGATTCAGGAATGTGGAACAAACCAACTATTGGGCAACGTGCAGAGAAACTGGGTTGCTCTTACCTAAAGACATTTCAACAGTTGGAGAGCTTTTGAGAATGTTCTCTAGCTCACTTTGTAAAGGAGATTTTTTGTGATGTTAGAAGAGAACTTTTCATAAACTGGGAACAAAATTGGTTTTCTCATAGCATATTGCTTTGAATAGTTTCATGGTAGCCCTAGAGAGGTCTATAACCTTAATTTTTTTTAATTTTTTTATTTTTGTGAGCCTACTGACTTTCTTTATGAGGGTGAATACTTGTGGCATAATTGCGCAACCACTTTGGAGACATCTGGGAAGCTCAAGATATTGCTGTCGTTCTCCAGCTGTTTTTCTCTCAGCTGCCCTCAAAGTTGAGCTGTGCTAATGGATCATATGAACTATCCTAGTCCATGTCAGTGCAAAGTCAGCCAGGTTATTTTAAATTACTGCTGGATGCAGCTGAGGGTAGAATTGAACAGCTTGAGGTAATAACTTCTTAAGCCATTCCAGTTAGACTTCCAAGAGCACATCTGTTTGTGTCCTTATAAGTGCAATACTTTAATCTCTCTGTTGCTGTACTGCATTCAGGATTTGTCAGGACTGCAGAGCTGTTGCCAAGAAGAGTAATATTCAAGTGGAATGTATTGGCTCTTTCTGTCTGTCATTATCATATTGCAATAGAAAGATATGAACGATGAGTATGTAACATACACTTTGAATGGTAAAGTAAGCTTATTTTCATATATGAGGTAAAGGTGTGGAAGACATGGTTTGGAAGCTCTTTAAATTGGAAAGAGACTGCCATATGAAGTCTCTTCTCCCTGTTCCTAGTTCGGCCATTTAACGTTTGTTTCCTAGTCATTTAAGTTCCTACCCTCCCTATACCTTTGCTTCATTCCCCAGAAAACTTCCCTGTATTGATTAGAATTATAATGAATTTTTTAGCTCTTTTTTTTTTTTTTTTTTTTTTTTTTTTTTTTTTGCCTCAGGTCCAGCAAGACTATGAATCTCTGTTCCAAATGCTTTGCTGGTAAGTGCAGTAAAAGGTTTTGTGTTTTTGTTAGATTATCAAAACCACACTGTTGGCATCTCCTTTAGGATTTGTGCATGGGTCTCTGCTTCTTCAGTGTGTATATGTAATCAGATTTTCCTCACTTTGGTGCTTCATTTATTTCTTAATTAAGAACCTCTTGTGTAGATGTCCTAATCAAACCTTGTTCTTGAAGTTCACGGAACTCCGGAACACCCTTGAACTACAGAGCTCTGCTGTCAGCACAGCTCCTATACAGATGATGTGGCTTTCAAGATGCATAAGCCTGAAATGTAGTTAGGAATTTTATAGGACTTATTTGGTTATAATCTCTGAAATATGGATGGATAAAAAATGAAAAACAAAACCCGAACACTTCTTGTTCCATTTCTTTTTAACTTGCAGCCCTTGAACATGAAATTACCAGTAGTTCATCATTAGGCTAATTCTAATTGCTACATATTATTTTCTTACTGCAAGGCCATTAGTACCATGTAAAATGTTAGGAATTGGTATTGACCTTTTGCTTTTATCATCTTCTAGCTTTGTCTTGCTGATTATTGTTTTATTATTATTTGGTATTGTAATCTTATTTTTAATTGTAACTGAAATGCTGTCATAGTCCATGGTTTTTAATTTCTCTTGGGGGCAACAGACATCATATTTAAAAGTTAGGAATTATTATTTTTTTTTTTTAATTTCAGTCATTGGCTTGTCTATGAAACATTACTTTAATACTGAGCTTGCAGAATTTTTTTTTTAGGGTCATTAGTTTCCAAGGCAAAATCAGAGAATCTTTGAAAAGTAAGGTAAAATGTGCTGCCCCACCCCCAATATATATTTAAAGCTTTTTATGATTTTTTTTTACAAAAAACAAACTTTGACTTGTAGATTTCATATGTCGGGCTCAGCGTTGCTTCATTGAACAAACACATGGAAAATAAAGATTGTCAAAGACTGTTCAGCAAAATGATGCATGTGTTTCTATGACTGTTTTCCAAAGCCATGGATCATTGGAAAGGCTATATTGAAGAAAGTGCAAGTCCTTTCTTGTGGTTTTTTTCCCTACTGACTGCAGTCAGCAACAAGCTTTTAGGTCTTTGATTTGACTCAGAGCTAGTTATAGTCGTATTAGCACTGTAAACAACTTCTGTCTGTATACTTCAGAAATGTGAATTCTGAGATATCAAAACGGCCCGTCCTTCGTATTCCGAGATTAACAGAATATGCAAAACTTCACAGCCAGCAGACCAGGCGATGTTCATGACTTTCCTTAGAGCCCGTTTATTTTAATGAAATACGACTTTCAAAGAGTTTGGGTAACTTAAAAAGCTACAGCTAGTTGGAACAAACCCGAGTAAGGTAGAAAAAAGTAAATTTACTTTGTCTTTTTAGATCTTAATGATGGCTCCTTCAACAAATAGAATTGAAATAACCAGTTCTGTTTGAGTAGTAACTCAAAACCTTTTAATGTCGTCATTCCAACCTAACATTCTTTTTCTTTCTTTATTTTTTTGGTGATGTTACTGGAATATTTTTTGCATATTTTTTATATTGGGTTTCTGGACACACTATTGAAAGAGAAAGACGTATGCTCTTGTTTCTGTAAATTTAACCACCGCAGGTAGCAAGACTTTAGGCAAGTAAGCTGTTGAAATATGTTATTCACCGTATTTTCACCATTCCAGGCACTCCAAAAATATAATGTTAAAAAAGTTCCTCTTGTTTTTCTTTTAATATGGTAAATTATGCAAATGTATTGAAATAGATTTGTATGCAAGAGCAAATTGGGAATTACTACTTCTCTTGACCATCATTTCCTTTCTGTTTTATTTTAGAAAAAAGAAATCCACACAACGAAAAAGGTTAGTAACTTTGTTAAATGACTGGGTTGGGGGTTAGTGGAGAGAATCCACTCTTCTTTTTTTCGTTTTTTTTAAAATTAATTTCAGACACACTCAGCAGCAAAGCCCCTTATTTTTGTAAGTATTACCTTTTTATATAGATCAAGGGAGAAGGGCAACAAGTCAGCAAGCGATGAAAACATGATTTAGTTTGCATTGCAGTATGAGTTATTATGTGGATCCTTCCCATCTTCACTAGTTTTTCAGACTTCCTGAACTGCATACAAGTTTGTAAACACATGATTGTGAGCTCTTCTTTCCTTCATCACCTCTCCACTCCCTAGGCACAGTTTGATGTCTGTGATGTTAATTAGCACAGAATGGAGCAAAGGGCAGTGGTCAGGAGCTATTATTTTGCCCTCTTGTTTGACCACATACTTGTGATTTCTGAATTTATTATCAAGATAAATTCACTGGATTTTCGCTCCCATGTGTCTAAAGATGAAACAAACAGTAAAAGCAACCAGATTATGTAGCCGGGAGACTGGAATTCCTTGGTTTTATTATCTTTGTACATTTTCTTAAACACAGGAATACCTCTCACAGGTTATTCTAGAGATTAAGTTGTTCAGCTTTCTGTGGCAAGCATGAGCTGGATATTGAACAGATACATGCAACCATTTGCTCAGAGCCCAACGTTTTGACCTAGATCTAGAAGGTCACACTTCTGTACAACCACAAATCTGCTGTGCATTTGCCAAAGGCTAGTTCTTGGCTTGCACATAAGGGTTGAGTACTGGAGAGGAGCTTGAAGTTAGCTATCCTCTTCAGCCCTCTTTGCCTCCTCTTCAGCCCATCTGCCTGTTCCAAGAAGGAACACCTGACTTGTTTTATTTAAGCCCTGTAGAAGTAGCAGACTCTGAAACGTTCAAGAGTCTCTCAGAAATCTTTTCAAGTTAATTGTACTTCTGCAAAGTGCTTTACAACATTCTGCCTCCAATTCAGTGCTGACCATGTGCTATCAATGCCTCAGAGTCTTCAGATACAGTACAAGTATAATCCTACATATCAAATTGCTTCATATAAATTTGCTCTTCAGATGGTTAAGGCCTCAGACTTCCTGCACATCCAGAATACAAATGCAATGAAGTGGGGGTTAGTTTTTTATTCAGAATGTAGGCTGGTAAGTGAAAAAAAGCAAATTCTGGCCAAAGTATCTCCCTTAGTGACACCTCATCTTTTGCTAATACTGCAACCTCTCTTCTTTCAGTATGGTAAATTGTGAAATCCAAATGACTAAAATACAGGATAGTGATGAGTGATATTTTTCAAAAGTATTCTTTATTAATCTATCTTTGCTCCCATTAGGTTTATGGAAGTTTTAATATCAACTTCAGGTAGGGACATTGAATACTTCTGAAAAGCCACTTTTACAAAGTAGGCTCTTTCAGGCAGGAATTCTGCAAATATTCATGGAAACAACAGCTGGTACCTCAAGAACTTAATTTGAATTGAAACCTCTGGGAACAGTCACAGAACAAACTACTACAGAGTAAATTTAAGTACAGAAAAAAGTAAAACTAGACTTTCTGCTTAAATCACTCCAAGAAATGCAGTCTGCCTTCATTCCATTGTGAATCTAGAAATTTTAATTTGTGTTATGGTGCAACCAGCTTTGGAAAGAGGGGTGCAGGAAGTGGATTTCAGCTTGTTGAATAATATGTGAAGCTGAAGGTAAGTGTAGCATGGGGTGGTTTGGTGGAGACAGACTTAGAACACTGAAAGAAGATAAAATGATGGCTAGAGTATTCATGGATTTGTGAATCAATTTCATAGACTTCTGTCTGAAGGTGTAATTGAAGATTTTAGAGGCAGGTGTCCGTGTCTTTTCTTAATCCAATTATGTGATGTTTATGTTAGTGTTCTGTGGAGCGCTAGATCAGCATCACTGACTTTGAGAAAATACTTCAACCACGTAACCCAAGAATTCTATGAATTTTAGGTGCCTCAACTCTTGGTTCAGTTTTATTTTTGTTTGCAATCAAACATAGTTTTTGACATACTGGTGTCTTGATGATGAAAATGAGAGATTTTTAGTTTCCGTCTGCCAAGTAGGAAACCAATATTGCTCGAACCACATAGGCATTTTCAGTACATGTGCTTAGCTCTATGCCAGATTATGAGATTTTGTAACTTCAATAGTATCTTCCAGTCTCCTGAATTTGAAAGATCTGTTAAGGCAGAAGGGGGAAGATACTAGTATAATCTATGTATCATCCAACTCCGGAAGTATCAGATTATTTGCTATTCCTTTTGTTTCCTGAACTTACTCAGATGTCTTACTGTGAAGTTATTTCATGTTTTTTCGTGTCTTAGCCTTTCTGCTTTGTTGAGCAGACCTTTATTTTGTCATGCCTAAGTCACACACAGTTTTCGAACCTTAGAAAATCACTGCTCATTGGATTTGCTCAATCCTTCATCTTTTTCCTTCTCCTTCACCTTCCCCCATATAAAATAGTGGGAAGGGGCAAGCATTGATGGAGGACAGGCCCATGAAGTACTGTGCTTTAATTTTTAGTAGAAGAAAGAGAATTTATTTCACAGCTGGCACTCAAGTGTTGTGTATTGAGGTAGGAGGGTTTTTATCTTTTTCTTTTTTTCTCTTTCTGACTACTACTAACTTGATTGGTAGGGCTTTTTCCAGTCACAATTCAAAGTGTCTTCACCAACAGTCTAGGAAACTTAAATGCCTTTTAATTAAGAAATTTAATGTTTTACAATTGGTCAGTCCTATTGGCAAACTACCCTGTAGGACATTAGTGACTGTTACATTGGATTGTATCTTTCTGAATTCAGAGTCTAGTAGTCTGGGGCTTGTTTCTTAAAAATATAAACTACACTCAAACAAAAATATGACCACTTCTCAGTACTGGCTACCTGAAAGATAGCCTTAATTTAATTTTTTCTGTCTTGAAAAGACATCACTGATATTTTCCATGTGTTTTTTCTTTTTTTTTTTTTTTTATGTTAGAGGATTGCCAGTCCCATTGTACAAATTGATCTACAAGCAAAGAAGAGAGCTCAGCCCTTTTTTTGTCTCAGACTTTTATTTTTAGGTTTTTGTAGCTCAGTTTTCTAGTATGTTTTCTTCCGTATGGTGAAGACAATTTTTTTGCTTTGTTAATATCTTGTTCACTTTCTAACTCGTAACCTTTCCACATGACTTGTTGAAACACCAGCTGTAATTTATTCTCTTGTGTATAGGTTCTCTGATGATGTATAACAAAAAAAAAAAGTTTAGAAATATGTCTTAATTGCCATGATGTTTGTACGTTGCCAGCATGAAAGCAGAGTTGCCCACTTAGAATGTGCAACCCGCAGTTTTAATTTATTAAAGTTTCTTGTAACTCCATTCACCTATAAATACATGCATAAGATAGGAGAGGGAACGTTTTTCTTTTTTTCCCATTTAGCAATTTGGTTGAGTTATAGAAGAGTCTGTGCTCTTTTTTGTGTATTTGCTCGTTTGCAAACCTTCTATAGTTTATGGAGACACTAGTGATTTGTTCCTTAGCCTCCCTGTGGAGTTTGTTCCATATTACAATCTAATTCCATGTCCGTGTCGTGCACTCCTGAGCTGTTAATTTGTACATTTCGATGCAGTTTGTTTCATCGTGTTTTTGTAATCCAAACTGAATGTAACGAGCTGTGTGCTTTGGGGACCCAGCCTTGCCTTGCCAATTAGAACAAGTGGTTACTGAGAGAGAACATGTTTTAAATAAAACATGGCACCTCTGCGTGGGACCAGCAGCAGTCAGGGAATAAAAGAGGCTATTTAACTCTTTCTCTCTGAAAAGACAGGTCAGTATCAGTAAGCGCATATTAGAAACCTTCAACATATTCCTTTGAGAAGTATGATGCAGCTTCGTGTTTCATCTTGCAAATAAAATCCAGTTTGTTGTTGGAGACTTATTACACAGTACTGCATGTGGAGTGTTTAGGAAGGCACAAGGATAGCTGTTGAGTTGACTGCATATTTTCTAGGATTCTAATGGCTAATGCCACATTAAAATAGTACAGGAATAGCAGCTAACCTTTCTCTTTCCACTTGTGCTGCTATACAAGAGGCTGAGGTAGGAGAGAGGAAGAGTGCCAGGTAGTGAAAAGAGCTAATTTCAAAATGTGTTTTACAAGGGAAGGAATCTAGAAACAACTCTCATCAAATAGGTGTACTAGGGTTATGTGCAAGGGGGGCTACACGGAAGGGCTTGTTGTTACTCTGCCACTTTGAGGGAACTGGGAAAGGGTACCTCTGTGACCATCAATATTTGTGGTTGTTGCAGAAATTAACCAGTGTTCTACTGGTTTTGACACTAACTGAACTTCCCAGTGAATTCAAGCCAGACACAACAACTTATTTAGAAGTCAACTCTACTTTGCATTTCTTTCTTTCATTCCATCCCCAACGTTTCGTTTCCTCTTCCCTCTTTTCGCTCTGAACTTGCACATTCTACATGCTTGTGTATTCCTCCTTGGAAGGGAAGAAGTTATAGTTCACCAACAGCCTTCAGCTACAGACTCCGAGGAAGAATTTAGCTTGAACAGTCACGGGGATTGACTCAGAAACATTTCAGCAATCCTTGCGTACACAAGCAAGGCAAGACCAAGAAAAACCTCTCTTGTGAAAACCTTTTAGCTCAGCAGCTAGCTGTAAGGGAACTATAGCTATTCACTGAGGTGATTTAAGCTGTTAGATAAGTAGGTGTACAGGACAAATGTGACCTGGATAATAGAAGAAAATGTAACTGATGACTTTCCAATTGCCTGTCTGTTTTATATGAAAAGAATGTGATCTAGCAGCTAGACAGCTGGGAGCTCGAGAGCAATGCGCATTTCTTTGTGATGCTGGACAAGTCACTTTTTTTGTCTTTCATTTTTGTTCCTCATGAAAGATGATAACATTTCACTGCTTTACTGGAATGTTTGTGAAGATAATATATGACATTCAGTACAGTAACAGTGGTCATCTAAGAAACTGAGACACATTTAAAGCCCAAACTTGAGAAGCAAAAGGTTGCTTTTGGGTACTTTCCTTCCAAATTGGCTTGAAGTAAGCATGGCATTAGCACATATTAGATTAAAATGCAAGTTGTCTATGTTGAAAGACTGTCAAGGCCCTCAGGCTGAGTAAATTACCCAAACTCTAGGTTAGAAGCGTGATCCTTTGGTTGTATGTAATGCAAATTCACACCCACCCCCCAGCTCTAGCACAGTGTTAGTGATAGTACAGGAAATTAGTATAATAAATTAGTATCACATCTTATGGAGGAGGGAGGTCTTATTTCACAAAATCTATAATTAAGTGAATTTTGTCTGTTTATGCTTTCTCACCCTTCTACTCACAAGCCCCAAAATGCATGTCCAAAATGCATGGCCAACGTCACCTGTGTTTGACATGGAAGAAGTATTCCAGCTATTGGGCCCTCACTATGATGACAAGCTGGTTTTGGACTTGCCTTTTATACCCTTGAGGTACAGAAGCTGTGAGGGATCATTTGGTGCTTTATTTTGTTTTAGTCCTCAAATCTTAGGAAAAATTCTGAAATTTCAGTGCTTTTCTTTCCTATATGTGGCTACTCTACAGCTGCAGTGCTGTTCTACGTCTTCCTGAGTTCAGTTCGTTTCTCCTCTTAATTTGAATGAAATCACATTGCATTGTTGGAATTAATGCATACTATTTCTTTTAACCCTTTTAATGCTGTTTCTTTTGGAGCCTGCAAATGCTCCAGTCATTCTTTATTCGTGTCAGTCTTCATATATTTATGGCAAATCCTGTATGTGCTCACAAAGCTAGTCACCAGAGGGCAAACTGCTCATGCAGATTTCGTTAATACGACTGTAACTTTGCTGGTGGTTTTTTTTTTGTTGTTCCTTTTTCCTTTCTTTCTTAAAATTATCTATGAATGAGTTTACATGTAGTATTAATTAGATGGAAAGTGAAAAGTATAATTTATTTTTTGGAGATATAGAAGTTAGAACTTTATGCTGAATGAGAGTGGATGTTAGAAAGTTAACATTCAAACTGTTGGACTAATTTGTGAACTGGGGCGGGGGGGGAAACTCCCCTTTAGATAATTTTTTTTTCCTAGTGATCACATCAAAATATCACTTAATTATTATTCAGGGAGAATAATGGTAGGTTGAAATAGCTTCCAGCAGGAATCTGGCTTTAACCTTAATCATGAGTAAGTGTATCTCCATAATGGGGCCGGTGGGTAGAAATCTTACCCTGGAGAACTATAAGCCTGCAGGGCTGTAGATAAGGCTTTTGTTGAAAAGCTATCCAAAATAACTGCTGGTAACTGAATGTCTAAGACTTTTGTTCCTCTCCTTTGCAGAAAGCATAGACTGTTGACTGAATCTGGCACTGAAGACTTACAGGTTACAGTGCCATAATAATTAATCCAGTCTATGTATACGCATTAGAACTGTCTTCTAACTGTGCTAAAAGGATAAAAGATTAATCCAGTAATCTCAAGCTTTTTTATAATCTCCTAGGTTAAGTCACAGGTCATTAAATATCAAGTAGGTAAGCTCTGTTTGCTGAAAATGTCTCCTTTAAACAGATATTCTGTTTTATGTGAAGACAGTGGGGGTTCTGCATGCACCACAGGCCCTAGTATGTCTAAGGAATAACCACCCTCACTATTAAGTAAGAAATAAGGTACGTGTTTTTAATTACAACACTACAGGGACATTTCCACATAATTGTACTTTCATTCATTGTACTGAATAGAAAGCAATATAAGTCATGCCCTATATCTTCTTACTACAGCATTTGCACATTGACCTGAACGGAGAATGATTATTTTCTTTACAGAACTTCTTTAGATAACTAATTAGCCCCCCCCTGCTTCAAGAAAATAAGTAATTTACATCTTGACATTTCTGTGAGTCGAGGTGGTGATGTTCTGGTTCATGATACATAGATAAGAATCTAAAGCACCAATGTCAGACATCCACAGATGTTGGATATCAGCTTTGAGAAGCCTTGAGCCTGTGGTCCTTTCTTAAGCTCCCTCCCCCAAAGCATGTAATTTTATGATGCTTTAAACACTGAAAGTATCTTCCCTGCCTTTATGAAATTGTTAAGGGTATTGAATGTTTCTTCTAGCGGACCTAAGATTACCTATTTGAACATCCTAAAAATAAATGGAAGTAGGAGGAACAAAACCGACATAGGAATTCTGTAGCAGAGATAGTGGGTAGAATTGAGTTTTCTTTGGTTTCTCCTCAGAATTTCTGAGAGGATTAAAATGAAGTCCAGAGTCTAGCAGAAAGGAGCTATGCTTTCTATAAAATTCTGATTGCACATTTTAAATTTCTTTCTATTCAGCTAGCAAGTTAATAGTCTTCTAAAAGAGACATTCTGCGACTGTTTGCATGCATTATGAAGTAATTTAAAATTAAATAAAGAGGTCAGATCACGAGTGTACAAAATTATTAGGTCAGACACTTGCCAATTTCAGACTGCTTAACTTCTTAAGTTTAATGTAGGATTTTGCCATCCTGTAATGCCACCCACCGTCCTTTTGGTATAAATAAATTCACATACATGGAAGTATGATTGTTACTGGGCAAAAGCATTTGGAAACCATGAGTCAGGAGTGTAGATTCTGAGCTGTTGGACTGCAATAAGGTCACAAGTTGGACCCAAGTGCTTTCTCAGTTGGCATCAGAAGTACTGAAGATGAATGAGCAGTCCAGTGCTAGCCTTCCGTAGAGGCCGCCTTCTGAGATTGCCCTTTTAATGGTCTTCAGAGCATAATGCAAGATATTTTTTCCACTCCATTTCATTAAGAATTGTCATTTGGAGGGTTTGTATGCTGTGAACTGCTAATGTTACCCATGGCATAGCTGTTTCTTACTTGAATAAGTCAACATATAAATTTCATGATGAACAAGTTTAATGAACTTAGTGTATAAGGAGGAAACCTTGGAGCTTTCTAAACTTCATTTTGTATATATATACGTTTACATACGTATACATGTATACATTAGCAGTTCAGCAAAATTGGTAGCATTTTTATTTGATCTTGGTTCCTAAATTACAGGAGCTTTTATATGTTGGGATTGGGTCTTGGGGGCTTGTAAGCATTAGAAGTGACCAGAAGTAAACTTGTGCATCTCAAATACTTTGCTCAAAGTAGACTTGGTATTCGCTTGCTTCCAGTCCAATTCTCTTTAGCAGAGGTGAAAGTTGTTTGCAGTGAGCTAAATCAGGAATAAAGATGCATTTCTGTATTGGTGAATGTATAACTTACAGTGGGGTTTTGCCTTCTGTCTTGTTTTTCCTTTTTTTTTTTTGTTTTTTTTTTTTTTTTTTTTTTTTTTTTTTTTTTTTTTCCTTTTTTTCCCCTCCCTTCTTTGAAAGGGTCTTGGTGTGCCTTGGTTGGAGCTGGGGGGAAATATATAGGAATATTCATCAAACAGGTTTAGAAATGCAGAGTGCTGGAGGTTTTTTGTAACAGAACCTGTTTTTCTTGGTCGTAACCAAAAGAGCTTTTTGTTGATGTAAAGGTCAGATCTCATATATTTGTTCCCACTTGATCTCTTTTTGACAGAATGAAAGCTATTTTGCCCTTGATTTTTAAGATACTTACTGTGAGTTGGTACTGCATAAACATCTGACATTGTGAGCAGCTCTGTGTTCTAACCATGCCCTAGTAGATGGTGAAAGGAATTTTAAAATATTTATTGGTGCCTTTTTTGTAGGTACTGTAGCATAGTACAGTATGTTCATTTACAGGAGAGCAGAAGTAATTGCTTTGTTTTCAACTTGAAACCATTTTCTCTTCCACACAGCAAGCTGCAGTAAGTAGCTCCTTGTAGAGGAAGAATTAAGTAGTCAGTTGTGACTCTTTCCATACACACACCTGAGCCTGAGAAATTAAATCATGCCTTAACCTACAGGGAAGGAGACCTTACAGCTCACTCACTTTTGACTGCTGAAGATGATGTTAGTAGGACTGAAAAGTGTATCTCCTTTTAGGAAGCTTCAGAAAGTAATCAAAGTATTAAACCTTGTGTGCTATTATGGCAGCTTGTTCTATACTTAGGCTTACCAAGGTATTCAAATGAGTCTAGCTCTTTTTTTTTGGTTTTTTTTTTTTAAATAAAAGTTAAGCAGATAATCTTAGTGGTGCAATGACACATAATTTATATAAATTCAAGTTGAAGATTATTTCTGTGAAGAACAAGAATAGTTTTTAATCTTTTCTGCACTTTAGTAAAACTGATCAGAATCCATTTCATGGATTTTATAAGGTTTTAGTTAAAAAGAAAACTTTGAAACCATTCTAAAGGTCTCAGAATTTGAAACATTTTTAATTTATTTACCCATATAAATGTGTGTTAGGGTGGCATTTCAAGGCCTGTGTTGTCAAGCAGAAATGTTGCATGTTTTTAAACTATGCTTGAGTAATGATAGATCAAATGCTCCTCACTACGTAAGTTTTTAAATATTCTTCAGTGTGTAGAAGAATACTGAATTTCTTTACCATTTTCACTTCCCTATGGTGCTATTCAGTGACAGTCAGGAATAAAGTAGAAATTTTTTAACCTTAACCATATTTTTCATGTGTCTACATATTTACTAGGGAAATAAGCTAAAATGTTGGCCTGCGTTTATAGAAACGTATGCACAGGTTACATACACATTCTTTATAAATACAAGTTTATACGTTCTCTCTAAATATAGGTGCTCTGTATTTTCTATAAAGGCTGTGAAGAGACTTTTTAGTCTGAATTACACGTTAAGCTTTTCCCATTATGAAGTTACTTCACTTTTTAGAATTCCATATTGTCACATTCCTGAACAAAATGCTCATTCAGCAATTGAAAGACCTCAGGGATGTGCCAGACCCCAAGTATGTTCTTTTGAATCAACTCGCATTTGCCTGTTGGATGCTGGAAAGCTGCAGGTGAGGCATGAAGTTACTGAAGTCACTGGCTGTAAGCACTTCCATGGAAATACTAAACTACCTCTTGTTATAGTAACCTCTTTTGCAAGAGCAGAGAAAGTATTTTATTAATTTTACTTTCTTTTAATTATTTCAATGATTAATGTGAAATTGTGAAACAATGAGAATGAAAATCAGCTTCCTGACGCTTCTACATTAATCTGTAAACAGAGGTGGTGGGATGGAATATTATGCAGGATGCCTGAAGCAGCTGTTTTTTACTAACAGAAATATTTCTATATAAATACAAAGCATGTCTTAAAATTAATCCAAACTATTTGAGGTGACTTCTTATTTAACCAACTAATCCGTTTTAAATTCTTGTATTTGTAAGTTTCCTATTTAATTCCAGTTTGTATTCAGCTGCGTAAACTAGCAAGCAAACAAAACAGACAAATACTAAGCTTAATTATTTGTAAATGCGTGTAGATATCTTTTCGGTTCTTAGGGTTTTTAGTTAACAAAAAAGTGCTAAATTTTATGTAAAACCATCTTTTATTGCGAGTTGGTGTGATTAAATATGAACAGTAACAGAGAATCAGTCTGTAAACTCTGATCACCAATTGAAAAAACATTTTGGTTTAAATCAGTCTTTTATGAAACAGGGTTGGAATAACAATAATTTTAAAACTTGACGATTCTGTCTAGAGCTGCCAGGTTAGAACAACTTTTTTCCATGTCTCCTTTCCTAGTGAAATTCTGGGGAATCTAGCACCTGGAAATTTGAAGAAATGTATGAACTAGTGTGAGATTTTATTACTAAGCAGGTGAAGAAATGTTGTGCTCTGTTTTGCATTCTCCACCAAGTCTGAGGCTTCGTAAGCATATAACTGGAAGGGTTGAGATGTTTGCTGGTTTCTACCCAACCTCCTCCGAAAGACTAAGCGTTGGGTGCAGGAAGAAGTTACAGTGGTGGGGCCTTTACTGTGTCCAAAATTTGAACTTCCCCCCTGCCTTTATTAGAAAACTCTTCTTCCCTTTTGTATTGTGTCTTATATTGAATTCTGCAAAAGGCTGTACTCTAGTGAGGACGTGGGCACTGTTAGAAAAACTAATTCATGCGTAATGGGATTAATGAAGGGAAAGTTTCCTGAATTTTGACTGTAGTGCATCTTCCAGTTGAAGGGTGATGGAGTGAAACTAGTAGTAAATTACTGTCATGGCTTTTTTGGTCTGTTCTGTTCTGGCTCTCTAGTTACAGCTTTCTTCGCTAAAACCTTTCAATGGTGCTATTTAGTATCATTTATTAAAAAGAAGCTTAATATGGAGTTGAATTTTGTGGTTAACTGCACCTCATTTTCTGCCCTTTGCTCAAGGGAAAGCAAGTAGAAGACTTCCTGCTTCTTTTCCCAGTTTTACTGCTGATTAGGGAAACTGAGACTATAAAAGTTGGCGCTTTTTTCTGCAATATGAATTTGTGCAGCAAGGTATTAACAAGCAAGGTATCTTTCAGTTGTGCCCTTGTCTATTAGCAGGAATACGCAGTGGTACATGAAAGAATTTGTTGAAAATTTTATGCCTTCATGACCTATTGTAGAAAGTTATCCTGCTGCAGTGTTACTAATTCATTTTTCATCTCCTCTTAAATTAACGTTGATGTTCTATTACTGGATTTATTCTTGTTTTCAGATTGGAACATAAAAAAAAAATCTTATTGCTGGAATATCAAAATTAATTGTTTGATAAGCAGTTCTTTGCTTGAAGTAGAATTCTTCTGGAAGGATTATAATGTAAGATCAATCTCTGCTTTGGATTTGCTTTCATGTGTGAAAGTGTACTTTTTAGGGCATCAGGAGAATGCAGTAGGTAAAGATGAGTTGAAATCACAATGAGAAAGGGCAAAGTGCAGAAGAGATACCCGTGTCTGTCCATGCCAGTATTGCAAGGGATAATAACTCTTCAGAGTTCTGCCTTTAGTGAGCATTAGAATGCCTTTTCAATAACTGTCTTATGACACTGTTTGTTATTTGGTGGTGTGAATTTCATGTGATGTACAGAGAGGTGAGAATGCTGTTTGAAATTGCATCAGTCCTGGTGATTGGGTGTTTTGGGTTTTTTGTTTGCTTTGAAAAGGCGGGTTTGGAGCTGGCATTTTACAAGTGCTTGCACTATAGAATTTTCCACTCTGATTCATCTTGGGTCAACCCTAACTAAAAGTTATTGATAAGGAATTTCTGTTTGCCGGTGGAAGACAAATTTGCTTTATAATCCAGTTTCTATTTAATACTTTTATCAAAATTTCAGGATATTCCAGATGAAGCACTTGCTTTTAACTTTTATGGAAGAGGTAGATCTTGAAAGAGATAGAGCTAGAGTGCTCAGCATAACCAGTAAGAAGTTGAGGTTGGAGAAGTGGAAAGAAATTCTTTGTATGGCTTTTTAAGGCAATTTCACCACCCGTACTTGGAGACTTACAGTCCTTCAGACAAGGCCTAGGCGTAAATGTGGGTGACCTGGTATTTGACAGAATTGGTAGAGCAGACGTCTGCCAAGAGGGTTGATGTGTGCAAGGAAAACAACACCTTCAGGCAAAAAAAAAAAAGGCGAATGGCAAATAATTCACTAATTAACAGCCCCAGACAAAAGCATTCAATTTTCTGAGAGTGAGTTTTTAAATTTCAGAATCTGTTATATTCATTAGGCCAGTGATGATTTGCTTTTATCCTTTTGTGGTCTTTTTGTTTTAATTCTGGTGGGATGACCAGCAATGCATGATAGCTGAGGAAAAAGAAAATTACCTTTATTTTGTTCTGGGGACAATTGCATCTTTCTTGTATATTGTCTTCTACTTTCCCTCTTGTAGAGCGGCATCAGAATCACATAAGGCATATTTTTAATGCAATTGGTTAACGTATTCAAATTATGTTCATCTGGCTCAGATATAAAAATAAAACCAACATAAAGTAAATTGCAAAAGTTTTGTGCCTAAAGCACTTTAAATTGCTGGTAACTACTGCTTTAAATGGACTCATGCACTGGCTAGAGAGGTAGGTTGACATATGAAAGTTAGGGTTAGATTTGGCTTCTTCTGCTGATGCATGTTGATGAAATGTATATCATAAAAAGGATAGTTGGAAACTTTCCTGCCATAAGTCTGAATTACGCGTCTCATCTGGTGGGACAGACTCTTACTGTAATGGCATTTGTGAAGAAGGAGGCTTTGGTTTCTTGGAAGCCATAAACTAATAAAGTAAAGCCAGCTTTTGTTTGATCAGCTGATCCATCTTCAGGTAATACAGGGTTCCTGATCTACTCTTGGCATGTGATAAGGGCTACAGAAGTTGTTTTGAGGTTAAAAGGCAAATAAGTTAATGGGATTGCTTCATATTTACAAGAAGAAAAATGCTTATTCCCCTGATGTCTGCCAAATGAGATATCAAGAGGAACTGACATACTTGAAATCTGAGTATTGTTCTGCAAGAAAATAGCATTTTTTCCCCTCTATTTTCATGTCAAACCCATGATGTTTTTGCACTTGAGGCCAATTTCCTCCTTGATGCTTTTAGAGAGTTTGTAAAATAAATTAGGTTTGTGCTTAGGTTAGCTTACCAAAAAAGTGCCAGAGGTGAGTGTGTGCTTTCAAGGGTTAAAATAAGTGAGGAGTAACACTGATACTTTAATGTGTTTTTTATCTTCTTCCTTCTGAGAAGCAAGACCTTCACAGGTTGTAATGTATAGCTTGGCTCCAAATGCATAATCTGAGCCATACCTTCCTCTGGAGCTGCCTTTTTTCAAATATTCTTACAGTGCTGTCAGTCTAATTTAGCTTTTCTAACTTGGGCACACAGGAGGTTACAGCTCCTGCCTTAGGCACAATATGCTTATGACTGGTCCCAACGCGGAGTGTAAAATTTTTTTATTTGTTTTTTAAAAGATTTGTATGTATGAAAACTCAAATTACTCAATTTGAACTACAGAAATGCACAGAAGAAGATGGGGGATCTGTTTGAACAGAAAAGACTTCATTAAATGAGGGACTGAGTTTGGGATCTTTGTGTTGCAGATGGCAACGGTTTGTGATGTCACCCACCAGGTCTACACTGGTGTCTGCTGGAAACAGGTCCCTTATACTGGACAGTTCTTTGTCCTGTTCCTGTCCCACCACTTGTTTGTTTGTTTTCTGGTTTGATTCAGAAGATAAATGATAGATACGAATCAATCAGAGTGCAGTACAAGAAAGTTAAAGGAAGTAATCTGTATTTCTGATAGTTTTCTGAGAAGCAGTTTTAATCCCTAAGGTGTGATACGTTGCTTGTCTTGTATGATCAGTGATGTGTTCCTTACAAATCAGGTGTTCTGTATCAACCTCTTTAAATTCTTGAAATCAAACTCACGGTGTTCAAGAATTGTAAAACCAATATTAAGAAGCTTCCCTAAGAAGCAGATGTGCATTAAAATGTTAAGCAGCATGCTCCTGGTGTTTTTCACTGGGAGAAAATAAGTGAAACATTAACAGTTCTTACTGTTTGTTAATGTGATAAGTCATTTGTGATAATGCTTCTCCCTTCCTCTTGTCATCTTCTTCCATGTAGGTATAAATAGTAAATGTGAGATGCATTTTTTGAAACAAGTTTTCTGCATCTCTGCTGACTGGTGTTTAAATTGATTGGGCCTTTTCTTTTAACTCTTATAATGAGGTTTCAAAACTGTTTTAGTTTCCGATCAAGGCTTTCAGATCTGTTCATGCTTGAAATGTCCTGGGCTATGAGTAAATATGTTTTTCTATATGTATGCTTATTACTTTTCCAAAGGAACTGAAAATGAATCTTGCCTCTAACCTGCAAATTGTATGTGTGTAATATTGAACTCTTCCATGATTAAAAACTTAGAGTAAGGCTAAGTTACTAGGTAATGACAGATTGTGAAAGGTAGTAAATGCCAAAAAGTTTTGCATTGTAGTAGCTAACTGGAAGAGAATCTGTAGAGAAACTATGCTCACTTTTGAAAATATTTAATGTTGAATTCTTTTTGTTTGTAGCTTGTATCTAGCTCCCCCATATAATTGGGGGAATCACAGCTGTTAGTTCCTCTTTTGCAGTAGCTAGTGAGGTGGAGAGGCAGAGCTTCATCCGTAGGACAGAAGAGATGAGAAAATTGTGTAAAATAAAGAGGAAAAGTTTGAGAATTCCTGTTGAGAAGATCCTGATTGGATCGAAGGGCTCAGTCCAAACACCTTAACAAAAAGATCTCTGAGTTGCAGTATGTCAGATCTCTTGAAAGCACTAAACAGTACTGCTGCACTCACTCATGTAGGGTTGGCAGCTGGGTTGGAAAATTGCACTACTCTTTCAGAAGCCATCAAAGCGATTCAGTAATTAGTAAATTTAAAATTAATTGAATCTGCATGGGTTGGTGGGACCATGTAATACCACTGGTGCTGAAATTTATTAGCAAGCCTGAAAAAATTCTTTACTCCCTAGTGCTCTAGTCACTATAAAAAATATTCTAAATGATCTTCAGTAAAAACAAATAAAAGCTGGATGCTAATTTTGTTTTTGTTTTACAATGACAGTAGTATTGATGGAATTTTGTTGTGTGGATTTTCTACTGCCTAAGCAATTGGGTTTGTAATTGGTGTGTGCTTTGGTCAAAAATAGAGCTGTGTACTGTACACATAAAAGTGATGATTCGCAGCCTGAGCTCAAGTGCGACAGCCAGGAGATTGGCACTGCGCTGGGGAAGCAGAGGCCTCTGGCAGGAGAAACACACAGACAGGGATCTTGAAGTGGGGAAATGTCCTCTACATCTTCAAGTTCTGTTCCCTGTAAGTGGCAAAAACTGCCATGCATAATAAAGTTCTCAATGTTGCATTTTGAGTTGAATTCTCAAAGTTTTGTTTTATTTCTTTAAAAATTAGTGTATTTAAACAACTAATAGATCAAAGCTACATTTGCATTTTTAGTGGGAAAAATCCCTGTAAGAAACTTTTGCCTAGCTCTTGTCTGCTGTGGTACACAAATAAATGAATTATGTTGACTTTTGGGGTTCAGAGGAGCAGAGCAACTTCCTTGCGTTGAAAAGGGGAGAAAGGGCAGATACTTCAGCAGAGTTTGGTCTGTGTAGTCACCTTGCTTACAGGTTGTTCTTTGCACAGGCATAGTTCAATGACCATTGATCTTCTCTTAGATTGTGATCCTGAACAAGTAGCATGGAGAAGGGAAACAAATAACTGAATAGACTGCATGGAAATAAGGAGAAGAGTTCCTTTCGGAATGATGAATTCTGTTTCCTCCTCTCAAGGTGGAGCTCGTGGGCTTTCAAGGGGAGTTTCCTGTGTGGTGCTGGAGAGCAAAATGAGTTTTGATCACAAATGTATACTTAGTTTGGAGTACTGCCTTACAGTGAAATGCCTCTTTATAAATGGAGGTAGTGTTTTCTCTTTTCCTTTTTAACTTCTGTCGTCATACATAACAATTTACGAACAATGTAAATGCAGGTTAAAGCAAGGCACAGCACTCATTGAAGACTCTGTAATGGATGTAGGATTTTTACTCATGAGGTAAAACCTGGAATGTTGTGAGGAAAAGAAGTCAGGTAATGTTCCTGAAGTATATAGGCATGTGCACATCAGATTTTTTATTTTTCTTGATTAGATGGCATAGCATATTTTGGATTCATTAAAGCAAGCTGCTTTAAAAATAAGTGTTCCTTTGCTTGCTTTCTGAGCAGTAGGGCCTTTAAGCCTTGTTCAAGTTTTCTTGCATTCACCAAAGCGAGGATTTGTCAGAGAAATGGAAGTGCAGGATTGTGTATAGGTGACAGTGGGGAAGGCTGCTTTGCCCGATGAGGCGGTAAAGAGTTTGTATTGTGAAACCTGTAGGTTGTAATAGCTTCTGAAAACACTGAAGGCAGCAAACCATTGAAACTGTTGCCCCTCTTTTTTCTTCTTAGGGCATAATGCATTGGTTTTTAACTCTGAGAGCAGCTCCTTTCCAAAGACGCTTCATTTAGCATGATTTGATGTAATACATTTCTTTCTGTTTTTTAAGTGATATTAGACCATTGTGGCTGACTTAGGATAGGTAAGGAAGAGTGTGTGCATGTGTGTACACAAATTTATTTATATTTATTTCCCTCACAATTATATAGAGATGTTTCTCAGACTCCTTCTCCCCCCCGCCCCCCATTTCCACGGTGGTTCCATAGAAATAAGTGACAAGTATCCCAATTTCAGTAGAAAGATGAAGTAATCCTCATTTCAAGTTGCATTCCTTAACTGAAGATACTCTTCTGTCTACGACTATGTACTCATACTCTTTCTTCTCGTTACCTCTCATTGTGCTTTGCAGTAACGAGAATGTTTTATCAGTAAAATACCATTTCATGTGCTTTCTAACTTCATTCTGGCAACATTTATGAAATGCTTCACAGAATAACAGAATGTGTTTACAGTTCAACTTTTACTGGCATTTTACTTTTGCAAGAGGACATTCTCTAATTTATGTATATTCTGTGCTTTATGTAAATGTATTTTTAATTTTGTTTTTATTTTTCCCCCTGGCAAAAGGCTCATCAAACATGTTTATGTGTCATGTAGCTGTTTAAAAAGGGAGGGGAAATTGTGTTGAGTATGACCTGAAATGTGCCCTCTATGACTTCAACAGTTCTAGTAGAAAGTATCTCTTTTGCTGCTAGTGAAATAAGAATTGATCAGCCACGTTGGAAGTGACAGTGAATGAATGGGAGAGAGAAAGGTGAAAACAGAAGAGGGAAGGTGACAGCATTATAATACTGGAGACATTTGTAAAAGAATATTAGGTCTATTGATGCACTGTCCTGTGTCAGGGCCGTAGTGGAAGCTATTGACTTGTGCACAGATTCCATTAACCAGATTCTTCTCAATTTAGGAAGCTTATCAGTAGAAATTTAATTAGTTAATCTGACACAGACCTTTCCCTTTGCCTCTGAATTGGTGTAAGGAAATGAATTTGTATCAGATGCTTTATTCAGAGTTTTAGTTCCAGTTCTTGGAAATAAACCTCTATTTCAGTTGCCTTAGGCAAATGAAACAAAATTTCTTCATTGAGTTATGTTTTGTGCTGCCTCTAGCATATGTTTATCCTGCTGTGTGTGACTGTACATCCTACCTGCAAAAAAGTTATCTCTTCTGGAAGGTATAATTCAGATGTTGAATATAGAAAATGTACCTTACAGAATTGTTTAGTGAAATTGTAAAGAAGTAAAAAAAAAAAAATTCCCTGTTTGCGTGAGAACCTCAACATATAATATTAGTTGGACTTTTATTCTCCTTTATGAAAATCTCCTATCTGCAAACATAAATAGACATAGTTCAAAGCAGTTTTACTGGTGACGATACTATAATTAAGACTGTGCATTTTACTTTTTGCTTTTGAGCAGTAAATTAAGAGAAACTAATACTATTTTTATAGCAGTTAAATCTGTTTCACAGTACTTAAATTTTCACATATACACAATATTCATTTGCTTTTTGCATCCTCCTTTTACCCTCTGTGAATTTCTCATTCAAATAATCTATAATTTTTCCTTGAATTCATGTAAGACTCTTACTGCTATATAGATTGAGCAATACAAAAATTTTAACATACAGGAGTTGCTAAAAGAAGCTAAGGATTATTGAAACTGTACGGTTATAAAGTATTGTACCAATTGCAAAATTTTAATTAGCTTAAAGATGAGAATAGCGGTGGAAGAGATGGCATCAGTCATTGTCACTGCAGATGCAGTAAATTCCAAAGCAAGACAGTAGCTCTGCAGGGTAACTAATAATGGAGTTAAGTCTTGCTCTTAACTGTGCTGAATAAAATGAATGTATAGTTAATATTGAGTATATCTGTAAAATATTTGTGTGAAGAGAAGAAAACAAGTATTTTTGCCCATTTTGAAGCCCAGAGATTCTTATACATACATTTGCTTTAATTTATCAGTTGCTGTACCCTAGTATTGCATCTAGAATATGGGAAACAAATGCCTTTTGACATGAAGTGTAAACATGCAGCATCATTTGCTTTGGTGAAAGCCTTCAGATTTTACATGTACACTCTGTATACTTTTAGTGCTTGTCAATATTACAAGACAAAAATGTGTTAGTTTCCAGTGTAATAAACTTGAAACAGAAAAAAAACCACCCAACAACCAAACATAAAATTCTGTTTTAAGAGGAAAGTGTCTGTCAACAAAAGGGATCAAGTTAAAATTCATGAGAGAAATTAAATAACTATACATGATGTCTTTGAGAAAAATCCAGAGACATTCTTTAAAATGAATGATCTGTCAATACTAAAGTGTTTGTTTGTTTGGTTTTTTTCCTGGTACTGTTCTCTTTTATTATGGAATATTGCAAGAATTACAAATACTTGTGCCTGAAGTGTTTAAAGTGCATCTGTCTGTATTCAGATGTCTACAAAATAGTGCTTTCAAGCCATTGGCAGCCCGTATGATAGTGTTCTACCCAACAAGAGCACAGGTGCTGTATTAACTCTCTGTGGCTGTGCATGATCTTCCAGAGGATATTGTGTTCCAGCATACCTACCTGTCTTCCTCAGACATAGTGTTTTCATGGTGTCCTGGACTACTAATTGTGTTGACTCAAATGTGGTGGTTTTGAATGAATTTACCTCCTTTGTATGGGTTTTTGTTTCATATGTAGTTCTCCTTATTGTAATGCCTGAAATTAATTAAGCAATGTGATTAACATCTGTCATGGGTGGTTTGTTCTTTCTTTCCCCAGGGTAAATCCTTGTAGGGCTGTTACTAAATGCATATATTTCTGTTAGTGAAAGCCAGATCACCAAAGTATACCTTGTCTTGAGAGGAGATACTGATAATATTTGCAGTGGTTTTAGTTTTGGTAGGAATTCATGACTCTGACTTGAACTGACTGTGGGGACAACTCTCTGCTACTCAGGGGAGCTTCACTCTCATTTTAGGCAAATTGTGGTATGTTGGTTCACTGCTTGGTTCTCTTCAGGTGCCTTCTAATATTCTCTTGACAGATGACTGGGTTTCACAAAGGTAAGATCTCACCTGAATTTCCTCTCTGAGAAGCCAGTACAAAGGTCTGGACACGTTTCATGTGCTACTTTTAGTATGACAACAATTTCCCAGTGTGAAGTGTCCTGAACTAGTGTTCAGCACTAGTTGTAGTTCCCTAAGGGTTTGGACTGGCAGCGTTGCTTTAGAGCATCCTGGGTATGACAAAGCTCAATGTAGTTGAGGCCACATCATCACTGTTAGAAGGGACGCAGCGTCCCCTAATGCAGCAGTTTCTTAGAGAGCATCTTTACTTGTAAATATTGGTGTATAGATCACTGTCTCCTGTAAGCTGACAGTAAGACATCATTTGTGGTTTACATGGATGCTGTTGATTTAATGTTCTACATGCTGTCCAAATCTTTTGTTTTTTTTATTTCTTTTCACAAACAGTAGCATCAGGAATACAGTCCTAGTAGGGACAGATAGCTCTTTTGGCAATTAATGAGATGGTTTTACACAGAGATTCCTCATTGTTTACATATTTCACAGAGTGGTAGAGGGTGGAAGGGACCTCTGGAGGTCATCTGATCCAACCCCTCAAGCAGGACCACCTGGAGCTGGTTGCCCAGGACCACATCCAGAAGGCTTTTGAGTATCTCCAAGGATGGAGACTTTACAGCCTGCCTTGGCAACCAGTGCCAGTGCTCAGTCACTGTCACAGCAAAAAAAGTGTTTCTTGATATTCGGATAGAGCCTCCTGAGATTGTCTGTGCGCATTGCCCGTGTTTGAAGGAATGTAGTTGTCAGGGAAGGAGCAGGATGAGCACGTGGTCTAAGTATCTTTGCTATTCCAAAATGAGTATTTGTGAAGGAAGAAATACATAGTTAGATTTTTAAGCGTTCAGATTGCTTCAAGGAATGTTTATTGCTTCCATGGCCTGTTGTGTGTTGAAGCCATTGTGTGGAAAGAACAGTGTTTTCAAAGTTCTGTTTGCTTTGACACCGCCATGTCTCTGAACACCTAATGGTAAACCAACCAAATATATGCCTGAATCCTCTTTGTATGCTGCACAGCAGTATTCATTTTCACCTAACTTTCTGTGTCTTAGAGTTCAGTCCAGCAAAAGTGTAGTTGCTGACGGAAGAGTTTGTCGTTTCTTGGGAGTTCAGGTGTTAAAGGCCACATGATGGGAAGCATGGGAGAATTTGTGTTCGTACTTCCTGAAACGCAGTCATTTGAAGTAGGAGTAGTTTTACTTGAGCTTTTAATAGTAACAAGCAGCTTTTCATCGTCTATACTATTTACAGGGATTTGAATACATTAAATAATTAAGTGGGCTGTAATTATAGATTTCGGAAGTCATGGTAATTTACATACAATTATCGTGATATATATTGTTATTAAGTTGTAGTTTGCCATAAGGCAAGAGGTTACTTTGGGTAAAATCAGTATTTGATCAAGTTCTCAGTATTTTAATTTCTTCAGGAGGATTAAAAGTAGTGGCCCAGTATTGTGTGTTGTCATTTTCAGGATCTGTTGAATCATGTCTTTAAGAAGAGGCAATAGTTGTTGTGTAAACTGCACACAAGTGCGTAAAACAACGCTTCAGCCTTACTCTCTCCTCCTTATGCTGACCAGGATTTCCAATTTCTGGGTTCACACCACTGTTTTGTAGTACCTCAGTCTGTCACTCTGCTTTTTTCTAGTACCCATTATCTCGATGGTGTTTGACATAAAGAAGCAATAAGGTGGATGACTGACACTCTTCAGCTCACCTACTAAAGATGTAACTGTAAAATTTGACACTAGATGAACAGCTAATATCTTTTTAGTTTTGTGTTTGAATGGCTTTGAGCAGGCATGTATCACACTGAAGAGAAAGGTCAGGTTAATCCTCTGCATTGTGGGTACTAAGTAATTTATATAGTGTTTCCAGTAGAAAAGCAGTTTAATGGGCCTGCAGGTAATGTTTAATAACTGAGAATGTAAGTTAAATTGACCATCTGTTACATGTCTCTGCACTTGCTGCAGTGGCATGTGAGATGGTGGAGAAATTTCACACTCATTTTGTTTCAAATTGTTCTAATTGTTTCTTTTTTATGCAAAGCATGAAAAGGCTCTTGCAATTAAGAGAATGCCCTCTCTAAATTAAACGTAAACCTATTGATTTAAACTAATTTCCAAAGTACATTCACTCCTCTAGTGATACGCCTTGAAGGGACCGTATGTAATTTCATAAGTGAGTTGAAACAGGTCTTCATTGCAAAGGTGCTTCTGAGGTGCCTACTGAGTTGCCTCTCATTTCTTGACGGGTTTTTTGACTGTAGCAGACTACAGTTTGTTTTACTTTGGATAGTTGCTTAATAACTTACATAGTTCTTCAAAATCCTCGTAATTTGCCTTTAAATGTGATTTTTGATACTGCGTTTGAGGTCACAGGGCTAGCTAGAGATTCTTAGGAAGAAATCAACAGGAAGGGAATTCAGAAGAATTTTGTCCATATACAAAATACGGTGGTGAAGGTGTTAATTTTGGAGACTCTAATTAGGATGTCATACCATTCCTTCGTAACTTTGGTATTTCTCGATGGACAGGAGAAAGGTTGGACCATATGCTAACAGAATAAATAGCACTTCCTCATTATGAGAAGCTGTAGCATCTTAATGTCAGCTAATCTGAAGAATGTCCAGAATGAAGTCATGCACCATAAATGAGAGACCTCTTGAGAAGGTGATTGCTATCTGTAGTACAAGAACACTTTAAAAATCAGAGTTACTTCAGGGATCAACGTGTTACTTGAAGTGCCCTCAAGCTGAGATGTATTGGAGGAGAAATCAATGTTTTAGCTACAAAGTCTCTTTGGAAGTTTTATAATAAAAATAGTGTTCATTTAGTCAATGTACCTAGAATTAAATGGAAACCTGTCAATATATATGTTACGAATGTAGTTTTCTTATCCAGTGTTGAGCCTGAGATACATAGCCTGAGATATGTTTGAACCTGAGGTTCAAACATACACAAGTGAACTACATAAGGAATCATTATATACAGAAGCTAGCCTTGGCATAAATGAGAATTGAGTTTTCAGTAATGTTTCTCTACCTACCTACCTACATGGTTTTAAGTGCTCTGTAACTGAGAAAATAATGTTCTATTAGGAAGTAAGCAAGCATTTTCTGTTTTTTATGTATCAAGGAATTAGGAGGTGGGGAAAATAACAAAAAAGCCAAAGCCCACTTTCTTGGTTGAAGTATTCAATAATTTTTATGAACTGTTTTAACCTAGTGTTAAGTTGGTTAGATGATGAGTGAGCTGGCTGTATGATACAGAAAACTGCTTTTATATCAATTAAATGTCATCAGTATTTGGTTCAGAAGCATTGAAATTGCAAGGAAGAAATATCTTTAAAGCATACTCCTGGTTTTGGGTGAGCAAAATCAAGGGTGCCCTTCATTTAAAAATATGTCAATCATTACATGTGTTTATATAAACATAATTTTATTGCTGTTGCCCCTTCCCCGACCCCCACCACAACAGCCTGTCCACGTGATGAGTGGCAGAAATCATCATCTTTTGCTGCCTTGCTTCACAAATACTAAATTCTGGCTATTGTGCAATGAGTACTGGAAGGTACTTCACGTGGTGAGGAATAGCTGTGCCACTGAATAACCACTCATCATGAATGGTGTGAAGTCTTAGCCTTGCCCGTTTCTAATGGAATGCTGATGTGACATATCCATATTACATTTCTTAAGCTGGATCCTAATGGTGTATTTGTTCAGTTACCTATTTTGTCTTCTGACTGAGAGAATTATGGTACAAAAACATCTTAAATCTATTGGACTTAAACTATTTAAAGAATAGAAGTACTTATCAAGAAGCTCAGAAGGCAGCTGTCAGTTCTTAATTTTGAATTATCTTTTTGTGGAAAGTGATAGGAATAATTTCTCAAGTGTCCCTGCATTATCAACGCTGTAAGGTAAATTGCTGTTTATTGTTTCACACTTGTTATTGAAAGTTTCCTTTATATTAATGTCATTCTAACAGAAATGGGGAAGTAGCTGCATCTGTTCCTTCCAAAACAATGAACAACTGTCATTGGTATGAGAATTCTTACTGTTTATTTGAATGTCTTTATATAATGCCATGAGGAAAATATTTGTTAATGTCCAGTGTGCAAATGACAAAAGCAGCGCCCTATATAATCTCTCTTGCACACACTATTATTTGTTAGTTTTAGGTGGTGTTTCATAATTCATCTCTGTGGAGCAGTATCCTTTCCAAAACACAGCCCTGTGTCTGCTGAGAACAGTATTTATCTCCCAGCTCACCAAATGCAACTCAAATACACTGCAATTTGTAATAACAGATGAAACACTATAACATTTTTAAATCTCTGTTTTACATCTGTTGATTTTGCAGCAACTTGCCAAAGCAGGTTTCTGTACTTCGGGACCTCTGCTGCCGTCCTGTAAGCTTGTAATTCCTTTTAGGAAACCCCAGCTTTCCCATCTGGCACCATGCTTCTTAATACTAATGGGATAAATATTTGGATGGTTAACCAAAGCTCGTAAGCCACACTGCTTTCCTTACTTGAATTTTAAATTTTGCGTTATGCTGGTTGCCAATACAATTCACCAACTCTAAATAATAAGGAATCCTAAAATTCATATAGCTGCTAAAGAGCTTGTGTCCTGTATGTATCCCAATGTGTTCTCTGAGAAAACATATTTTTCAGCTTGAGTGACAGCCAGCACTGGACTTTGTTTTAGTATGTTAATTAATATGCATACAGTCAAGAGATTATCCTGTTGGTTTCACTGCTAGCTGCTAATTCTCTTGCTTCTCCTCATATGTCTTCTCCTGGCTTAAGCTTGCTTTTGGACAATGTGGGATTTTTTTGAGAGCAGGAATGACTTTCTGGTTAAGGAGCTAAGATACGTATCTTGAGTTCTGCTGCAATCTAACACAGTGTTACATCTCATAATTCCCACTACTCTGCCGTAATGGTTTAAAAATACTTCTTGTTGACCACATCTGTTAGACTTTTAATTGATACCTGGGATATAGGGGTTGATTCTGACTTGCAACATGTAACATAGTCAGGATTGTGCCTTGAGCTCAGAGAAAAAATAGCTCTAATAACAGAAGTGCTGCACCATGCCTAGTGAGAACATGCCAAGTTGTTCTTCAGACTATTAAATGAGGATGGCAGGTGAATTTTATAACTCATGTGTGCATGAAAAAAGAGGGAACTCATTCTCGCTATTCTGGATATAAGGAAAATAAAACCAGGTGTTTGCTATAGTGCTCCTAAGTCTAAAGAAATAAGATTTATCCAAAATCAGAATAGTTCAATAATTGTGACATAATTTTTAGAACAGTGGGTAAGACTTCTTAAAGCAACCAAAACAGTAGAGTGCTTTCAGGCAATATAACCCAAGTCATTAACCTTGTACAGGTCAAATGTTTGAAGTTCCACTTACACAAGTTTGTCTCTGTTAGTTTTCAATATGCTAAACTAGATAGAGGTCAAATGTTAGTCGTCTATTGTAGGGTTTGTGGACAAGCAAATAGGAATAATGGGAAAATAAGCTGGTTTTCCTGCTTGGCATTCATTTAGTCTGTCTTTCCATTATAGAGCTGCTTCAGTGGGTATATGAAGTTGGTTATTAGTGTGCCCAGCCAGCCATGTATTTTAAAATACAGTCTGAAAGCCTGATCTGCTTAGTTCCACTTTATCAATGTTGCTGTTTTTGAAAACACTTTACTGCATCTCCTTTCTTTGTCATACAGGGATTTGAGATAAATTATGAAATGTATATTTATTCTTAAAGCTTTTTCTGCTGTCTCTTGAAAATGTGGAAGCAGTAAGAGGAAAATAGAATTCCACATCTCTGTAGCTGTTCTCTAACCTGAATGGAAGAACAGAAAGTCACATAACCTCTCAGAAGCTGGGGAGCTCACTGCTCAGATTTCTTGTAGTGTTGTCCTTTAAGTTGGGCAGGTGACAGGATACAGGATTCTCAGCAGATAGCAAAGAGACACTATGATGTGCTCATTTTTTTTTTTTTTACCTCAAAGATAAAACCATCCCCTAAAGACATCATGTTATGTTTCAGGTTACTACTGTAAGTCACTTTTAGAAGGCCTATTGTGTCTACTGATCTAATAAGCTGCTTTTATCCAATATCTTTCTACTCAAAACTTAATCTTTCTGATTTTGTTTTAATTTTGGACATCATCTTGTAAGTCATGTATGGTATCCAGTGCTTTGTTAGACTTTATATATTTCATTGCTCTTTCCTGTTCTTACCTACTGAACAGTAACTGCCCCAAAGAAGTGCTTAAGTTGTCAAGTTGTCCAGTTTGCTCTTTAGACTCGTCAACTTTGTTTTTATTTTGTTGAGTTTGTCTAGCTGGACCAATCTTGTTCCCCCCAGCTCAGTTCCCAGTTCCAGACTCAGTGTTGAGGAGTTTCATCTGAAGCTGTACATGATTACGCTTTCTGTTGTTTAGGTGATGGAAGTCAAGCTAGCTCAAATTTAACTCAAAGTTTAAGTCACCCTTTATAGAGTTCCACTAGCAATATGAAATAGTGTCAGTATTAGAAAGCCTGATTTGCTGTTTCTCTCTGCTGGTATGGCTAGTTTGGCCACACAGCAGACTGTGCTGCCTGACAAATAACCCATTAAAATCCAAACACCTGGGTGAGTTCTGTATTTCAGTGTATTTTACCACCTCACAAATAGCTTTGAGATGGCAAGGGAGCCGGCAATTACATGTGGGTCAGAATGACTGTCTAGTGGAAATTAATAAGCTATTTATAAACTAAGGCATATATTGTCAAATTGTCTGAAAGTCAGTTTAGGAGTAACCAAGGATGTCTTGATTTTTGTCATCTCAACAACCTAGAAAAAGGGTATCAATGCTAATGACATGTTCTAACGTGTTTTGGACAGGGCATTGCTTAGAGGTGCTTTCCAACCAAAGTAATACAGTCGTGAAAGCCAAAATACAAAAGTAAGTTTATAATTTCCTTCATTATTGCTGAGAGAAATTCAGGAATGTCATGGAAATTACTGCACTGAGTCAGATTGCATTCAGACCCTTGTCTGAGTGGGAAATATCCAGGGCTTTTCCTAAGAAAGGAGCAAAAAAACCCAAAAATTATGCAGAGCTCAAAATGCACAACTGTCTAATAACTGATAGCAAAAGGAGACTTATTTTTGACCCTTGTTGGCAACTGATTTCCCTTTGGAGCAGGAGGGTTTCATTTATAATTTATTTATTCTTTTAGATAGAAGCATTGACAATGTTGCCTCTCTTAAATCTGTCTAAAAGCTGGCTCCCGTGACACTATTGGCAAAGACATTCATGGTTACAAAGAAAGGAATTTTGTCCTTTAGATAAAGAATGAGAGAAGGGGTATTTGTGGAAGATGCTGATTTTAGAATGTGTATCACAAACACTTCATTCTGTCAGAGAGACAGTAAATAATACTTGCTTAGGGTTTGTAGAGTTACTTCCAGATGAAAAGTACATTGAAAGCCTTACTTGAGACGATCATACCAAAGGATAAAGAAGTGTATTCTAACGCGTTGCCATTAGAAAGTTGATTGAGCAGCATGGAGACAGGGGGAGAGAGGTGAAAGCTGTTGACGTAGTATCTCATGTTATAGCGCTGTTCATGGATATTAAAGCATGTCTGCCTCCATAGGAAGAGGGGGCGTTTAAGAAAACGTCACCGTAAAGCCACCGAAGCAAAGGTAACTAAGTTACTGGCTTTTGCAAACAGCTCAAAACGTGGCTGCTCTGAAAATTGTGGCAGTGCTTACTGTATGGATCTATGAAACTAAAACCAGGGCTTCGAGCACGTTTCTTTGGCGATTTACACAATTTCAAGGACTCCCTGTTGTATATTCCCTCTTCAGTGTTGCACACACACAGACACACCCACCCATCCCAGTTCTGTTGTGTAACTGGGCTGGGAGCTACGTGATGCTGACCAGAGCAAAAAAAAAATAAAATCGATGACAAAAATGTGCGTGTTCTGGTGTGTGAAGCACTTTGGGGTGAGAGGAGGCGCTGTATTTTTTCCAAATTCAGATCAGTTTTCTGGTGTGGTTCATTACACTGTCATAGTGACACAGCTGAAGGCACAGTGTCAGACGGTCAGCTGAGAAACAGGGAGAGATGCTTCAAATGCTGCAGCTGTTAAAAGAAATATTTTATTAACTGTGGTGTCTTTCAAAAATCTCATCTTGAAGAGAGAATGATGCAGTCATCTTATTTTGGATACGCTAAGCACTTTCCAACCAAAGTGTATTTTTGCATTGGACAAATTTTGAGACTTTTGGCTCATCTAGATAATTGTGTGGGATATGTTTAGGTTGTGGGGTTTTTTTTCCAGTTTAAGGAATAAAATAATCCTCAACTAGAGACTGGACAAACTGCATTTGAAAAAATAGTTTTAAAAAGTGAAGGGAAGTTTGTTTTTGTGAAGGGTAAAAGCTACATTTTACTTTTGCAGCATATAAAACCTTTTTTTTTTTTCCTTAATGTTAATAAGAACAGAGGATGACAAGGCTTATCATTAGCTGCATAATTCTAAAACATCAGGGAATGTTGGTTACTTATACCATTATAATATTTGGGGCTTTATAGACTTTTTTTATAGCTCTCGGTACACAGTTCACAGAAAAAGTCTGGAGGAAGAGGGTGAGTAATGGATTTACAGATCATTTCAGGATTGTGTGTTCTGAGTTGCCAAGTGCCAGATCCCAGAAAACAGAGCGCCTGACATTTTTCATCTTTTTAATTATTGCAGAGGATTCATGGACTTGAAATTTGATTACTCTGCAATAAGAAGCATGCTTTCAGCGCCACTGAAAGTTGCTTAAAAATACTAATTAATGAGATGATTGTCCTTTATACTAGATCACAAACCAGTGTAGTTTGCTCTTTGATCTTAGTTGCCACAAAGATGGAATCCCACAGAAGACTCTGAACTTGTGATTTCTTGACAATATTTGAAGTACACTGTAATATCTCAAATAGGCTATTTGCAGTCCTGCCTCTGCACGGTCTCTTTTGTTTACATCCTACCTGGTGTGGTAGAACAGCAGCCCTGCACTGTTTGGGTAGCTGGTTATTACCAGCATGAATAAATAAAGAATTGGGGGTTTTCTTATTTTAGCACGTAGTACAGTTTTTTGGTTTGATATTTTTTTTTAATCGCTGTTGGTAGGTCTTTCTCTTTATTTCCCAATGTTAGTAGTAGGCATAAGTCAATATACTGGTTTGCTTTTCTGTCAGTAATTACAATAGGTCTGACAATGGTTGAGGTCTGAGTGTTGGAATGGTCATATCAGAGGGAGACTATCATTTTTATTACAGCCACGTTCTGAAGTGTCTGATGAAAACATGATATGGTGGCAGTGCTATTAACATGAAAATCTCCTTTTAGCTCGAGGAAGTCTGTGACGTGCTCTATCCCGGGAGCTTGCAGATCTGTACAAAAGCATTTGCTTTGCAAAGCAGAGCCAACAGTTTGTGCACTGAAGCAACAAGGCTAAATAAAATGACTTGTGAAATTAAAGACTGCCGTCTCCTAGAAGAGATGCATCTTCTCGTTTTCCCCCTCCTAACCTTTACACAGTCTTATATTGTCCAGATTGCTGAGGGTCTCTTTGTTAAATGAGCTTTGTATCTCTCAGTTAATTTTCTGCCAGCATCACTTTAGGCTGATGGCTGTGGGTGTTTGTGTATCCATTAAGCACACTGCCAGGACATGTCCACCACTTGCCACCTCTCCCATTAAACGGCTGTCAGCTGGTTTACAGAGCTGCTTTTTTGCTTTGCATTAATTGCTGCAACTCACTAAATGCAGTGAAAAGCACCTATAAAGGGAGAACAGAGTTTGCCTTGAAATTTCCAAAGGTAAATAGAAATGCCATAAGCAGTTAAGTCAGATTTCATATATAGTGATATCAATATGATTAGCAGGAAAATGTCACTTCTTTTTAAATTTTCTATTTTCAACTAACCTTTCTCCTTGAGCTCCCACCCCCAGAAGGAAAACACTGCAAATCTAAACAAGTGCACGTTAGCTGATTCCTGGATGAGACCTTCTCATTGAAGTTGTATATGACCCCATGCTGAGATTTACAATTGGTTCTGAAATGAAAATCTCTTAGTATTAGATCAAACATTATCCTAGAAATAGGCAGTGTGGGGAAGATTAATGATTTGTCCATGAAAGCCAGTATATATAGTAAGGTTATTGGTGTAAGGCTTTCCAAGAGCTGTACTAAAATGGAAAAGGAGTGTTTGGTCAATTTGATGCGCTGTAGCTGGTTGACTGCATATTAATATGGTGTATTTTTGCAAATAGGAAATTGCAATACTAGTTCTGAAAACAAAGAAGCTCTCTTCTGATAGAAATTTTAGTGATACTTGAAGCAATAAAGACAGTAATAAGTAATTAGTAAAATAGTAACTTTTTACATTCAGGCTTGTTTTAAAACATTCAGTGTGGAAATCTGCTGGTGAACACACATGGAAAGCCAATGCAAAACATGAGAAAACTTAAGTGTCTTGACTGGAGGTGTGAAGGTGAATCTAAAGATTTGGTATCTCTGAGAAATTTATGCGAGGCTTTAGTACATTTAGTGCTCAGTGACTTCAGACTTTTAATTCATTTTGTGTTAACTTCCTTGAGCATACTTTTTAGGGGAATTTTGAAAGCAGATAATTTTGCTGATGAGTTTGCAAGCTAATTTGAGAAGATCAGCATACGGAGAAATTGAAAAGAGGGTCATCTGAAGTGACTCGTGCAACATCACCCAGAAAGTCAGTGTTGGAGCAGAATAGCTCTTAAGTGCTTTGATACAAAAATGTATCCTCTACACTCGACAGTGCAGCCTTCTAAAAGATGACTGCAATAAATGTTCTTCTATTCATTCCACTTTCTCTGTCTTCTCACGTTCTGCAGGACCATGAATTTTTCCTCCATTGATGTTCTCTTCAGAATCCATGTTCTTCATACTCCTTCATGAGTATCATTGAATTTGTCTTTTGACAGCTGTTCAGTGTTGCTTTTCCAGCAGCCATCTAAGCGTCCTATTGAATGATGAGATTTACCTCTCCTCCCAAACCTGCCGGGGATGATCTTTCTACTTCCAGTACTCACAGCATAGTGGTGAAATATGTAATTTTTAAAGATGATTAAGATATTTAATACCTTCTCTCATTGTAATTTGTGTGTTCTGTCTTTTTATCCGCGTGTAGTGTTTCTTTCTACCCAACATCTCTATGCTGTATACAAATATAGGGATATAAAGCTAATCCTGGTGTAGGACTAAATTCAGCTTTGTCACCAGGCATGTACTATTCTTACTAGTTTCTAGGCCTCTTGAATGTACCAGTATAAAACCATGTTCATCATCGACTTAAATATTTGGAGTTCCTTTCTGCTCTTTAGTAATCATTGCAATGTTTTTCATAAAATGCTTTGATGAATATTCACACAGTTGCCCTCACTGTGTTGTAAGATGCACTTAATGTCCAGAATAATTGCCACTTTCACAGAGAAAAAGAAAAAAAAAAAAAAATGCCTCTACCTTTTAAACCCCTCCTAAAAAAAATGTCTGGTGCATCCTTTTTCCATCTCTTCCTCCCATTCTAGTGGGACTTGCTATCTTAACAGAAGACAAATACCGTCTCTTGGGTTTTCTGTAGTTTTTCATAAATATTCTTGGTGCTTTTGCACATTAAACATGGCTTGTGATTTGTTTGTAGCCTCTGAGGAAGCTCATATTTTAATGGGTGAGACATGACAGGTAATGAAGAAAAACGTTTTACTGGTGCGTGTATGCACCAGTTTTGAGAAACGAATCTTACAAGTGTTACATACTCAGATTTTGATAATGGAAAAAAAAGTCCACACAAGTTTCTAAAATTTGTTGGATGTGCTTAAAAATTCTGTTGTGCTCTACTTCCATAAAATCTAAAAAAACATCCAAAAACCCCCACAACTTTAAAAAATGCTAACTTTCAACTTTTTCTGCTTCAAATTTTCCTGTAAACTGATGCTGCGGAAACTTTTTCATAATTTACGTTGCCTCTCAAAATCTTTGAGGTTTCTACTACTCCATCTTGTCCAGCATTTGTTAGAATTGGCTCTAAGGAACATTTATATGACATCTTTTTTTTTTATACAGGCTTCTTTACCATGTATCACTGTATATATTAAGCATTTTCCAATCATGCTAAAAAAGCATTTTATCTTCACGCCAATGATTCCCTTGTCCTTTTACAATCACAGAATGGTAGAGTTGGAAGGAACTTTGAAGATCATCCAGTTCCAACCCCCTTGCTATGGGGGGGTCTTTGACTAGACTAGGTTGCTCAAGGTTTGCCTGGGTTAAAATCATGCACAGGGAATGTAGGTATTATATTGTTTGAAAGGTTTTGGGTAAGGGATGAGACTGGGCAGGTGAAAGGGTATGTGTGTATGTTACATGTTGGAAGGGATAAAAAGCAGACTTTGCATATGTAGCATAATGGAGTGAACTGGTACTGATTCGTTGTTCCTGAGGGAGTTCATGGCAGGTTTTGGTGAACAATTTGTCTCCTCTGTCAGTCTCAGAGATCTCTGAGTCGCAAGGTCAGGGCCATCTCTCCCAGAGTGCTTTTAAAACTGGGCATTTTGAATACAATCCTAACAGTTTCTGTAGCTATATGGAGAATAAAGATCAATTTAATCCCACAACACCTTCTAGCTTTCAAGCAGGTGTGCACAGATGTGAATCCACATCTGTGTTTCAGCGTATGCATGGAAAATGTACACACAATCAAAACAAGGACTGTTTGTCACTGAGATGGGAAAAAGTCTTCTAGTCAGTAGAAAAAGACACTCGTAGAAACTGTGGTTTCCCATTGATGAAGTCCTTTGAAGGTGAAAGCGGAGCTCTTTGAACTGCAATCAACTTGTCCATTAGGAATAGAAAAGTTACATTTTCAAAAGTGACTTGTAGATTTCATTAGAATAAAGATGGTAGGACTCTCAGGGTTGTAACCATTTAGGTTCTCTAATTTATTTAATTAGTTATTTGTGCTTTTAATGTGGAGATATATAGGTAGAGATGGATATGCGCACTCACTAATTGGGGTGTTGTCTAGGCACCTAAGTCTACAAAGTGAAGTTAATCTCAGTGTAGTTGAAGAAAGAAATGCAAGTAGGAAAGAACGGATCCTAGGATGTGGGATTAGCTTGGAATTTCCCAGAAATTACTACTCTGAACAAAATTATTTTATTTTTCTCCTTAAGTCTACTTGCAACATGTGTATTATGAGGAATCGGTGCCATTTAAATATCTGAGATAGAAATTCGGGTCTGAATACCATGTAAACAAAAACTGGTAATCTTTGCACTAACTACTATACCAGCTCAACAAACTGGAAAAAAAAATGTTAACATTTTCTGGTATTCCACACCTGTACTCCTGGCCTTGTACATTGGAGGTTCATATGTATTCAGCTACGTGGAGATGGCATCATATGTTCAGAATGTCACTGGGGCTTGAGGAAAATTTTGAATTCTGGAAGCTTTAAGAAGGGTTAAGACTTTGTAACACTTATTTATAAACAGCAAACCATCAAATTACAAATATGTTAATGAAAGATCTTTGAGGCTCTAGTACAGGGAAGCAAGATATTTCACCAGTACAAGCACTTTTTGCAAAATTGAAAAGTACGAATTCAAGTTAAACCTGTCTTCATTTAGGTGCTTGTAATGAAATCTGATGAATGTTGAACTGACATCTGACACAGATCCAGATGTTTATTTATTGCTATATATAGTCCATGTATTTTACTGATTGTAACTTGCAAATTGGTTGGATTTAAAGCAAAATGTTGACTCCAAATGTCAGACACATTGAGTAACTTGCCAGTTCTGAGGATTTTATCAGGATAATCACAATACTTGCATGTTTTCCAAATTGCTTTTCTTCCACTTTTCTCTTTTTTTTTTTCTTTTATTTTTGTAATGGGACCATAACTCACTGAGTGCTGTGAGCACATTAAGGCTGTGTTAAATGTAATTGTTGGAAGATGTTTCGAATTGTTAACTTGCTTCTAAAGTCCAAAAATTTGCAAGTGAATCCTATAGCTAACTCAGTTTATGCAATGCTGGTGGAGGCACAGAAAATCAAAATAAAGTTTTGAAGACGACTGTTCTTCACAGCTGACTGCCTTTGTAGGTGTAAAACATTAATATTTATAAAAAAGACTGTTCTTCTCAGCAAAGCCTCTCCAACTAGTATGGATACCTGATAGGGAAGATTCTTAATCAGTAAGAGAAAGATGTTATGAAGTCGGAAAATACAGTTCAAGTCATAGATGCTTCTGAAGCCAAACATAAGGTGCTGTTCTTTTGCACTTCTTTATTGGCTTCTTTTCAATCTGTGGAAAAATTCAACTAACATTTGAGTGTAGGCTTGTGTTTTATAAAGGGAAGAGTAGCATCTCTTGTAATTTTAGCTCATGTATTTCCTAAGAATATGGTTTGACAGTATAGTGTGTATCAGTATTTCTGATAATAACTGCCTGTCATGGTACTGTGTTAAAATAACTTATAGGTTTCAGGCGGGCTTTTGGTTGGGTGGTTTATTTGATTTTTTTGATCTTTTTACAACATGCTGATTAGAAGAAGCCATGTGATGCTGGCTAGAGGGCCCAGTAATTGTTACCTTCTTACTCAGTAAAGCCTAATTAGTGTGAATGAGCATGGAAAATAGATACTGAAATCGAGTAGATAAAGGTAATACTGTGCCACAAGAGAAAAGCTTTCTTCATTGTGACCAAATTCTGGTGTATTCAAAATATTAAGAGGATTAAGTGGGCAAATTAAATAGTTCTCTCTCATGCACCATTTACATTTGAAAAGGAGGACTATGATAGAGTTTAGATGAGGAAGCATGTCCCAGCCTACACAAAATCTCTGCGGGGCAACAGAGAACAGAACAGACCTATTGGATTTCCTCACAAAAGTTTCACTTGCCAAATTGTTTTTAAGAGAGCAGCAGGTATGCATAAAATTAATTAAACTCGAGAGATTTACTGGTGAGTTTTTCTTTAAAGTGAACTAACCAAACTAAATGGCTTTTTTGGGTAGTTTAGTGAGTGCTTGGTGTATATATATATTTCTCTAATAATTTTGAATCTTAATTAACTTAGTAATATTTAGTGCTTATTAAAGATGTCAAATGATTCTTTCTTAAAAGCAATGTGTAAATTCCATGCTGTTATTGCAATGTCTCATTGTGAAGCCCATTCTGATTTTTTTTTTTTCTCCAATAAAATTACTTTCAGGTGCATGATGCCTCAGGAGCATCTTTTCTCTCATGTTATGGCTAATTACTCTTTATTTATGCTCTCTGCTGTCATTAGATTTAGTTGTTGAACAGCATTTTAAATAAAAATAATATTTAGGACAGTTATAGTTGGAAAAAAATACTTGAAGTTCTATCACATGGCGCTTTTCCATTTACATATCCAAATTTCTAATAGAAAAATTGAGTAAACCAATTTGTTTTTAAAAATAAAATAAAACTGGTTTAATTTAGAGAATCTACGTAAGGTATTGATACATACTCTGGACATTTTCAAGAAATAGTTGCTGTTCTGAAGTGGATGCATATATATTCTGGTGTTCCTTATTTTTCGGGTGTGATTTCTAGTTCTTTAGCTTAGATGGAATTTCCAAAAATCTGTTGCTTGCAGCTGTATACAGAATAGATGTTGGCTTTTGCCTAAACAAGGCATGTAATCTCAGTTTAAAAATCTCAGAAACTTCCTGTTGTAGGTTTCCTACTTCTGACTCCTTCTGGAAAACTGAGCAAGAGTAGTCATGAGCACAGGAGCTTGGAGGAACTTCCAGGCATCAGTGATAGGTCCGTGACATAGCCTGCTGTAGACAATTCTTCTGAAAAATTGCAATGTAAATATAACTTGTAACTTTTTCAGTAAGACAAAAATCTGCAAAGTGGTTGTAGCTTGGAAGGTTTGGATCAGTTTCATTTTAACTTCAATTAGCCACTTTGAATTGGAGAGCTGTGCTTCCCACTCTGTTTTTAAAAGCAGGTGTTTTTGAAGATATTTCAGTATGATGCAGGCATCCAGGTGGAAAGCTACAGTTTTGTGTTCTTCATAACTTGAGGTTTGATGAAAGCCTTTCAGTCTGCTGTCATTGAGCAAGTAATGAAGATAATAGAAACTCTACTTTTGCAGCATCAGAATAGCAGGCTAAGATTTGTTTCCTTAATGAAGCTATGAAATGAGTTTGGAATAGTAGAGGGATAGCTCTGTACATTGAGTGAATTCCAGATCTTCTTAAACATGATACTGTCAGCACACTCTGCTTTTGACAGGATTCAGGTGCATTGGGACTGCATGTTTTGCTAACACAGCACAATAAGAATAAAATCACTCTTACTTGCTTCTAGCCTTGTTTGCTTTTTGTTGTGCTTGATAGCAGAAGTAAAAGAATCACTGAAGAAAAAGGAAGTAGAATTGCACTCAAGAGAGAAGACAATTTAAATATGGCCAACAATAGTATTAACTTCCTTTTTGTAGAATATTTTAAGATACCATTTGCTTGAGGATATTGCCAAAAGGGAGGAAAAAAAGTTGCAGGAAGTGTCCATCAACATTTGATACTGACTCCCCAAAATAAGTGATGAAAAGACATCTATCGCTAAGATTAAATAAGTTTTACAGCACTGAAAGAAGTCTTAACAGGCAGGTAAGGCAGAAAATCATAAACATGAGTCTTAAGTCTAGAAGCTGGTGATACATCATTCATGGCATGTACAAATACCGCTCTCCACTGACCGACTCCTGCCTCAGTCTTGAGCATGAATTAAACAGAAAGCTTGAGAGTCTGGCATTGCATTGAATTTGACAGACAAACCTGTTCCTAGCAGACCTTGTGACTGTAATGCTTTTTTAAAAGATCATTACTCTTTTACTTAATTTTGATGGGAAAAATGGTCTGAAAATTTTTAAGATTAGTGGTATGTATTCAACATGAAGGGCTGATGCAGATTTTCAGACAGATGCATTTATTCTCATGGCATTACAAATCAATATAATTGTGCAGTTTTCTTGTAAAGCAAATTTGATGGGAAATAGAGAATGTGTAAATAATCTTTAAACTGCAGAGAACATACGGTTCATGTTTCTAAAACTATGGGGTTTTTAGGAACTGTGGAGAAGGGAAGAGATTTCAGGTTTCGTGAGCAAGAATAAGAAGCTCTAGAAACAGAAAGTACAATTTTTCCTTGCATCATGATGAGCTACTTCAGGGCCCTCTGGAAAAGGGGAGCAAAATTTAGGGCTTGAAAAGCTCTTGATGTCAGCTATGGCACTACTATATTTTAATTTATGCTGGTCACTTTGCTGTTTGCAAAATAATAGGCTACTTAGGTATTGTGTAATGTTTATAAGGGTGTTATAAGTGCTGTTTCTTTTCAGAAGGACGGGGTGAGTGCTTTTTCAGAAATAATTTGTTTAAAAAAGGGGTTGTGTGTTTAGAAGGGTTACTATGATTAAGCAACATATAAAGGGCAAGCCTTAAAATTTGCAAGCGCAATGGCCAATATCAGCATATTCATATTAATTGATTAGTGGCATTGAGTTATACACACAGTATACTCCTAACTATATTCTTTCTTTGCTGATTTTTATTCTTCTTTCCTCAGCTCCATGCTTTTTACAGCATTGCTTGTTCTCTTCAAACTGTTTCCTGTGCGCAAGTGAACAATACCTAAACAATTCATGAAATTGGAATAAAAGAACGTCTGTACAGGGCCAGCCAAACCTGTGGCTAGCCAGCACCCTGTCATCAGTAGTGGCCAAAAGTGCCAGACTCAGAAAACAGGGCAAACTCTTCTCAAAACTTCTAAAAATAGTCACCAAAAAAAACCTCTTCCTAAATTTGAAATGGATGTAGACTTTCTGATTTTGTCATGCATTTCTAGTGTGAAATCAGGCAAGTGGCTTAATTTTCTTCATTCACAGCTTTTTCCTATCTCTAAAAGCAGTTGGATACCCTAACAAAATGGTTATGAAAATGTAGCTAACAGCACTGCAAGTGTTTTTGCAAGCACTGAAAAGATCACTCGACAATAAACACAAACTTTACCTTCACACATACAAGATGGAACGTTTTTCACTCTAAGTGGTGTAAAGTTCAATATAAAGGAGCTTGAAATAATCCAGTTGAACATACTACAGAAGCTTGGATTTTTGTCTGTTGGCTCTGCCACCATGGTCTCTTTTGGGGCACTGATTTATTTGGCTTTGTTTTCCAAAAATTATTTTAAATGTGCAGATTTAAAGCTACGGTTTCAAGCAGCATCACAACTTGGTGTGGTGGAAATTTAACAAAGCAGAATTTGACTCAGGACAGACGAGGCAAAACATAAGTAGCACAGCGATTAGTGCAAATGCCTGCAAAATATAAAAAAGGAGTGTTCTTTCTAAAATTAAATATGAGGTATTGAAATCTTGTAATTTGAAAGTTGAGCTTCTATAATCACACTGTTTATCCCAGATGCAGCTGACACACTCGAATATAGCCTGGGGAACTTGGAAATGATGAAATAAGCAGGAAGCCAGACCAGTGTTGCAGTCAAGATTGAATTATGGTCTGAACTGGGAACTGGAGTTCGTAGATTGAAGTCCCAAAGTGTGTTGCAGAGGTCACAAATTAATTAGCAAGGGAGTATGCTGATGGAACTAAATAGATGGGTTTCATATTGGAGTGTTTGTAGTGCTAATGTGTTCTTAGTCATTGCTGAATTTGCCAGGAAGAAGATAGGATAAGACTAGGAACACTCTTGGGTCTTTGTGAAATCAAGGGCAGGAGACTTACAGCAGACTTGCCTTTATGAAATAAGATTTAAGATTAAGATTTTGAGTACTTGTGGAGAATCAATGCAATTTGCATGCAAGTCTACAAATTAATTTCTTGCTTAAAAGCTTGGAGAAAACATGCATCACCTTATACTTTAATTCTAGGAAAAAAACCTCAAACATTAGGCAGTGGATAGCTGTGATCACCTGAAATACCTTCATCTTACTCCTATTTTCAGTTGAGCTGCCGCTATTATTTGCTGGAAATCTTCATGTATTGATGTTTACAGAAACCTTGGACAAGTAAGAAAATGAGAAATGTTCCCTGAAGTTGACTAGTGTTTCTAGAGGTAATACAAGAATAAAAGTAATGGTTCTAGTGTTCCTTTCCCTTATAGGAAAAAAATCCCTTTTCTTCCATTTTGACTGGCATAAAAATGCATCTGGTATCATATCTGTCACTATGGTTCCTACTATATGATGATAAGTATAAAATGCATCCTTCAGAAGAACAATTTCGAAAGTTATTTGCCTCAGAGATATTTTAATGTATAGATAACTAGGCAGCATTAAAATATTACATTACAGCAAGATGAGTAAGAACAGTGGAAAGTTAGCCAGAGTATTGCCTGTTAAATTGACTGTCACTTTCTAGGAAAAGCACATTTAATAGGGAAAACTTTAGTCCCCTTTTTTTATTGCATATGTTTCCGCTTCTCCAGCAAAATCAGATTTAACATGGGAGAGTCTCCTGATAAAAGGTACTATCTAATGTTCATACGTTGAAGAACTTGCGGATTTTAATTGGAAATATCCAATGCAGTGGATGATGGGTTTCTTTTCCTGAAGACTGGAGTTGCTGTACCCTGTATTTGAGGTGATGCACACAGAAAAACTTAATGCTTTCTTTTCCATCTGTATTTCTATTTGCTGTTGACTTCAGTCTTGCAGGTATTAGCTGTTCAGCTCTGTAGGAAGCATGTAATTCACATTCTTTGAACACAAGGAGTTTGTTTTTATTCCTTACTTGTGCAGAATAGGTGAAACCTTTGTAAAGCAAGATGGCAAGGTTGTGGGATTTTTTATATTTTTTTTTTTCCCCAATGCATAACTGTGTGACCGCTGTAGTCAATAGAAACAGGTATTTTAGGAGAGTGCTTCAGGTGCTTTGCAGTAGCTTTTCTCCTCATGTAGGCACTTTGAATCTTTTTCCAGAGGTGTCTGCCTCTGTCCTCCTCACACTTGTGCACAGATTTAAATGCTTGCAGTTAGACACTGTTGGCGCTGCTCTTGGGTCTTCTAGGAAACTACACTACTGGTTATTCCACAAATTTATACAGCAGAATTTACCAAAGATGGAATTACATCAGTCTCGCTGCTTTCAACTCTCTTTTTCTCCTGTTTAATTTATATAACTTTTAAGTTCCATGATTTGCTGAACTGATTGGTAGCAAGGTGATGCCACTTCACACTTCTTTTTTTTTTTCCCTTCCCCACTGAAGAAAGTAGTAGTTTATTTTGGAAAGAAAAAAAAGAAATCCATAGCGGTCCCCAGTCATATGGAAGATGAGCATTGCTATCCTATTTCTGTTACGCGTTGGAAAGAGAGGATAAGCAGGGTTTGTGTTGGTTGAGATGGAAATGATGGATTACAGTTACCAAGTTGCTTCTGTTAAATAGAGAATCAAATTTGCCATAAGAGTTTTTAGTCTAAAGTGGATATACGTAACAAGATACTCTTCAAAATACCTTCACAGAAAGAAGAACGCTTGTTCCCTACTGATGGTGATTAAATAGAATAGAAATGGATGTGCAGGGAAGGAATTTTTTGGAAAATACAATGAAATAGAACACCTCCCTCTGGTGGTAGACATTGCATAGCTCGGTCTGCTGTTTCACACACTGAACCGGAAACTCGGGGGGCGGGGGGGGATGTCTCTCAGGCTGCTTCTGGAGAACTAGTCGACCTTTTCTTAAAGATAATTGAATTGCATATAGGGTTTCGTGCCACTTTAGCAATTTGAGTATGATGGGGGAGGGTTGGAGGGTTGGGCTGCTTGACCCAGTTTTTCTAAGTTTGTCAGTTAATTAAATGTTTCTGCTCCCTTCCCCCCTCGCTGCTGGGATCAGCTGCGTTTTGCTGGTTTTGCTGGGATATGCTCTGTAGATGTTTGTTCTTTAAGCAGGTGATCAGAAGAGCATGCACCAAACAGTTAATAGCTTCTAGCGATCACTCAGCTCTCCCTGAGCATTTATTTGTCCTTTAGTTTATTCATATGTAGCTGTTTGATCTGAATTTTATGTGCCATTCCTCAGTTCGTTTCCAAAGTAATGCCTGTAATTAACTTGTACTTGAAACACAGCCACCCTAACTGGAGGAGAAAGGTGGTTGTTAACTTTATCTTGTAGTTTATTCATGCCAAGAAACAGATAATTTCTAAGATTTTCTCTATAAACTTTTCAGGAATGGGTTCAATCTGTCAATCTAGAATGTGAGCCCCTGAAGGGGTAGGAGGAAGTTGCTATTTCTAGTTCTGCTTAGGCATAACAAGGAATGCTCAGAACACTTTCAAACGCTTCTTGAAAGCTTATTTTAGTTCCTTGCATTTCATAGCCATTGCACTTCAGAGTGTATCAAACTAGCTGAATGTGTGAGAATAACGTTTTTCATCCTTGTTTTCCTTTCTATTTAGTAAGCAATTTTAGGACGAGTTTTTTTCCTGTTTTTCTTTCAGAGCATAATGAAACCTGCTGTTCTTCCCCTATTCCTCCCCCGGCCCAGGTTGAACACTTGAAATAGTTTTTGCTTTTTTTTTATATGGTACTTACAGAAAACCATGCAAAACCTTGTAAATCTTCTCTAAGGCACTAGATGAAAAGTGAAACAACTGGGGCCTTCTTGTGAGTTGGAGTCCTAATTCCATGGCTGCGACACTTCAACTCGTAGAAACAAAATTTGGAACATTGGAGGACTGGCCACAGATTCTATTTTCATTTTCAGGATCCCAACATACCAGCCTTTAATTAATGTATTGTTGGCACATGGCTGCTTGATTTAGAGATTTATACTTTGCTAATGAATACTGCCATTTAAAGGGCTCGTGATCTCTTATGGCCAGTAACAGCCACTTGCAACCCAGAGCTCTGGAAACAGCAGCTGCGAAAGGCTAATGTTCTTATCTCCAGTCGCTTGCAAGTGGTAGCACAAGAAGTCAGATCACATCAAATTACAAATCATGGATATGGTAAGCAAAAGGATATTTTTTTATGCTTTTTTTTCTTTATTGCACTTTCTCTTTATTTCGCTATAAGACATAGGCAAGAGTATGTGTTTTAGCTAGTTTCAGCAACAATTCTCCAGCACTGACAGGCAGAAGAATCACTTCATCATCAGAAGGAATGCTTTAAGTTCATGTGTATTTGCTATATGAAAATAAGAGAATTGAGAAGTGTATTTATCTTTTTTTTCCACTGGGGAAATAGGAGTGCATCATTCTGAGAGTAGTTTTTCCATTCCTTTTTTTTTTCTAAACTTCTTCTAATATAAAGAAACCAGAGAAGCATCTAAATATTGAAATACTCAGCATCTGTAAGAAAAAAAAAATTAAAATTCACAAGCTTTAGATACAAACTCATTAGATTACTTATTTTTGCAGCCATTTAATACTGATTTCAAATATTGAGATGTGCTTCAGCTATTTCCTTTGGGATTAATTGGCTAATAATGGAAATGCATGTTGTCCTTGACATGAAGTCAACATCTCTGTCTTCTGCCAGAAGACAATTTTAGTAAGTAGGAATAAAAGTAAAAAAAGGTTTATTAATTCAAAATTTCATCGTGTATTGTTGCTCACAGAGAGGCCTCAGCAATATTTATTTTATGTAGGCAGTTTTTTGCTAGCTGCACACATTCATATTTTTGTTCCTAAAAGACTGGAGAAGAAATATGTATATTTCAGGTTCATTTAAAATAAGCAAGGGCTGCTTAAGTTGGGGTTGGGTTTCTGAGCCGTAGTGTTCCATCCTCAGAATTTCATGTAACGCAGTGGTTTGCAGCAACCACATCTAGCAAGTTTGCTGTGTCTGAGCTTTCGGATTCATAAATCTAGATCAACTTTCCCTTCCTTGGTCCTTGAACTTCTGCGGTTGATTCGTTGGCAGGTTGAACACTGTGCTCTTGTGCATTTCTGTGTGCTTGCAGAATAGCATGGAGGGGATGGTAAGTGGGAGACTACAGCTACTCCTTTGGGAACCTCTTCAGGAAATCAGTGAAATGTGGAGCTTGAAGCTAAGGCACAACAGCGTCAGATGGGTTTCCAATGAGCTTTCTCACTTGTGTGACTAAAACATGACCTGTTGTGGGGTTTTTTTTTCATATCATTGCATTCACAGATTGCTCATATAAACTCCAGCCTTTGCAAAGTTTTTACCCCTCAGTCTTGGTGTTTCCTCTCCGTGCCTTTCACTAGCTACTGCGTGTGAAAGGCAGATAGTAATTACAACAAGAAGCATCAGATTCCAGAAAGATTGAGAAGAGCGAGAAGTTCACCCCTTACACATCACCTCACTGTTTGTTGCTTTGGTGATAAAACCTAAGCAGTGATAAAATACTAAATCTTCAGAGGGCACACATTTCAAAGGGTTGGGTTGGCTGCGGGGAAGTGAGGCCAGGAAATGAGAGTGTCTGCTCTGCCTGAACGGTCTTCAGCTTGTCTCTTGCCTGTTCAAATGAGATTGGGGGGAAAAGTCTGATAAATGAGTAATTCTGAGGGATGTTTTTGAGAGTTTTGGTAACAGTAGTTATTTAAGTGCCTTAACTAGAGATGAGGGAGAGGAAACTGATGAGGGGGTCTGTGGGCTAGTACTAGAAAGGTTTAATTTACTGTAGAGGCCTTTTATCCCTTGTGAAAATCTTGGCAATTTATAGCATAGTCAACTGTTTGGGAATGCTTAAACTATAAATGTGACTATTATTGGCAGAAAATGAGGCAAACGTTCACTTTAATTGGAACCATATAAATTAGAGTGGAGGAATTAATTAAGAAATGATAGACATGCGTTTTGAAATTGGAAGGTTCTCTCTAGGTATTGGAAAGGGCATGATAAGGTGATTTAAAAGATGGCTCCAGTACAAGAAAAGCTAATTGAAACATTTCTTTTATTAAAACAATATTAGTTCCTACGTGCCTGGTGAATGAAGTGCCCAGAATAAATATGAATGGTAATTAAATTCTGTTTCTGTCAGTTAGGAGTCCTATTTTTAAGATATGTCATTTATTACAGAAGCACCTCGAGAAGTTCACTTCGTTAGTTTACTTCATATGACTCCTATCACAGAGTGCTTGGCTTATGGGTTTCCGGATCAGATTCTTTTAATCACAATTAATCTTTTCCCCCCTTTAGGTGCATAGATTTTGATGTATCATCACTCCATTAATTTAATTTGAAATGGGACGTTTCATGCTAATTTGTTGTGCTTCCTTAAGGGGTACTAGTACTGAAAGAATTCTAGAGAGAATTCTAGGGGAATGGGTTTTTTATACGTCGTGTGCTGCTCGTAGTCAATTTTAAACTTAACACTTTTGAGTATTTTCTAGAATTGTGTTGTCCATTTTTAAACGCTTCTGTGCTGTGATTTCCAACTCCTCTTTGAGAATAAATTCTGTAGATCACGGCTGCTTAGATGCTTTTCCCAGGTACTTTTATTTAAACTTTCCTATATTTAATATCTCAGCTGTTGTATTACCCTCAGGTCACATTAAATGATTGTTCTCCTTAAGTGCCAAATGGATCCTTTGAATTGCTGCAGCCAGTTAGATTTACAGGATAATTCTATGACTTTGTATCAGTTTACTTTTTCTGGCTGTTGGGTACTGGAGTTTGTTTTCTTGTTTCTCATTTGTTGGTCAAATTCGTGTCACTGCCATCTTTTGCAGTGGCAGCATATAGAGTCCATGGCAAAGCTGCCTACTCTGTTGGTGTTTCACTAGTTGTCAGCTTTGGTAGATGTTCTTCCTAATGAGTTCCCACTCCACTCATCGTTAAAAAATAAAGTATTTCTTGCAGTCATGATCAAGGAGTGGCCACTTTGTTTTCCACGGTTTTATTTAAAGTTCATGCTTTCCCCTTGGGTTGGATTGTTACCGCTATCCTTTCATATGGATTCAAAAATCCATACAGTCTCAATTAGTTGGGTAATAAATTGTCTTAATTTACTAGTTCCACTGTCAGAGGCAGGTACTGTATAGCCAGCCCCCTCATTGGTTTTTGGTTTTGTAGTGTAATAATACCTTTATATAGTACTTCCTCACCAGACATGCTCTGTAATGAATTCAAGTGTGAATGTGAACCACAGACCCGAGGGATTCTGTAACAGGAGATTTCAAGTAGAGTGTTATGACAGGCAGGGATATTTATTCTGCTCTGTGTTGGTGAGTTTTACGGAATAATGAAACTTTAGTTGAAAGAATGTAAGCATGCTACTTTAAGTAACAAGAGGAAATGTGACACAAGGGTTTTTAAAATGTTATTTGCAAGGGTTTTCAGCGACCTTATTCCTGGTCAGTACTGAAATAGCTGTGGTAAGCAAATTGTTACGATCAGGCAGAGCAATGAGAGTTTACTCTGTGGGGAAGCCACTCTCTGAGGATACTTTTGTAGATGATAAGGAAATGCCTTTTTCATGAATTCAGGATATCACAAGTACTTTGGAGGTAGTGGAATCATGTGCTGTAAAATGTTTTTTTTCATGGCAGTCATGTACAGTGTTATAAGCCTGGTTAATACAGTTACTATAGAACCTTCTACCCAGTGTTACACAAAACTGCATTTCTTCAGAAGATATCTGCATAGATATTCATTGATGACCTGGGTCTTAAGGTGAAGATCACCGATGCTTGTTTTCTGGTTAGTCTTTGTTTACTAGCTATTAATTAATGTTCTTACTAAATAGGCCAAATCTGATGGTCAGATCAGGAGCTTGCTGTGTTGCTTTGGGGGAGAATCATATTGTACAGCCAGGAGAAGAAGGCCTGTTACGGAATTTCACCCTTAAGCAAGACGTGTCTCTTTTTGAGAGAAAAACATCTCAAAACATAACATCATCTGAATTCCTGAAAAAAAAAAAAACCCAAAACAAACCCAATACGCCACACCTCCTCCAAAAAAAACCCACAAAAAGCCCCAGAACCAAACCAACCCTCCCAAAAAATCCACCAAAACCAAACCCCCAAAACTTGATCATGTTAAATATCCCAGTAATTTTACAAATATGGTCTTATTGTAAGATATGATCCTAAATCCTGAATGATAAATACCTGAAATTGTAGCCGTGTTCTGACTGTCGACTTACCACCCTTGCAGATCCATAATTTTTTTATTATTTTTTGTTTTTCTTGCCCATTTTCCAGTATTTTTCCTGTTATTTGAAAATGAAATATATATGAAAAGCTCATTATCTGCAACATGCAAAGCACAATATTATTTGAAACAAATGTGTTGCCATTTTAAAAAAATATAGTAATCATGAAGGATAACTAAGCATAAAGAACTCATTTCAAATTCTCATAAATATGAAGAAAAAAATGGAAAAAAAAAAAAAGTTGTTTATTAATAAAACCCTCCAGAGCTGAGTGACTTTGCTGTACCACATGTGCTCACAATTCTAGATAAATTTCAGTTGTATAGAAAATAATCTTTCTAGTATTTTTCCTGGTTTGTTAAATCTCCCTGTACTTTATGCTTAACTGTGATAGTGAAGAGCTGTACTGATAGCTCATACAAGGATATACTGTGATAGTTATTTCATACTCTCCAGTCTAATTTTCAGTTCATCCACCTATTATTGCTATTTCTATTGTGGATGTATTAAGAAATGTATAGCATATACACATATTAAAAAAATGGAGATTTCTATATATTTAAAAATACATTGTATTTTTATAAATAGAATTTTGTGCAATATTTAGATTCAATTTTATTACTTTGGTTGTCTTCACCTAATACAAATGCTTGTGCCAATTTTACGGTGCATTCCCCTTAGGACAGGATCTCTGTGTTAATTCTGCACTTGAGTATTGCATCTTTCTGTCTGCATGTTATTTAAAAAGAAAAAAAATCACCTCCCAAGTAAAATTCTGCTGCCACCTTTGGCAGTAACTTTTCTTTGGAGTTTTACATTGCATTCAGATATGTACTTAAATAAAAGGGTTTATCCATTTCACAGTAATTTATTATGCAAAATGTAGTTATATATGAATGACATTTGAAATTCCTTCAATAAGTAGATGAACCAGAAAAGTCCAAAGAAGTGTTTTCAATAAATAAGTAAACTAGCACTTGCAGTACTATTCCATGGTCATATATGAACAGGTTTTCCAGGTATGGGAAGATTAAAAATAAAATGATGCAGTAACTTAAACATTTCACTGCAGCAGTTTCAATATCATAATTTTCGTGTTATTTCCCCTGAAATACTTTAAAAATGCATTTTGTTGTAAGTGTGGAGCTGTTTGCTGCTTACACTACAGTAAGGTAAAAGCATATTGTGTATATACTAATGGACTAGTAGATATTTGATGTGCCACACATTAATTTATGCTCTGTAAAAGAACAAGATGCTCTGGTAATAAAAAAATGTGCAGACTGCATGTTTAATGCAGTGTAAGAAACAAACACTCTCCAAGTAACTTTTTTTTCTAGTTCACGCTGGGAAGTTACGGGAACTGTAGGGCTGAAGAACAGAGAAGTGGTGTAATATTGCCCATCAACCAAAATAATTACTTTAAAGACTCTAATTTTCTCCTCTTAGCATGCTGTTTACTCTGTTTCTTGCAGCATCCATAATTTATTGGAATGAACCCATTTCTTATTAATGAAAACATCTGTTGTAGACCAGCAAATTTGTAACTTTGACCCTTAAAGTAAACTAAAAGGACGGCTTAAGTTTGAGACCCCTGGGGAGTTTCATAAATTTTATGATTTCTCATTTTACCATAGCTTGAGTGCAAATGAGGAGAATGCTCTGGCTTAGTATGAAGTCATTTCATGTAATATTTTGAGAATATTACGTTTTCAGAATAAAGTGCTTCTTGGCACACTGATACTGCTTGTATTCGCCTTTCCCTCCTGTTTCAAGTGACTGTAATCACAGAAGTTACTTACCAGAAGCTGAAAGGTTGTTCCCTGCTTAGTTACAGACCTCCCCTTAGACTCCCTTAGGAATTTTGTTGGATATTGATGGCTAAAGTAAACTAAGTGGTCTAAACAGTCTGATTATTTTTTTTTTTTTTTGTCACAGAACCAGGCGTACTTTAGGTGATGGAAAAGGCTGGATGTTCTAAATATTTGTTAGTCTGATCCTGAAGTAATAGGAGAAATGAACAAGCTGGGAAGACAGGCTCTTTCTCGCCCTCACCTGGTAACAGTGACTGGACAAATGTAGGAGGGAGTTTTGGTCCTGTGCAGAAGATGTGGTTTTGTGTGACACCTGTGGTTTTATGGGTTAGATTCAGAAGCTGTGAAAGTAATGGCTTTCATGCTCAGTGTTATTTTGTGAATAGAAACGGGCAAAAGATTTTCTTGCAAAAAGAACTTGTCTTCTGAAGTCTGGAAACAAATCCGGCTTCTTTCTTTCAGTTTAAACTCTTCAAATCCATTGTATATGTAGAATATGAAACGTTTGTATCATGTCTGTATATGCCCACAGTCGTTTTGTTTACAAAGAAATCCTAAGTACAAAACAAAAACCTCACTTATTATCCACATCCAGTGCATGAGAGCCCTACCTGAGATTGTCTGCTCCCGCTCAGCTAAGGGAGGGCAACCCTTAAGGTGAACACAGCAAAAGGATTTTGGAGCTAGAATGCTGACAGTGTTGCTGCTGATAGCTAGCAATGTCTCTCCCATGGGCTAATAGTTTATTGGATGTATTTCATGCATTTTGTTAGTATGTCTTTCCTTCTGTTATTCACCCGTGGAATGGAACCCACCTGTGCCTTGTAACTAACACCAGGATATCTTCCACTTAAATTTAAAAAAAAAATTCCAACAAAAAACCCCACCACGCCTGAAGGCAGTGAAGAAAAGGGGACAATGTTGAGAAGAAAATGCATTTTCTGAAAAATGGAAAAAGTTTGTTTCCAGTAAACCCGTGTGCACTAAACCTTTGTAAAAAGTTAAAAAGTCGCATTTCACTAACTAGGAAAGGGGAATATGGATTAGGTGGAATTTCGGTCAGTCATTGTGCAATTTGGCACTACCGTAGTGAAAGTCCCAGTAAAGATGAAGGAAGAAAATTCATTTAAATGAAAGTGTTTCATATGCATCTCTAGTTAAATAGAAACTTCTGGAAATGATGATTAATGTCTTGCCAACTCTTGTTCTGTGTTTTCCTCATTGAGACTGTTAGGAGAGGTCATTGTTCTGTCAACAGAACTGCATTCTGATTTTAATCAGAATAAAGCTTCCCCTTCAGAACTTGCCAGGGTCTTGCCTGTATTTTTGTTTTGTTTTATTTGTTAAGCAGTTAAGGCTTAACTGGATTTATTCAGACACAGCTCTCCTGCAACTGCTGCCAGCTTTTATGGTGCTTGTGGGGGGGGGAGATGAGGGTGATGGGCAAGTTATTTGCGTTACTGAGAATCCTGGTTAACAGAAGCCAAATGCTCTTGGCTGATACACAGGAAAAATACAATACAGCTCATCCAGTATGTCCTTAGGTATGTATTTGTACCAGGTAAATACCAGACCACAAATCATAAAGCAATATTTCAGAAATCTGTTGATAATTTAGGTCAAATTTGTTATATAAATCATGTTACTGAACAGATTCTGCGTTGCCACTGACATCACGTTACAAAGGCAACTGTTAATAATTTGCTGCAGCAAATTATATTGCTGTTAATAAGCACAAGTTCAGTTACAGTTAGTGTGTATCAGGTGCTTGAGAGAAGCAGTCTCAGCACTTTCCTCAGGCTTGTCCACAGTGAAAAAGTGGTTAAAAAGGGGAGATGGGAGACTTTCTCAAGTTCCACACAACTGAGCAACATAAGACTTTTTTGAAAGTTAATTGATTTGCAGTCTGAGTAAAAGTTGGTTCTGAACACAAAGTCCTAGATGCACGAAGGCAAAAGAGCGCTGAACTGCCACGGTGGGTTGTGCTGCTGTGTGACAGCTCTGAACTGTTTCACCAGTGAGCTTCTTGGGAAATGCTGTCACCGAATGACCATTTTTTGACAGCTTTTTGTGCTCTCTTTGAAGTCGGAGAATTTATCAATAGGTCACAAAAGTGAATAGTTTTTCAGGAAAAAAAATAAAAAACACCCAAAAACCACCTTGGTCAATGTGCTTTTAATCTTGCAGCTTTGGGAGACACAGCGTAGCACTAGTACCTACCATAGTATCATTAAAGGACTGTCAGGACTTTTATTACATAAACCATTTTGTAAAAATATTTTACATTTCTCTGTAAATGCCTTTTCTGGATGACACCGAGCTAGTGCAGCCTGAGTAAAGTATTTGCAGCTATCTAGCAAAAATCCCCAAAATGATGAAAGAACTGGCTGAGTATTTTTAACTTGCTGAATTTTAATGTATTTCATAGTATCTATTGCTGTTCTGGAACTCTACACTTTTTTTTTTTTTTAAATGCATTTTATAGATTCCTCTTGGTGTATAGTATTGAGCATAACCATTGGTTTTGCTCTGCTCCTTGAAGATGGAGTTGCTCCAATTTCTGATGCATGGACACAGCACAGCTGTACTTCTGTGCACTGCCTCGGATGCAATCTCACATAAAACACAATCTTTGTAGCCACCTTATATTTACAGGCAACACTGGCCATTTATAGACTGGTGGTTCCCAAAATGTCTCCAGGATAGAGCTGCCCTTCTGCAGGACTGTGGCCTTGGAAGTGGTGTGAAGAGCTGGGTGCCTTCTGGGGTGGTAACTCCAGTTCTAATTGCTGCAGCTGCCTGACTGTGGCTGCTGCAGAATCCCAAGTGCTTGAGGCTTTCTTGATTGAACAAACACACTAATAATATCAGGGAGCCCAACTTAGGTGAGGCTTTGTTGCTAACTAGTGAGGCCTGAGAGGACATCTTCCTGGATCCAGTCACACATCTCTGACAAAAAGCATCCCACTGGTTTTTCAGAGCTGTGTTGTAGAGGTGGACAGTTCCCTTGTCTGCCGTCTCCTGGCTGACTCTTCCACAGCAGAAGTTACAGCTTAATTTCTTTGGCAAATCACTTAAATCCTAAATCAGCATTTGGGGACTGCTTGACTGCTAGTGCTTCCTAATCCCAGTGAGTCATCTTGATGACCCATGTTTCTAACACGTCATCATCTGCAAATATTTATGGATTGCCATGTTTTCCTCTCTGTCATGACACAGTAATGAGCAACTGATACAGATTTATGTATGTATTTGCGTAATGAATAAATTCTGCCTTTGTATGTCATTTTTTAGAAAGATGACTTTAGGGATATTGAGAGGTGGTGCACTTCATCTTCAGCTGTCTCTTTACTAAGGAAGAGGTGCCTTTGCATTGTGAGAGTAACTAGATGTTAAGCAAACCAAAATCCACTTGGCTGGAAGGGATGTTCCCCAGGAGCTTCCAGTGGCAGAGCTGTGCTGGACTGACATCGTATTAGTGTAGCTAGCTGCTAGGAACTGAGACCAGTGCTGTAACTCATCAGCTTTCAGGACCGTGGGTCTGGGGGAAAGCCTGCAAGGGAGGATTTGCACGTAAAAAGGAAAAGAGTATTTCCCTTCAAACTTGAAGCTGGTGTGGATGCAAAGTAAGCCTATCTATCAAGATGTGGAATTTGAACTGTGGGGACGGTTTGAAAACTTAGCATGTTTTGGTGCTTGCTGACCAAAAGAAAAAACAAAAGGAAAACTTTAAAGCCAAATAATTTGTCCATAGCTTTAATGTATTGTAGCGATTTGCCTCCCTGGTCATAATTAGTGAGCAATTTTTAATACCAGTGTTTGGAGTTATTGAAGGAAAGAGGTAAAAAAAAACCCAAAGCACAGACACAGGGCCCCACCACCACCAAACCCCCGTCAGCAGCGTGATGCAAATCCCTCACCAGCTCCTTCACGCTAACCTGGAACCATAGCTGTCTGCACTAGCTTCCCCAAAACCATTACAGGTGGGATTTCATAAAATGGCAATGAGAAGTATTGTTTTTACAGAAGTGTAACATGTCCCTATACATGTATTACATGACTTAGTTCTTTCCTCATCTGATGTTTGCTCCTTTATGGCTTTGTCCGTGCTCTGTGTGAACTATTTTTAAAATGATGCTGTGTGCTGTGTACCAGTACACACATTGGTAAGCTTTGGATGCTCTTGAACAGCTGTGGAAACAAGAACTTTGTTTGCTGCTGTTCAATAACAAATAACTTCTAAGGTACTTTACATCTGAGATAAAAACCTGAAAGCTGCTCTAACTTTGTGTTGTATGAGATTCACAAATTATTAGAACGGTGATACCTCTGGTGATGTTCTGGTGTTCTTTATATTATGCTCAGGTTTTTTGCTAACATCAGATGATCAGATTGAGCAAGTGGGATGACGTATGAAATCTTGGTTTTGGTAGATTTCCAGAAGAAGCAGCCAGACGATGACTCTACTCCCAGCACAAGCAACAACCAGTCAGACTTGTACTCTGGAGAAACAAACAGTGACAACAGCAATACCTCTCTAACCACGCAGGCCGCTAACTCCAACCAGCAACTTTTGACAGAACTGAATGTAACTTCACCGAGCAAAGAGGAATGTAAGTGAACAAGTCCTCAGTGACAGCAAAGGAGACATAAACATTTTGTTTTGTTCTCAGGCTTATGTTTCAGTGACTCCCTTTGGAACTTAATGTCCCGTCTTTTGGTACAAAGGGGAAAGGTTAGAAGTTCTTCACAAAATAGACATTGATGGCTTTAACTGAAGAACAAGTTAAAAGGGGTCGCAGGAGTCTTTAACTAACTTTACAGCTGTTTGCACTGCAGTGTACAACTTAATTACAATTTTGAGGCACTCTTGAGAGTTTTTCTCCTTTTTCTTGCATTGCTGGTAAATTAATATACGTATTCTAGGATAAACACCAGTGTTTTGTAAATTTTTACTTTAAAACCTTTTGGATTTTAACAATTGCAATTGCAGATAGCGCTGACTGTAATGCATGTTTGTCTAGACTGCTGCTGGGTTACTTGCATAAAACTTAAGTTTCACATGGTAATCCATCTCTTCTTTCATGACCCATATATCTTCTTTGTTGAACTAAGGCAAAAATTCTCCCTCAAGGTAAGGTAAGACATTAAAGATTAGTAAATACAGTGAGATAAAGTCATGTTTTAAGTTAATCTAAATCTGTATACGTGGTCTGTGTCTAATATATGGAGTTTTAAAATCTGCATTCTCCAACTTCAAACTACAAATTACAGTTGAGCTTATTTTCCTCTAACTGTAGCTTTATTTTGGAAGATGCTTGCTGGAGAGAATCCATCTTGAGCCGAGTTTGCTTGTGCCACTTGGCTGCTGGTAAATAGATGTATACATCACAACAAAAACAGGCTCGTTTTTCAGTAGGGAATCCACACTGGTTCTCGAACATTGAGGCAACTGCTGGAATTAACCATGGTTAAAAAGCACTAGGACTAAAAAAACCTTTGATATGCTACACTTGTTTTGAGTTGCATTAACTGTTTACATAGAATGGTTTTGCTATGTTTCTGCAGTATTTATTCTGCTACAGGTATGTACGCTTTGCATATGTATTATTTTTACTTCTGCAGGTTGGCTGTAGACAAAGCACAAAGTGTCATTTTGGGATTGTGGTAGTTCATTAGACTAAGATAACATTTTAAAATTGAATTCTTGTTTTCTATCTGCATGTGAGAATATTGTCAGAAATACAGCAGGGTTCAAATGTGAACGTTCTGATACCAGCTCTTGTAATAAGAGTAAAACTCGCCGTGTAACTCTTGTGTCTCCTTCACATACGCAGTTGCTGCTGACCACCCATCATCTCTTCCTTCTGTCCCTGCTTCTTCATGTGAAACCTGTCGTCTGCTGTAAAAACAAGGCCTTAAAACAACCTTCCTAGAGAATTCAGCAAAACATTATGCTTCAGGAACACATTTGAGCCTTCACAGGGCAGGGAGCTCCAGCACCTCTGCTGGCTTATTAGCCAGGATCCGCTATTTGGTACTAAAGGGTGCTTCTCCAGTGCCTACTCTGTCGGGTTTTCTGAAGATTTGTTCAGTTAGGAATTAAATTGTGTTACAACAAAGTGTTTCTGTTGTGGCTGAGGAGGACTTGGGGGTAAGTGGGAAGGTGATTATGGGGATGGGAAGGAGGGAAGGAAATTAAATAGCGTCCTTCATCTTGAATTGCTCTAAGCTTGTGAACATACACTGAAGGTGATGGATATTAGGCAGCACAGCCTGCAGAGCATTTGAAAATATTACCTTTTAAAAAATTCTTTATGACTTCCTGCTGGGGTGATTTTAAGTGAAATACAGTGGAGAAATTTATTTACAGCTTGAGCTTTCTCTGTCTTCTCTCACATCCCCACTACCTCTTTAATGAAGCTTAATATCATTTATCAGAAGTAATTATATACAGACAGCTTTTATGATGGATAATGGCCTCAGCATGGAAGATTTTTTTTCCCGTAATGAGGAATGCTCAAACTTTACATGTCTATTTGATTTTAATTTGAGGGTATATTTTTTTTCTGTGCAATACTTATTTATTTTGCAGTGAGTTCTATAAAGCACACACTGTTCTCATTCTAGCTGCGTTCTTCGAAGATTTGTGTTCTGTAGTGCTGTGTGATGATGGACAGCTTTGTGCTGGTCTGGTGAATTTCTGGTAATTCACCAGAAATCAGTGTATGAGAATCATTATAGTAATCCCTATCAAAGTGTGAAAAGATTGGAGTACTCGGGGAGGATTCTCGTGCTGCATTCCGCTCCCCTCTCTTCCCTTTCAAGCTTTTGAGAAGAGTCTCGCATCAAGGCGTTTGCCACAGTACTTGAGTCCATAGGGTAAACAGATTGGACAAATTGCAGCAAGTCATTAGGCAATTAACAAATTCCATTCATGTTACAGCAACTGAAGAGAACCATAGAAATCTCATGTGGCGAGATTCATGTTCTGTGTCAGAGAAAGTGGGAGGGTTTTTTTGTACTTTTGTTTTTTTAAGTAACCATTTCCTTTTTTAATACGGAATGAATGATATAGGAGAAAAGTTCATTGGATGGGATTTTGCAGGATGTTGATTTCACATTATGCAAGTACTTCTGCCTTTTTTTTTTTTTTTTTGTTACTGTTTTGATTTTTCTCAGATAGTTGGATTTGCATTCCTGAGTGTTTTGTATACGTGACCAGGTTGTACTGTCTTCCCTTCTGTCACCCTCAGTTCTGAGCAATCACCTGCCCCGGTGGCTGCTTTGCTGATTAATGTCGTCCCCCCAAGTAGATGAAAGGTAGTTCTCAGTCCTACAGTTACAGTCAACAAAAAACATGTTAAAGATGTATGCCCAGAGAGGGACACAAACTTCAGGACTTTTTTCCTTCTTCACATGTGCTTTGTTTTTATCAATTAATACTTATCACTGATTTAAATAAAAAAAAGCCATTGCAGTTTCTGGGGAGGGGAACATTCTAAGAACTATTTTAATTTTTTTTTTTTCTCCCACACGTGCTTCTTGAGTTGCTTCTCTCTATCCAGAATCTTCAGGTTGCAGTCCATTTTCTGAAATAAACTTTTGCAGACAGGGAGTGTATCAATACTGGTAGAGCTTTACTAAGTCTAAGTATGGATTTTACTGATCTGTTTCTTAACAGATGGTTAAATCAGTCTAACTTTTGTTATTCTCCTGCTTTATGTGCAGGTAAGTATCTCTGTTCAAGTTCTTGCATAGTTTTTATCTATTCTCGATTTTCCCTTCCATCTACTCTCTCCATTTCTTAAATGGGAGTTATTTCAGTGTCAGTCACCGTATGAGCCAGTTGCTCTGTCAAAGATTTCCTTGTCTTACTGGGTGGGCAGGGATTTGTTTATTTTTAACAGACAGGGAAAAAAGGGACTTGGCGACAGCCTTTGCTTCTCTCTCTCTATCTCTCTCTCTCTCTCTCTCTCTCTCTCTCTCTCTCTCTACCTGCAGCCACTGGGTCTCTTAAAAAAAAAAATTTAAAAAATTGCTTATTAAGGAAGGTTGTATGTATTTTGGTAAAGAAAAGGTCACACTGCACTTGGAATAATTTTGCTTAGTTTCAGGCCTTCGTTGCTTACTTTGGGGCTGTCATATTATTTTTCTGTCACTATATGATTTGGCCTAAAGCTGACACTGTGCAGTTTAAAACTAACTGTGTTGTTATGTGACAGGAGAAACGTCAATGTGAACAACTCCAACTCTGGCAGCTGGATCAGATTTGATATTTCAGTAGTTCTTAGCTTCGGTTGACATGATTTTATTTTAATTGCTTGCTTAACTGTTCCTGGCCTCCTTGAATTACTAAGAAGCACAATTGAAAAAGGGCAAAAGAATATCTCATGTTTTTAGAAAAGTTAAATGCTTTACATCTACTTTGAAGACTTTATAAGAAGATACACAAAGATCTGAGGTATAGCTGTAAATGTCAAAAAATACCCTGGAGCCCAGAAAGAAGGTGATGATTACTGACTACACCTTACCTCTGTGTGTGCTGAATTTTAGATGCCCAAATATGAATTTTCAGGACTGAATGCCTGTAAATTTTGGCTAGCTATTGTATACCCTCCAGAATTTGAAGTGTTCTGTGTCAAGCTAAGTGTTTAAAACATCATTAGTTTATCTCAAACACTTAAATTTACAAGACAAGCTTGAAGAATGCTTTAAAACTTTACTTTTTTAAGTATTTGCATTTGCTGCAAGCACTGAAATACCCCATTATGAAATTATTTTGGTGGTTACTTTATGTACATAATGTACACTACAGCTGAGATGGAGATGCAGCAGCGATCTCTAAAAGATCCTGGCAGAAAGGTGAGAGATTGTGAGTTTTTCTTACTGCACCTTTTGGATGTTTATACTCTGAATTTCATGGTTTGTTGAAGCGTGACTGTGTAAAAAGCCACATAGGCTCTAGTACTAGAAAAGTAATGGGTTTTTTTCTGTCTTTGAAAAAAAAAAATCAGTTTTTTCAACATAACCTTATGAAAAATGGATAAACAAATGCATCCTTTCTTTTTTTTTTCTTTGTTTTGTTGAATGGCCTTCTCTCTGACATGCAAAAGGCTTCTACCAATTTATAATGACTTCACAGTTTTTGCATTTTGCCTCACTTTGTCAGCAGAGTCAGAGATGACAAGCTTTCCCTTCATATTTTTAATTATTATTGTGATATTCTAAATTGCATTGTGTGCCTTTTGTATAAGGACAGTGATTTTTAAAATGGCAATTGCTCTGGGATGCTATCCATTGTATAATTTTTTTAAATGATCTGGATTTCAGAATTCAGTTGCTCATTGCAGTAGGAGGCAGTTTTGTACGTCCTGTCTGGTTTTTTCCCTAGTTCCTGCTGTGGAGAATTTTTTCTGCCTAATCTCTAACTGAAAGTTACATGCATACCCACTTCTGTAAAGTATTAAATGTATAAACAGACTGAGCCAGCTGCCTATTTTTGTCTTGCTTGTCATACATGGTTGTAGAAAATAATTTGCTTTGTTGCTAACCTGATGTGTTCTGACACCGCTTTGTAGGTTTTTCACTGATCCAAAAGAGTGTAGTAACTGTTAAAATTCTGAGCTACAAAACTAGCCTGCCTGACCCACGTGGTATAATTGTGCAATTAAACTTGTCCCCAGACATAACTGATAAAAATGCAGCTAGGTGGTGGTGGTGATGAATAATTCTAATTTTGCAAATTAACTCACAAGATTGTCATGTGTTCACTCCTCTTGTACTCGATTTTGTGTGTCTTGTATCAGAGCAAGAGGGGACACCTCTAATGTAGAATAAGCACCTGGCTGGGTTTTGATATTACAGTCATCTTTGGATTTCTTTGCAACAGATTAAGAACTAGCTATTTTCTCAGACATTTTCCTTTATTAAGTTAGATAATAGGAAGAAGTGTTTCATCTTATGGTATGTTTTTTAAACTTAGTTTTCATTAGATGCTATATACAAACTGACTCTTGGCATGTTTTTTATGTTAAAATTAGCAATAATTCAATTCTTCATTTGGATTATCATTACACCTGAATTTTCTTGAATATTCATCACAAAATGCATATTATTTTTTTTTTTAGTATCGATGCAAACACTTTTTCTCTTAGAATTTGCAAGAATGCTTTCACATATAAAAATGGATTGAGTTCTGGGCTATTCGAGTTGTCTTTTGAGATATGACAATAGTATTTGTTGCTAGAACAGAACACGTAGGCAGTTAGAAATTTGAACAAAACGGTGTCTAGTAGAAGTGTTGCCTTCAACATCATTTCATGGTGTGAGGATTTTCCTGCAAATTTCACTCTAATCCCTAGAGTCCCAGATTCATTTAAAGGAAATATCTGTTCCTCCTAATGTCTTAAGATAAGATATGACACTTCTTTCCATGTCTGTAGCATGATAAAATTGAGACATAATGAAGACCAGCAGAACGGGACCACTGTTAATTGTTCCCTCTGATTTATAGGCACTTCACACTGCAGAGTAGACAGTGTATCCTAGGGTCCCATTAATTAAAGTGAAAGGACCTCGTGGAACATGAAATGGCAGCCCAGTCACATAAGAAAAATGTGTGTCAGAGCTGCACAGGTATCAAGGTTACATAAAAATTATTTATAAAAATATAATTTACCTGTGGGTTTCAAAACGACATTTTTACACTTCGCCTTACAGCTATAAAGTAGGAAAGTGAGGAAGAGCAGGTAACAGGGTGAGACAAAAGCAGGGGGAAAGTGGAATCTGAATCCTGTCTCCATTTAACTCGTTGTAGTTGTTAAATTTACCAGCCAGCAGCAGCAGCAGCACAGCAGTCCAGTCTCCAAAAGCTGCATGTGGATGAAAATCCACAAAAGCAAATAATGGCAGATTTGCAAAACAAGAATTTAAAAAGTATGTGTTTGCATGTGACTTAATCCTCTTTTCTGTTGAATAATGACATTAATTATCGTGCATCTTACATATTCTGCAGCAAATAAGCAGTTACGTGCTGTATCGTTCTTTTGCCTTTTTTTTTTCCCTTAGAGTGCATTCTGTCTTGGAAGACTGAATTTAGAGATTTATGTTCCCATTTATGTATTGGTATTTGTAATCGATGACTGTTTTCAAAGTCAATTGTGTAGATTAATTACTTATGTCTGTACCAATTGAGGAAATGAGCAACTAGATTACTGGCTGGGATAGGTTTCTTTTCTATGTTGCAAATAACCATGAAATTCTCCCTGTCCTGGCTGCAACACTGCTGTCCAGGGAAATTCAGCTCTTTCCACTCTCTCCCCAGCCCAGTGCGTGCAGGAGTCAGCGTGATTTTTCTGGGCCGGAACCACCCCAATAACCAAAAGGTCAAAGCAGCGTTTGGGCTTGTTTATGTTACTGAGCTTCAGGCGCCTTCACTTCTTTTTCATGCTTAGTTCTTGTGTTCTCTGTAATTGTTTCAGTGTATTATTGGTAATCTCAGGCTCTGTGCTCTTGTACAGGCTTGGCATTACTCCAGCCTGCGTCTCCTCCCCTGCTCGGCAAGTGCTTCCAAGTGCTCTCTTCAGATACACCTGACACATGAACTCTGCGTTCAAACTTAGTGCTTCCTCGAAGAGCAAACAGAGAAAGGGGGGGGTTACCTTCGTGTTTCACTTCCTCCTCCCGAGGAAGTTCTGTCCGAGTGGAGTCACTTCACCTTATAAAGGCTCCTGGGAGGGGAAACAAGAGGTTACCCTGACTCAGGGTATGTCCTGCAGGACAGGTGGTCCTTGGCAAGTGTTACTGTCTTTCAGAAAGGGCGGTGGATGATGCAGAGGGGCATTCTAAAGGTCAATTTAAACATAGAGAAATTATTATAATGTATAATAGTAAATAAATAAAAAGACGTATATATAGAAATACAGGTAATACATAAAATTTTCCTACTTTAGAGAGTTAGCAGGGTACGTGGTTTTGAACCCATTTTTCCAAATTGGTATAGTTACAGTGCAATTAGTAAATTACAGAAAGCTAGGGAAATCAATCGCTAAAACCATAGCAGCCACATTAACAACCTTTTATTTTAATATACGATAATGTTGGAGTTACAGGATCTTGTTTTGCCCTGTATTAATTTTGTGTTTGGGTTTGCAAACTCAGTAATTCTCAAAATTCTCCTAATTTCTTTAGTAACTTTTACTGGTTTTGCATTTTTAATCATCTTCTCTTGGGATTTCATTATTGCTGGGCAGTGGTTGTTTTTGTTTGGAAGGGGAGTTGCAAATGCCAGAAACCACACACTGGACAAAAAGTAGGAGCAGAAGCTATTGCTTAATCTGTTAATTGGATATAGAGTAGAAAGATACGTTTATTTTTCCATTTTAATCTCTTGTTTGTGCTGAGGGGAAAAGAGAAGGCTACAGTCCCTGAGTTATGTTAAATCTAGACCTGAGTAGCCTTTCACTTTGCGCTGAGATATTTTCTGTGCCACAGTTAAATGTGAAACCTTGAAACACATATTTTTGGGGGAATGAAGGTGCAGGTATACGACAGGTAGGGATTGGAAGGGACTTCTAGAGGTCATCTAGTCCACCCCCCCTGCCAAAGCATGTTCACCTAAAGCAGGCTAGACAGGAAAGCATCCAGGTGGGTTTTGAGTATCTCCAGAGAAGGAGACTCCGAAACTTCCCTGGGCAGCCTGTGCCAGTTCTCTGGTACCCTCTAAGTAAAGAATTTTTTTCCTTGTGTTCAGATGGAGCCTCTTGTGTTCCAGTTTGTGTCCATTGCCCCATGTCCTGTTCCTGGGCACCTCTGAGAGGAGTCTGGCCCCATCCTCTTGACACGTGCCCTTTATATCAGATATTTAGGTAGATATTTATAAGTTATATACCTTTAAGCATTGATGAGGTCCCCTCTCAGTCATCTGTTCTCCAGGCTAAACAAACCCAGATCTTTCAGCCTTTCCTCATAAGAGGGTACTCCATTCCCTTGAACCACCTTCATAGCCCTCCACTGGACTCTCCAGTAATGCCTTGTCTTTCTTGAACTGGGGAGCCCAGGACTGGATGCAGTAGATATGCCAAATCATGCTAAGTAATGAGCCTACCTTTGTGCATAGCAAAGAAGGAGTGGTGTTCTACCGTGTCTGACTTCTCTTTCATGCTGAATTTTTATCAAAGCTGTGAGAAACACACTGCGTTGTTTCACATAATCCAAAGATTCCTGTATTAGCTATTATGTGTACCAAAAGGTTCAACATAATGACTTCCACGTAGAATTGCACGCTCAAGCCTACATTGTATTGAATTATGCATGAAATTTTAATGGTGGAACAAAAGCAGAAGCAGAAGAAAGTGCTGCAAAGGACACGCCACCTTCGCTGGTTATTAGGCCCCGGTGTACGTGCATGCAAATCCCAGGATATTCTTTGTTGAAACTCTAGTGCTGTGCTATACAAGTCAGAGCTGTGTGAAAGTAATACTAATGAGGAAAGACTAAGTAAAAGAATAATTCTGACACAGGGAAGTGCAGAATGCCTACCAACCTGTTGTACTCTAGACAGTGAGAAATGAAGATATTTAGTTGGATGCTGAAAGCATTGGCTAGTGTAAATATGTACTGTGCAATAATTGAAAGGATTAGTCTTATTTGATAGACCACAGCGATGATGCCTGTCAGTGTCTGTTCAGTGAAAACTGGAAGAATATGTAACTAAACTCAGATAAAGACGAGCTGCTGCACCAGCTGTGGTCTAAAGCGAGTTCACTGCAATGCCATACCCTGTTGTATATATTTCGATACATTCCACATCCTCATCTATATGTTGTTTACCCAAATTCTATATTGAAACCAAATACTATAAACTTGGTCTTTGAAAGCTGAGACTGACTTAACAGACCCACTGTCTAATTTTTAGAGTATCCAAAAGTTTTCAATGGAAACTTTGGTAAGGGTTCTGTTGCCGTATTGTTTTTCTTCCCAAACGCAGCAACACGTAGACTAGGTGGGTTTTGAGACTTTTACAGTAGGATCAGTGACATAGATCAAGAAGATCTTCTCTTTTTTTTAATATTCTAGCCTAGAAAAAGATTTGAGCTTACGTGACCATTTCTGTTCGTTACTTGCCAGTGCTGTCAGGCCTGGGGCGAGCACCAACGTGGTGATACCAGGATGCTTGATCCTCACCACAAAATCAAGCTTGGCTTTTCTCACCTGCCGGCTTGTCGCTGCAGAGAGGTCCCCACCGCTCCACCCCACTGACCTGAGGAGTTGAGCCATTTCTCACCAGCTCCCTCCTTGCTGTCCTGCAAACTCCAGCCACCCCACGGAGTGCGGTCTGTAACCTCTGCCAGCTCCTTGCCTTGTTTGCCTGTCACCCCCAGCCATTTCCCGGGCCCTGTTTGGTAGTTTCCCGAGTCCCTTTCACTTTGCTTAACCCCAGGGCAGGACATAATGAATGTCAAGGGCTTTGCCAATTCTGGCTCTGTGGCCTGTGTAACTGCCCCTTCAGAGATGCCCTGTTGCACGGCTATGACATGGTGAATGTTCCCAGAGGGACTTCCTGGGAAGGAAGAAAACTCAAGTTTATCTGTCCTTCTCTGGAAAGCTGAGAGTATAAAACTTGTGAGATCTTTGCTCCCGAGTGCATTTCATTGAAATCAGACACACCAAATTAATTTCCTCTTTCTGTCCCAGTTGCAGAAGTTTCTTTTCTTCTTCTTGTGGTGTTATTCTGCTGTGATAAAGTTACCCAAGACCTGATACTTACTGAAAAACAGAAAAGAAAAACTTGAAGGGGGAGCATCTCGTGAGAGAAGCAACAGGAGTTTACTGCCACAAACTCTACTGGATCTAACTTCATTTCAGGCTCTCTAATATCATCCAATTTACCATATCCAATTATCAAAGCTATGATGTATTATTAGCACTGGTAATGCTACTGTCAGTTTGTCTTGGCTTCACGGTCCGGGGTTCGTTTTCTTTTATTTATTTATTTTTACTGCAAGTCGCTGAGTGCACTCAATTGGTTGCTATTTTAACAAGCTCTCTGGAGAGCTCTTCGGTGATGATGTGTGTCAAGAAAAAAGCCAGAAAACAATTTACCACCAAGCAGATACCAGCTGGGCAGGGGAGAGTCCAGAATTCAACAAAACATGGAAAAGTTTGAAACATGGAAAACATTTATTAGCATATGCTTGTGCCACACTTTGAGAACAGAATGAGGACAAGAGGCAAAGTCGTTACCTCACTGGAGTCAGTGACAAGGTCTCTGTTGACATCAGGGAAGCGATCACTTCCTCCCTTGTGTTACTTTTGGGTCAGTTAGATTCTTTTCTGCTTTGTTCCAATGTAAAACAGTACCTTTGTCAACACTGGAAAAATTGCAATTACAGTATGGATTTTTCTAAAACCGCCTCTTGAAATACTTGTAAACCATAACATAACTTGTCCTTTTGTCCCCACTTCTCATCTGTTTTTTTCAGCGCAAGACCTATTCGGATTTGACTGGGAAAGAAACACTTTGAATAGTAGACCACTTCCATATGTGCTTTCCGAAGACAAGTTCTCCTCAGCAGTTTATATTTCTAAGTATAATCTTGATGTGATTGTAAATGTTAAATATAAGTGATGTTTTGAGACATATGATCTTCTCTGTTTCCAGGTGGGCCATGCACAAGTACAGCTCATGCCTCGTTAACCACACCAACCAAAAGATCTTGCGACTCAGGTATGTTTTTTATGGCTGTTGAGGAATTAGATTTTGCACGACATAGAGCTGTACGGTTACAGTTTAATAGTTAAGGGTAGTGACTATATCTGGCAAATGCCAAGTGAAAATAAATATTGTTGGTTTGCTGTCAGAAATGTATATGTGAAAGGATTTGCATGGCAGATAATTCATCTCAGAGTCCTCTTAAACAGAATTCTATAAATACACTGTGTTTTCAGGTAATCGCTGTTTAGACGTACAGGGCTAATGATTGTGAGAGCGTTCTGGAAATTCCCCCTTTAAGTTCCTCCTTTAAGTATTGAGTAGAAAACTGTTTGGAGTTTATTAACTTCACTTTCTCTGGTCAAAGGTACAGTACAGAGAGCTGATCTTTGCATTGAGCCTAAATTTTACCTGCTTTGGGTCCTTTCAATGACTTTATTTCCACATGGAGGGTACAGATGGACAATCTCTCACAGAGCACATGTTGATAGTGACATGTTAGGTCACTGCTGGGCTGAAGTTGCTGCTTCTGCAGCAGGTCTGTCATGAAGAATCGGGCGATTGCTCATTCAGGCAGGCAGCCAAGTTACGCCCATTGGCTCAGATCTTTTTTGGGCTTTGGTTTTGTGGGGATTAAAGAGAGCTCATGTGTTCCACTATGGGAAGCCGTAACCTCCTGTGGAGTGGCAGTGGCAGGCATCTAAGAAGTGGTAACATTCCAACAGTCTGTGTTTCCAAAATTTTGCCTATATTTGCATTTATATACCAATTGAGGTGTAGCGATTTTGCAGAAGGGAAGGGTATTCTGGTTTGATTAAGGGCTCTTACTCTTTCCGGAGTTCAATGTGAATTTCCTCTTCAGTCGTTCTTTCAAAAAGTGTTTCAAGTTATTGTATGCTGCATACTGTGGTTATTCTATATATGTATGTATGTATGTTAGCTTGCAGCAAATGTGTGATGAGGCAAGTTGGCTTGGTCTGCAGCAAAGAAAGGTTAAAGAGAAGCTACGTTACCTTGCACTTGGTGCAGGTGCAGACCTCAAGTAATACATGACAATCTGTGAGGGTGCTGTGAGTATTGATTGCCAAAGAACTCCAAGTTTGGCACCGGAAGATCCTGGATTCAACTTCTCACAATAAGAAGACTCAGTTTTCTTTTTTTCCATAGTCATGGAGGTGTATCTCAACAACATGGGATGTTTGCCTCTGTACCCCTTGGGAATTAATCTGCTTTGCTCATGGTGTTACTAAATTGTATTTTCTTTATACGTTAGCTGTTGTGATGTTTAGTTCTGGTTTTCATTGCAGCGTAATTTAAAAGCTTTCTGTGATGATACAGACCCTGAAAACTGAGAGTACTATATGAATATTTTTTTTAAATGTGCTTGTGATTAGCAAAACTGCAAGTAAGTCTGCTATTTCACGTGTCAAATGGCAATGGTAAAAGCTCCTTAGAATAAAGCAGATGAAGCTACTAGAAGTGTTGAAAAATATCCATTAAATGGTTGGCTAACTTTGCTCAGCAGTTCTCTTATTTTTGGTTTATGCTAATGTTTGCTCCCTACATGCTTGTATGTTAATCATTTGGTGTGTTTAGCTGGAAAATAAGGAGATCTTCTTAATTTGATGCCAAAAGTTTCATCTTCAGTCAACTAAACCTAATGATTTTATATTACCTCATTTTTCCCCAATGTTTTTTACATTATTTGCTCAGTGATCTGCATATTTTGTTTGTAATCCCTTACGCTAATAAACCTGTTACCGGGAGTTAGTTTTCTTCTCCAGAGCTTTGAATTTTGAACAAGCTCTATTTTTAAAAATAAATTACTGTGTTTTCAAAGTCTGCATTTGGGAATCTAGATACATGTGGGAATTGACAAGAAAACATTGACTACAAAATATTACCCAGAAATGGTGTGACATCTTCGTGCATAAGCAGCAGCCTAGGTAGGTGAGTATTTCACACTGTGTTCACTTCAGCTTAGTCTCCCTTCCTAAGAAGGTATTTGAGTGATACAAGCAGTATTTGTCAATACTACACATTGTGCATAAGCTTCTTTTCTGTAAGCATTCTACATTTCTTCTGCTTTGAAGAAAGAGTGTTTTGGTGGAATTCATCTGTGTAATTCCCCCCCACCTCCAAGCGTAGTTTTCCCCTAAATGTATCAGCATTTGAGACAGAAAATTAGACATTTGACCTACTTATGTTGTATGCAGGTTCCCATCAGGAGGATATTGAGGAAGACATAAACCTTTCATATTTTATTAGAATTAAGGTAACCATTGAAGAAAGATCAAAACAATAAATCTGACCAGGCACAGGGAAAGTTCTCTTGCAAAAAAAGAGGTTTTACCTCACGCGCTTGTCAACTTGTGTGCTGGAGGAGCTGTTCAGATTAAAAATTGTATTATAACACCAAATAGTGGGGTTTTTTCTCCTCCTCTTCGCCAGAATCATCGCTGTGGTAAAAAGTATTTCTGTTCCAGAGTGTGCCCATAGGACAAGGATTATAATGAAAAGAATGAATAAAGCCTTGCTGTCCTTAGTTTGGGTGATGCCTCAAAGGTTTGTGAGAGCCAGCGGTCTGAAGATTTTGTGGGGAAAAAAAGATGGGACTGTGTGGCCTGCTGGACAGCTGCTTATGGTGTTGATTTGTTTCTTAATGGTTAGGTAATGTTGTGACTGATGGGTGATGCGTTGAGGCTGACTCCAGCCGGTAGGGCATCCAGATGCCATTTATATTGGGTGCCCCTGTCATGATAGTGCCGTGCAAAGGGGCGTATTACTCTTCTTTTTCTGCTCTACAGCTTAAAGATGATTTAGTATGTAATTCTAAACAACCAGATTTTAAAGCATTTTCATGCAGCTTAAAAGACACCTGGACAAAATTGGTGGAACTGCATGAGTGCGCTCAGTTAATTTTTAATTGTGCGGTAGAGAAGGTAGTAGAAACAGGCAGATAAAATGCAGTGATGATCCAATCAATTCACACGTTACAGCCATAAAGTCGTTGAGTTTTAAAGTACTTTATTTCGTAGTAGCAGTTCATGAGAAATATGCATCTTTAATATTTTGTGTAGTTGTATGTGCAGATAGCTCACATTTTATGAGGATATCTGTCCTAGGTGGGCGTGGTAGTATTTCTATTGTACAAGATTACAGTATCTGTCTCATTGATCTGTGCTTTCTCTAGTTCAAAATTAGAGTCTAAAAGATGCAAACGATTATCCCACTGCTTGAGGAAAACAGTTCAGCAGGTATATGGTCCTTTTTGAAATTTCTGGTTTATTGCTGTTTGTACACTGAGGCATTTGCGTGATTGTAGCAGTGCCAGAAATTTAAACACTTTGAGGCTGAAGCTGTACGAAGGAGGGGGCAGCCTTTTAGGAATTACAGAAAGGGCAGGTTGTAGAAATAGAAGTACATAAATTGTCAGTCACAGACAAAACCAAGAAATCACTACTTTTGTATGGTCATTTTTTTTATCTGTCTTTGTGTTAAGGACAAAAAGTCCTGGTACACCACTAATTAGATTTTATTTTTTTAATTGAACCAAAGTCTTAAGCTCCTGAGCAAAAAAAAGTATGAAAGATTATTGAAGCGGGTTTATAGCATTAAGACAACTTTGAGGTATGTTTTTCCATGGTGTTCTAAGGGACTTTAAAGGTGTTCTTTGCTGTTTGACTTCTGGAGGGCATTCTGTTGGAAATCCAACCTTCTTGGAACTCTCTCACCGACAGGAAAGTGATGATAGAACAACCTTCGAGCAGCGTAATAAATCAACCAGCCCTGGCAATAATAGTGCCCATTAGGGACGTTCTTTTTTCTTTCTTTCCTTTTTTTTTCTCCTCCCCTGCTCAGTTTCCAGCTGTACTAATAGAACAGCGCATCAAGCAAGGCTGTAAATAAAAGTTATAACCTAATAGGTGGGCGCTGAAGTGGAACGGGCGGGAGCTGAGGCATGGAGGCCTTATTACTGCTCATCAGCAATTATAAACAGGATAAAGTGTCTGGGACTTGCACTGATGCAGCAAGAGCTAATAGAGGCTGGGAGATGACACTGTGCCATGATCAGATGATGTATGTTGATGGGTTTTTACTGTCTCATCTTAATGCCTGTTTCTGTGATGTGTTGTATTATCTGTTCTGTGCTTCCACATCTATCTGGATGGGCAGATTGGTTTCCTCTGCTCCTCAAAGGAGCTTGAGGAGATATACTCAAGCTTGCTTTTTTTGCATGTATATTTTGTGTTAGTTGCCACTACTGGTTATCTAAGAGCCTTCTTAAAGTGTTGTTATTATTGTAGATTAAAGTCCTCCTAATGGAAAGGATCGTAGTATTCAAATCTGTAAACAAATGTAAAGATTTGCTGCAATCGTAGGATATATTTTCTCAATCACCTTGTTCAATGTTACCAAATCGCCCTTGTTCATTGAAATTAGTGGATGTGATCACCTGTGCTATCTTTTGCACTAAATGCATCCCACGCATTTTAGACTAAATGTGTTAAAACCAGTGGTTGGAGAATCCGAAGAGATAGGCTTGGGCTCAATATATCAAAAAGTTTATCAAAAGTCAGCTATAGCTGTCATGATCCTTGCCTCTGAGTTATAAAACCTTTCCTGGGGAGGTTTTTAAGAGCTTGTTAGCACACAGTAATTGGTAATACTCACAAAAAAAGTCTTTCTTGATCTTTTCTCTATCAGAGTCTAGCACATTTCTGTGCTAGACATCTAAATCATCTCTTTACTAAAGCATAGTGAAAATAATGCCTTGAAATTTAGCTTTAATCTAAAGAGAACTTTTGCAAGCATCTTCATAGTTCATATATTAAACACTCATGCCGTTTACCACTGAAGAGAATTTTCTTCTGAAGAGTGGAAAAAAAATAACATTCAGGAATAAAAAGATGTGCAGCAGCATGACAGCACCTGAAAACAGTGACTCCTATCTGTTGTCTATTCAATACAGCCAGGATAAAATAAATAGATTATTTTTCTATCATCTTATGATATCAGAATAGGAATACTTACATCTGCCTCTGGTAAAGTGCACTAAACTTGAGATGAATGGAATCTCGTCCCTTTCATGGTCATTATTTCTTTGAAATTAACTTGAAATAACACACTGGTTCTTAAGTGTTCCTTTCTTTTGCATGGTTCATAAAGAGAGGAAGCTGCGTAGTTTAAGTAGCGAAAGGGACAAAACATGTGACTGTGGAAGCCCTATTTCACGCGGTGCAGAAATATCTACAGACAGTGTTTTGAAGATGTTTATTAAATGTGCTAATAATTCCTATTTGGGAATAACTCCTTTTCCTAATCAGTCTGTTGAAGCCGTTCATGAAAGGATTGCTGGCCTTCAGAAACAAAACAAAATTACTGTTACAGAATAGGATAAGTAGATGAGTAGGATAATTTGCCTGCTTACTGATGTTTCCCATTTGATAACACTGTATTCCCCAAAATTGTACTAGTTCAGATTAATTCTCTTAAGAGTGTGTATGGCAGTTGTATGTGATGTCTGTGTTACTAATGCATCCTTTCTAAAGAGAGCAGGAAGGCCTCAGAAGCAGAGGATTGCTGCTCTCCCGGTGTGGGGTTTATCAGTGTCTCCTTGCCGCTGGCTGCCTGGTGGCAGAAAGAGGCATTTGGTGAGCACTAGTGTGAGTGGCAGAAATGTCTACCAAGTTGTCTAGATTTTTGCTATACAGGGGTGCACAGATTATGAGAAACAAGCTTTTCTTCCCTTGTGAGGAAGAAAAAAAACCCCCACCAGTACAACAGAATAAAAAATATTAATCAAAATGTGAATGTGGGTGGGAATAAGTGTCTCGTCTCCTGGGCAGTATCACCTCCCAGCAGGTGCTGAGACACACACCTCTGTGTACCTCATAACACTCCCAGACATCTGAGGTCAGTACCATGTTGTCAGTTCCTTTGGAGTCTTTAAATTTTCAAGTCCAGCATCATAGACAGGACATATCAGGACACAGGGAACGTCCTCCAGGTACTTAAAAACTGTTTTTCTTACTACCGTTTTTTTATCCTCTTAAATCACCCAAATTCATCTTCTTCTTTCCTTTGTGATGTGTGGATATGCCCTTGAACCTTCCTGTTTTATTCTTATTTCACCAAATAACCCATTTAAGACTTGTGTTGATTACTTCTAAGTCACTTCCTCAGCTTTTACTCGTCTTTATCTCCTTTTGCTGCTCTTGATTAAAATTTTTCATCTATTTTCACTTCTATATATCCTGAATCCCGCTATGAAAAAGACCTCATTCAACGTAGGACAACTTGGAGGAAAATGTGCGTAAGTGAAAAGGACAGGATGACCTCTTGAGAGGTGTTCATGTTGAACTGTGAGCCAGTAGGAGAACTATTTTGAATGTCAAGTGTAAGGTAGTACCAGATGATAGAACAGTAGACACTGCCTCTGGATAAGCTGTGTTAGGAGGGGTAGAGCTGGCAGATCAAGGGAGGTTGGCACTGGAACAGGTACCCACAGAGGCTCTGAAACCTTGGTCCTTCAGAATTTTTGAATGTGGACTGGACTAGGCCCTGAGCACCTGATCCAGCTTTTAGGTTTAGTCTGGGCCCAGCAAGAGGCTGGACTAGGTGATGCCCAAAAATCCCATCCAACCAAATTTTTCTTAGTGACACTGACAAAAACCAAATACGATCTCAGTGATTAAATGTATTTAGTCTAACCTCAGTCGTGTTCATAGGACTTACTGAAAGCGGAGGCAGGTAGGCTCTAGAAGTGCAGGGTGAGGGGCACAGTGCCTCAAGCATTGCAGGGAAGAGCCAGGAGAGGCTCTGGGAAAGGTGGGAGAGATGGGACAGTGAATGCAAAGCAAAGAGGTAGGACAGTACCCCTTGCAGCAGCGTTCTCAGTGGCCATGGGCAGGATAAGCAAAGTGTGCTTCGGTAAATAAGATACTCCCCTGTCCTGACAAAGTGTGTGCTGCTGCCCTTATCACTTTCTCACCACTTTTTCTCTACAGTCTGAGAGGTGGTTTTCAGGCTGGTTGGTGAAATTCTTGCCAAATACACAACTGTATGTTTTGAGGTTCAGTATTGTTTAAAGTTCAGGTATGACTGCATCTTTCTATTAGTCTTACCAATTATGACAAAGGATTTGTCCTCGGATGTGTTCAAACAGAAAAGTAAATATTTTATTCTTTATGTGTGTTTTGAGTGAAATGAAGCAACTTAACCCTGAATATCTTTTTGGTCTTTTCATGCCATGATTAATTTTTTGAACTATCAGGATCTTTGTGATCAGTTACCTGACCTTTGGCAGTAGATACAGAGCTATTATTAAAGAACATATCTCTCTGAAGCTTATTTGGCTTTATACTCCCAGTAGCTGACATATATTTAAAAACACATAACCACTTATATTTGCTTTTTAATATTTTTTCTTAACTGTCTTAAATTAAAACACACGCAACGTGCAGGGATCTAGTCCATGATCCTGTTACTGCTCTACTTCCTGGTGTGAGGGCAGTGCCCCAAAGGTTTCATCTGACTCTTGGAGAAGGCCTCTACTCTGACTAATGATTTCAGTGAGCATCAGACAGCTTTTTAAGTACAAGCTTTCACTATTTTCTATTTGGAAATTAATTTCACAGGGACGTTATAAATATATTGAAGGTACTTAAGAGTCTCCTGGAAGTATGCTTATGTCCATTGAGATTACACAGGGGAAAGAGAGGAAAGTGGAGCTTCCCACAAAGTAAGGGTTTTATAACTATTTGTATATTCACTGAAAAGTCAGGCAAACATGGTATCTCTCTTCTCTGTTTCAGCTCCAACAGCTTCTGAAACTTCAGGGAATATCTAATGAGGCCAGCATCTTGGGGGAAAAGAGGGTTGAAAAAGAGCTTGGATGTAGCACACAAGACAGTGCATGTATTATCGCATCCTCTGAGTTTCATTCATCTGTTCTATCTCTCCCTTTGGTCTTTGGTTCAAGTTTGTGCAGGTGCTTCCCAAATAGCTCTTTCCAAAACAGTAAGAACTGCCCAGGAAACCAGCTGGACTTCTGTGTTGTAGGCAGCAATCAGGTGTACAGAAATTGTCTTCTGCACCAGGTACAGTTGGTTTTTAACCCACAGAGATTGCTAGAAAAAGTAACAACATCAAAAGACAAACTCATTTTTAGGTTTCCTTTAAAATAACTGAATCAAACCCAGGTGGGTTTGAAGGTAGATTAGCTATGCCCATAGAACCTACTCCTTAATGCATTCAGTGAAATTTCTATCAAAAAGAGAAGAGCTCTTAGTTTTTCTCCTTAACATTAATCAGTTACACTCCTTGGAATTATTGTCTCTCATTGCAAGATTTCTGTTGCTAATGGCATCACTGAGGTTCTACAGTTAATGACAAATAAGTTTTTTGAAAGACAAATATTGCAAATACACATTTTTTTACTGATAGCAGATGAGAGTTCTTTACAATTCCCCTCCTGAGGCTGTGTCTCAGCCTTGGAAAACCCTCATTACGCCAGTGGGGGGAAGGGTATATGAAGAAAAACTCAGTGTATGAATGAAAAATAAGAGAGGCAGTAGTTTCTATACAGAACTGGTTTTAGGCTATTAGTTTGAAGAATCACCTTCCTGAGCACTGCACACCATCTGATTGATAAGGACGTAGCTGGAGTATACTGCTGAGATTTTGAAGCAGAGCAGCACCGCCTATTTATGTGCTTCTCAGCTGACTAGTGAATATGCAATATTTATAGCATTATCTGTTCTTGTTAATCCAATATTAGAGAATTTCCCAAAGCATAAGAGGGCGCTCATTAAAGTCAGCAAAAACAACACTACAATATTGCTGAATGCTTTTGAATTTCCTGTTTATCAGAAATAGCATAAGTGTATTTGGATGTGTTTGCACATGCATATTCATATATGTAAATATACATATTTGAATACTAGCAAGTAGCCTTCAGGTGCTTTGGAATTGCCAGGATTTTCATGATTTGCCTTCGTAACTTTTTCATTGTGTTTATTGCTGCGGTGCAGCTTTTTTTCTTCCATGTGGTTATCTGTATCTGTGCGTTATTCCTTCACTTAATAATCCTATTCTGATTGTTACGATGTCACGTGGTCTCCAGAATCTGCCTTTGTCCCTCTCTCAAGCGTATCCATATGCTGCTAAAATACATAATCTAACAATGAGAAAGTAAGTTCAAATTGACACCTATACTTTTGTTTTTCAAGAACTAGGGAGTTTAGTGTTGTGGCCTTTCCTCTCCACTGGCCTTTTCAAGGTTCCTTCTTTGTAACAGTCTAAATAAATGAGGGGCTTCAGATGCTGTTTGTCAGCTATCAAGAAAAAAAGAACAAAAAAGAAAACAGTCTTCCCTTAACATCCTTAGAACAGTATCAGACTTCTACACTGATAAATTGCCCAGTAATTAAGACAACGGGAATTCGCTCTTGTGCCTACACACACCAGCAGTCACTATCTGTGTATGAGTTTGCTCTCAGCAGCTGTTTTTACCTGGGCTCTTCAGCTGTTTACTCTTGTAGGAAGAGATGGGCAGTGAGCACCCGGCCAGGTGCTCAGCAGGACTGTCCAAGCGGTTCTCTCTTCACAAACTCATGTCTTCTCGTGGGCTCTGGAGGTTTCCAGACTTGGGTCGTGCCCGTGATTCAGAAAAGGAATCCCATTCGCCCTGTCTTCTAAATAAAACAGCATCCTGTCAGTCAGCAGCAGTAGGGGTGGCCATTGCCTTAGGAAGAGTTTCAACTAACTGAAATGCCCTGGGTTAATCTGTCAAAGGAACTCTACAGTTACAGGTGCCTGAATATGTTTAAATAGGTACTTGTCTGAATCAATTAGGTGTAGAAGTAAAAATGTTTAAGCAATAAACGAACACTTCCATTAGCTAAAGACATGCTGACATCAGAGAGCGTAGAGGGGAGTAACGCAAGAATTTAACTTTAAAACAGATGTACTACAGGAGTGTAAATATCAGGTGAGAACTAATTAGCTTTTCCCTTAATTTAGCAATTATGAAATTTATTGACAAGAAAGGATGATAAGAATTTTCGTACTTTTTCTAATTATAGCTTAGCTAAAATGCATACAGTAGCCTACGTAGTTCATTACTTGTCATACAATTTTCAACTTGCATTTCATTCATCATCTGGGTTACTGGCACTAGATTACTCTCTTCCATTTCATTAGCGATAGTAGTTAATAGCCTCATTAAGTTACACTGCAGTACAGTATACTTCCTTTTTGATGCATGATAGTACCAACAGTATGGGTTTAGAGGAAAAAAAAATACACATGAGAGGGAGGAAGGAATTAGATTGTGTTTTTTTTTTTTAAATTTCTTTTTATTTTCCCATCCATGAATCTCAGAATTACGGAATAGCTGAGAGTAGAAGGTGCCCTGGAGACTGTCTGGTCCAACCTCCTTGCTCAGAGCAGGCTGGATCATCTAGAGCAAGCAGGGGACCCTGTCTGGTCAGGCTTTGAGAACCTCTGAGGATGGAGTGTCTAAACCCCTCCCTGGGCAACCCGTGCAAGTGGCAGGTTTCCCCTACAGTGAAAAAGTGTGTTCTTTGTGTAACTGCAATGTTACTGAAATTAGATGGCCACGTATGGTTATGCTGCTGTTTTCCTGAAATCGTATGCCAGCAATAATGTATGCACTAATGCTCTTTCACACACACACACGTATACCCATAAAAAAATGAAATAGTTTTAGTGTTAGTTTTTGAAGTTTGGTGATAAGAAGCACAAATTAGGTTGACGCATGTAAATCACTGGGGGTGAGGTGCAGATGCCTGGTTTTCTAAAGAAATAGGGCCCTCATAGTTTGTCCTGCAATAACTTCTGAATCTCTTGGATTAATTTCACAAAGTTACCAGGGACTCAAACACACTAATCTCCCATGCAGGTTTTATGAAAAGAGGCGGTTTACTATTTGGAGGGGGTACAAGCGGGATGTGACGCAGATCAGTGTCCCTGTTTGAAGTGACCTGTAGCTGTGGCCGTCACCTCCTTGGGGGAGGACAGGTGAGACCCACCGAGTCTTAGTTTCAGGTTGTCCAGATTTGGGCCAGCTGGAGCTGCTGGGCCGCGTTGCCTGCATTAGCGCAGCCACAGCCCTGTGCTGTTACCCAGCACGTTTTCTTTAGCGTAGCTCTGTAGCCATGGGCTGGAAAACGTGCTCTCAGTAGTGGCAGGCACAAGGTGGAGTGTGCTCTGGAGTGTGCATCTTTACGTTGTACAAGTGCCAGTTCTCACATTGGTAGCAAAGTGCTTCCTACTGCACGAGTTTGATTGTCCTCCTCTTTCTCCGCAGCACACGCGTCATGTGCTAGCTGTCACTTTGGAGAAAGCAATATACGGGCTAAATCTCATTTTTCCACTGTTTTTTAGTGTTCCTTTACAAAAAAGAAACCAACACCACTTTAAGTCACTGTCTATAACAGGAGCCTTTTTCTTAGTCTCGTTTGCTGGCAGAGTTTGAAGCCCATCAGTAACGTTTCACGACTGGAAATGTCTTACAACAACTCTCCGTTATGTATCTAAAACAGACTAAAAGTTGTTGGGATTTTTTTGTTGTTGTTGTTTGGCTGGTTGTTTTTATTCATTAAGGCTGGATAAAACTGCTGTTGAATAGTTTTGATAATTGATGAGAAATAATAACCCCTGTAATGCAACTTTGGGAGGGATATTTGTGGTCTCCAGAGTGATTTCACAGGGAGCCTCCTGATCAAAGCAACTGATGAGACTTGACCTCTGTGGGGGCTATTCCTGTGCAGTCTCCCTACTCCACGTTGTATAGATTAAATGAGTTTTAAAAATTGGTTTTAAACTCTATGGGAAGGAAAAAATAAATAAGCGAGATGGTGATGCTAAGGGAACTGTGATACTAGAAAAGAGATTGCGTGGTTAAATGTTATCAAAGGGTTTATGTAAGAATTTTTGAGATACCTGTCTGTAGTGTTTTAAGGAAAAAATTGAGGTGAATTCATGAAAGAAATGTGTGCTCCCAAAGAGGTGCCCACTTTGCTTTGTGATGGAGTTTTGAGCTGCGGTCTTGATTGCGTGAGGGGATGAAATGTTCATCTCGGCCTAAGTGTCAGAGTTGCAAATAACTGTTTCCACAGCGTTACAGAGCAACAGGCAGGGTCTGATGAGGTCATAGTTTTCAAACTTGCCTCATAAAATGTTAATCTTGAATTTCTGTCTCTTCGTTAGTAGTCAGCAAGCAAATGGGTTTTGGAACAACTGTCTTAATTTAGGTTCATTTGAAGTAGAGGAGATGATTTTTAAATGGTGATTCTGGTAAATGTGATAGGAAAGATTTGTAAAGAGGCAGTTTCCTCCAGATGAAATTTCTAATGCGTAGTCAACGTGCCAGGGAGTTAAGTAATCCCTCATCTAAAAATGGAATAATGAAGGAGGAACAAAACAACACAAGAAAAACCAACCTGGAAACTAGCAACAAGATACTGCTCAAAATTGATTTAATCCCTGTTATATAGTTATTGTCTGTGACCGTGCAGGTTTCTTTGTGAGCAGAGATTTTAACAGCTCAAGCTCCTTTTAAAATAGTTTTCAAGGAGATTGCAGTAATGGTTGAGGGTTCATTAATTATTGCTCTTAGCGGTGCTTGCCCAGGCAGCTGAGATCATAACTGTCAGTGTGATGGGTTCTCTGTGAAAAGAAGAAAAGCCTGAGCGCCTCAAACACTGTCACCAAAACCGAGACTAAAAGATTCTTCTCATTCCTGACGCAAGTGGCAGCAGAGGAGGGCTCCTCTTTCTCTTGCTGCAATCCCATCTCCTTCTTCCTTCTTCCTTCCCTCTTAGATTTTCTCAGCCCACGGCGGTGCTGGGCTTAGAGCTTCTCACCCTCTCCCCAAAATGCCACGCCAGAGCTGTCATGGTTGTTGTGAAGGCACGTGGGTGCAGCCTGCAGACCCCTCTGTGGCAGGAGAGTAAGAGCCTGGATTTGGCTCTGACAGTTGTTACACCATTTGGAAAATTTTGAGGGGAGAACATGAGTAATAAAGATAAGAACAGTGACAGTAAGGAACAAATGTGAGTTTCTGTCCAAGACATAACAGAATTTTTAAGAACACTTCTCTCCTTGTTGTTTCCAGTCCAGCCTCCAGGTTTCAGGCTTGCCCAGATGAATCACTTTGTTCTCTCATTTCCAATGGGAGATTGTTAGAGTCACCACAATTAACAGAATCCCTGTCATCAGATACAGATGAGAAAAAACCTTGTTTCTTAACTCGGAATTAAAATTGCAATGGGAGAGTGTCAATGGCACTTAAAATGCTGAGCAATTTCTTGGTGAAATTTTGGGGTTGTGTCATCTCTATTGTTGTTTTTCTTCATTTTTACAGAAAGGTTTTATGATCTTGACATCTCTAGATACAAGTGTGGTGGGGTTTTTTTTCTGTCTTAGACTGCGCATTTGTTGCTTTAGGGGTAATGCTAAAATGCAAGTTGAGTGTGGAAAATGTTTCTTAAAAGCAAAGCAAGAAGTAATTCTGGTTGCACAAATCATCCTTCTAAGGCAAGTCAGTGACTGGCTCAAAGAATCTTACTCTTTGTAGCTATTTTTGATTGTTTACTAGTTCACCCTGAGAATTTACTCTTGCTTCAAGTTGCAGCACTTCACCCTGTTCCGAGGGTGGGTTTTTTCTGCAATCCAGGTAGTAAAGCTGGGCACGACAATTTCCTTTTGCCATCAGATCTCTGAAGTTTAACGTTGTGAGATTGCAGGTTCTGGAAGATTTATTTTGCGTCCCGTATTGCTTGTGTCAGTGTTGGGGAAGGCAGCGTGATCTGGAAGAAAAAAATGCATGCAGGGCTGAATATGAAAGCTTTGATTTCTTGTCTGTGCTTTCTCTTTGCTCTGTGTACTTGCCCACAAGCTGTAAACGTGTGCTGTTGGTCTGGTTTGTGAGGAGTGTTGGCTTGTGCTGCGTGTTGCAGGCGCTGTGCAGACGCCTGGTACCAGCCCCGAGAGCCGGGCTCAGTTACCTCAGGGCTAACACAGTGTCATTTATGGCAGAAAGATACACCTTTGGAAAAATAAGATACCTAAATTTTTGGCTTTGTCATATTAACCATCTTATGTTAATTATTTGTCACCAATTAACAGGAAATGTATAATTAAATTCTTTAATTATAGGACTAGTAGCCTGACTCAGGGTAGCTGTTTTTCATATTAAGGCACATGGCTTCATTAACTGATTAGACACTGGATGACTCATACATGTGAATCCCTTATTTGAACTTTATAATAAGCAGACCACTATGGTTTCCATCGGCTTAATTCAGAATGCCAAATTTGCTTCTGAGAAGTACCAGGATGGCTTCTGTTTCCAGAAGCAAAGATGTGTGGGAGGTAGCTATTTCAAAATAGCAGTATCTCCCAGTAATGAATCAATAAAGCGTGTATTTCCCCATCATTGGCAAGGAGGTGGACTGGGAATGATTTCTACTGAAGGCCAAGCCAGCGTGTTTGCAGTACACGAGTTCTGTGGCAAAGGGTGCACCCTTAATATACCTGGAAGGCAAGCGACTCCGAAAGCAAGCGACCCTGTGAGATGGGACTGTTGCATCAGAGTGTGAGTCGGCGTCTCTGCAGTCTGTTCTGTCTGATCTTTCTCTCGGATCATCCTCTGCAGAGATTCAATTGAAGACAGGACTAGTTCTTCCATAACTGTATTAATTCATTATGTGCCATTTTCCTGTCTTTGCCAAGGCTCCTGCGCAGTCAGGCACACAGAGGTGGAGAACGTTACGGACTGGATGTTAGTTTAGGCCCAATAGATGCATTTTATAAGGTGCAAGGTGTAATCTAGAACATTGATCAGGAATAAGGCTGTGTTGAGACACACATCTGATAAAATTATTGCAGCTTAATGAAAACTTATCACCTGTGTACTGTTCAGAAAGCAGCTTGCTTTTCTGTGAAGTCTGAGATGAGGGGGCTTTGTACTTGTTGAAAACACCAGCACATTTTCAGCATAACTGAAGAGCAATATGACAGAAATAAAGTAAACCCAAGGGAGGTAGGTTGTATATTCATAATGGCTGTAATACTGGAGTTCAACAGCTGGAAAAACACGGTGAGACAAGGTCTGAAACACAGGTAGGGAAAGTGGGTTGGTTTATCCTGCCTTGGAGAAACCAGAGAAAGTTACTAGAGTGAACCCCGGAGGGAGAGACAAGCAGGAATTCCTAGTCTGACTTCATTAGCTATTTGCTCAAGGAAAGTCCTGATGTTGATAAGCGGTGGATCAGATAAAACCATTGAAATAACAAGGATGTGGATAATGCTTTAGCCACAGCAGTTATCTTTTCCTGGCTAATCCAGGACAGCTAACACAAAGTGGACATGATTTCCATAAACACAGGACACCACACAATGGAAACTTAAAATAAAGGTAAAAACACATTCAATAGGCTATCGTCCTGCCAAAAAAATACAGTTGACTTGTTATTTGTTGGGTTTAATGTCCTTTCAAAATGGATTTAATTGACCTGCGGTTTTTTTGTTTCCTTGATCTAGAATGCTGGCTGACTGCAGGAATGGCTTTCAGCAGTTAATCTCCTTGCACGACTACTACAATTTAATTTTTAGTACAGTTTATATTAAATTTATATTTTATATATA